>BTPG01000002.1:53653802-53662722 GCA_036245525.1 Semisulcospira habei | reverse complement strand
TGCCTTTTTGCATACATCATTGAAAGACACTCTAAATCTGAAGCAGCTTCCCAGAACTCCACAGCGCCTCTGGGTTAGCAGTCCGTAGGCTGTAATCCCTGCAATACGTGAAGGACAAAAATAGGATAATAAAGTCTGACATCTGTTTGTGTGTCACTGTATGACCAATGACAAACTGATGATGTCGTCATTGTGCATGACTGCTATTTGCGGGTGTGGCTGGCCAAGTCAATCCTGGAGCCACACCTGCGAGGGCAATGGGGGCACTGGAACGTAGCTGTGGGGAGAGTCGATGCCGTCTTTCTGCGAGTTCTGGCACTGGTGATCTGTTCGCGCCGATTGTGTTCAAACAGTGTGCAGGCCTTCTTGGTGGCGGCCGGTGGGGACATTATGTGTATGTTAAACCATGAGTGTGGTGATATACAAGCAGAAACATGCTTTTCACACACACGTTCTGACTCCAAAGTCCTGCAAGTACTGAGTGTAACAATAAAGGCAAAGCCCTTATGGCTGACATGTATCCATCTACATGTGCGACCTTTGTGACAATAAGTGAAGGGATGGCTTATGCACCAAGTACTGAGTGTAACAATACAGGCAAAGCCCTTATGGCTGACATGTATCCATCTACATGTGCGACGTTTGTGACAGTAAGTGAAGGGATGGCTTATGCACCACCAAAATCCATGTTTTCTCAAAATGTAATCGGTTTTCACACATCTGTCGAACCTCGTGCCCCGTGACTTTTGTGATGAGTTGACTAAATTAATAAACATGGGACAGTATTATCATCATCAGCTACATGTATGCAAATTTTGATTGAAAACGTTTGCAATACTGTTAACTACAATTCTATCACAAATTGGCATTTTACACACATTTGCCGACCTCTTGTGACCCTTTACTTTTGCAAGAGATCAACAAAATAAGTATGCAAAGAAAGGTCTTCACATCCGGTATATCTTTGTACCACGTTTGGATTTGAAGTTGTCAATAGCATTTGAGGACAAATAAATTATTTCAAAATACAGCTATAGTTCACATATTCCCTGATCCCCTTGCCCTTTGTGCAAGGTCACTCAAATTAGTATATTTAGAAAGGTTTTGCCACAAAGTATCCTTGGGCCAAGCTTGAAGACTGTGGCTTGAATAGTCTATGAAAAAATGCCAAAGTTATAGTCTTTCACGGACACTGGTGGACAAACGACTGACGACCACTGGCCCATAACATAGACTCACTCTGCTTCACACATGAGCCAAAAAACATGCCGAGTTTTGCAAAACCCAGTAGCAGCCACAGGTTAATGTATTTATCCCACTGTTGTATGATCCCTGTTTTATGTTATGCTGGTTTGATCATGTGACTGCATTGATAGAGCCAATACAGTGTTTTGCTTACTTTGTTTTTTTTTATAATAACCCTTAATGGGCCTCCGTAACAATTATACCCCACCCGGGTCTGCCCTGGGGGATTTGGGTGGGGTTATGTATTTTTTATTTCCCAGGGTCACCCTGGTCAGCCCCACAGGGTGGGTTTTTCTTTCTATTCTGGGGCATGTGTTTTTGTCTACCCTTTGTCCATTCACTTGTATTTGCCTTTTTAAAACTCTCCCTACTGTCTGCACTGCCTGTAGCTCTTGATATTGGATGTGTGTTGCTAAATGGTCTTAGCTTTATTTAGGCCCCATGTCGTAGGTTTATTTAACGCATTTGACCGGCTGCCGACATACATTCAATTATCTTTGTATTTATTTTTTTTTCACAAGCAGTGCAGGCACGTCCTGAGAAAGCCTTGTTCATGTTGCTGTCGGGACGTTAAGCAATGTACAATCAATCAATCAATCCGTAACAATTATCATGTAGTGTTCAGCCCTGAAAATGGCAAGTAAGTCAGTAGCCATGGCGAGTGATTGTTTGGTTTTTTTTTGGTTAGTAAGAAATAATCCACTCGCCAAATGCGAGTGCGCTCGTGCGTTTTCCAATTCGTACTTTTTTAGTCCTAAGTCCAAAACATTTTCAGTTTGGCTAATAAAAATCGGAAGGCACTGGCCAAAGGCTGATGGGTCAGGGCTGGTGCTGCAGCTGTGTCATCAAGCGATCAACATTACAATTTGCTGTTATGTTAACCCTTATCATTCGGAATACACCAGTTTCTTGTGAAATAGGTTGGACTAAAATAGTTCATGGGTTCAAGACCCTTTTCATTGGTCTTTATCATTGATCGGTAAATACTATTATGTAGCTTGCATATGGCAGTGTACCAATTTGACACTTATAGACTCGGTATGATATGGGTTACACATGCTTTACTGCATTCAGTTGCAGTGCGGTGCATGAATTTACATCTAGTGTGTCCCTGGCTTGCATGCATTGTTTGGCAGGCCTTCCTGGAATGTAAGGCATGGTTGCAGTACATGATAAAAAAAACTGCTGTCACTTGATACATAGACAACACAAAATCACTGTTTTACGGTTATAAACGATGCAGAAAATACATGTACATATGAAAGAAAACCTGACATTGAGATAAAGACTGATAATAAATGATACTGGATAAACCAAATTTTTTTTTTACCGGGCTTTGAATATTTGAGAGATCATTTTCTTTTGAACATTGAAAAATAGTGTCAAGTTTACATCCTTTCTTCTTCCTAAGATAAAGAATGTTCTGTTCTTTGTGCTTCAAAAACTGCTTTCACTCTAACTGACAAGATTATTGAACAATCTTGCCAAGGTGCTTTTTGGCATTATTGCTGCGACAATATGTGTAGTACACCTACGTGACGATGTAAATGGTTATGTACACAATGCTGCTTGTGCATTGAAATAACACAAATAAAGGTTTTATCAACACACAGGGTGTGGCGTCTTGTTTAGAATTTGATGTGTCATATGTCTGTACCTTTAAATATTGAATTTATTTTTGGATTTGGAATGTCAAAACCTCTTGACGATAAATCTAAGCTGGGGCCATATAACAATAGCTGGATAAATAACTATTTTTTTCAGTGGTCCTAACAGCACTTTTTCTCACTGTACACTACATGTACATATCTCTGTAAGATACTTACTCCTCAGTCTTCATGTCTTTCTGCATACAATATATCTCCACTTCCTGCTTACAGTAACTGAAAGCAAGCAGTCTTCAGAACCTCAGGGTTCAGGCACATGCTTTGGAATCCATGCACGATGCATTGTGAGGCATCTGTCCTGCAGGAACTGTAAATGAACCGTTAGAATTGTTTCATGTATGGCCTTTCTGCAAATGCTGTGTAATTATGATATGAACACATAGACATACATAACAATAATTTTCAAGCCTCCTGTGCATTGACCAATCCACATAATGACCTTTGTGATCTTGACCTTCCAACAGGTCAATGAAATATGCACGTGTTCTAAATGTGCCAAACATCAGTGATTATGTCATCTTTACAATAATATGACACAAATCACTCTACGTTACTTTGAACAACTTTTTTCAATGTGTGTGTGTGTGTGTGTGTGTTTGACTAACGGGAGAGAGAGAGAGAGAGAGAGAGAGAGCAATAATACCTGCGGCTCAAAACTTTAGCCCACACTGACTGATGGTGTCTCGAGCAACAGCAGCACTCCTCAAGCACATGCCAAACAACACAATTTTCGTGTCGCCTGTAAATTAATAGTATCCTGTTACAATTTACAATGGTCCACAGCTTGCAACAGTACATGTATGCAGAGCACATCACCATTGACTTATATTACAATACAATTTTATACATGCACACCAATTAGTGATTTATTGCATTTCTTCCTTTCAACATTGCATGTCTAGTGCAGTCGTGGGAAATGCTCTTTTTTAGAATTTAATCAGTGTAATCCATTCTTAATACATACATAAATATCGTGAGCAAAATTTGTTATGTCTAAAAAATTACAATTGCCCATAATGGTAGGCTGCACACATAACACGATCAATAATTATTTTCCAGATTTTACAAATCAATGCTTATTCAGACTACGAAATCATCTGGGTGATTAGCAGGAAAACTTGCATCTACATATATAATCATGCCAGTTGTGTAGGTAATTATATATCTGCCGCTGAGGCTGTTTGCACATCAACCTGGCTTGTACCCAAACCTGGGATGGAGTGTTTACACTTGACCCAACCTGGGTTGGAGCAGGTTATTTCAACCCTAGTCCGAAGCTGAGTTGAACCGGGGTTGGATCTAAACAGCATTCCATTCCGCGTATGTTGCCACACACAAATGGGGGGGGGGGGGGGGGGGGACATGACGTCACTGCCAGGAATTTCAGTGCCTTGTCGCAACACATTTCGATTGTGCACTTCGAAAGCGAACATGAATTGTTTCTACGGCTTCTCATCCATGTCCGGGCTAAAGGTGCTCATTATGCTGGACGATTGCCTCCAGCCGTCTTTAGACCGTGGCGGCACTGGCAGAGAACATACACCTCTGATTATAACACGTGGCCGTTGCCGTTGCCTGATAATGTAAGAGCGCTGTTCATCAACGTTGTCGTAAAGGTCATGATCTAGAAAAACACTCTTTTTTCCCGCACGATCAGTGGCTGTACGATTATCTTGCATCTTGTGATACAGCCTGACGTAGCGGTGCCATGATACCGAATGCCGTCTGATAGAGACCGGCTCGTCTACCTCTCAATCTCTCGGTAAGGCGACTACGCTTCTCCGACACACTTACCAGTATGTGCTTTGCAGACGCTGCACAGTTCGTCGTCCTGTTGTCAAACACGCCTTTCTCGCTGACCAGCCGGAATTTCAGGTTCAAATAGATAGTTGTACTATTTGCCGCCATCGTGACCTGAGGAAACAGGCTCAGAAATTAATAGTAAGAGTTGTGGGACTTATGGAAATGTCTGCCACCTTGTGATTGCCGCCATTGCTCGGGTCTTTCCGGAGCGTTTCCGTCAGTGATCGGACAATCGGGCTTCTCTGCTCCTTTCTTCGGTCATAACGGCTGATCGGTTCACCATAGAGCGAAATGACTTGTATCATTGGAATCAGAATTTAACAGTCTACCGGTACAATTTTACTTCATAAACTGACATTAGGGGCACTTTAAAATTAAAATTGTTTTCTACAGTTTAAATCTCCTAACATACAAAAAGAAATATAATTTTGTAAATAGTTGGTTACAGCATTTTCTATTTCCTCAAAACATTTGTTAAAGTATTGGGAACCTTCTGGTTCAATATAGGATGTACAAAATAAAATGTTTTTTTTTTTATGTTGCAATTTTGTGAAGTATTGTAGTCTTGGCTTTTAAATTATATACTATTGTAAAACTTGCAAAGAGCAAAATATAAGTTTATGTTGCATTAATATCTTGTTGTTTTCAAATATTCAGTTTTTTCTTTTGGGTCTGGCTTGTATGCAAAATTTATGAAATATTTGCTGCAATAAATCATTGCATACATAATTTACTTTTGTATTTGTTGTTTTGGTTGTTGTTGCTGTTTGTCAGCAAATATGAATGATTACATGAATCTTATTGATCACATAAGTGCCCTGAAACTTGATCTAAAGCAATAATTATGAATGACTACCACAATAGCTCCGTGGAAAAGTAAAACTTTTTTAGTTGAAAAAGAAATCAGCCACTGCGTCCAACAACTCAGACGTTGCCATGAGTGGTAACACTCAAACTGACCTGTCTGCCAATGTTGATATCTGTGCGTCTCCGCGCCAGGTAACGGGCAGCGCAATCGCTGCTCCCTGTCACCCCTCCCCTCCACCCGTTCTGCAAGAACTGGCCACGGTACAGGCTGTGAGTGCAGCCGAGAAGAGCCCAGAGCGACTCATACCAGTACGGATTACCGGCGGCCTGCCTGAGGTCAACAACGGGTATGACCACGCCAACAGCCAGCAGCAGCGTAATAACAAAATGTCTCCAGATGAGCAAATACTGCGACATTCAGTGCAGAGTGACACCACCACGCTGGTCATTGGAGACTCTGTTGTTCGCAACATCAAGGCAGAGAAGATGCCCACCTACCCTATAGAAAAAGTAGACGTATTATCTGTCTCTGGCCTGCGGACTGTCCACCTGCTGAACTGGCTCCAGCGACAACACGCGTCCCACACAGCGGTGGCACTGGTGACCTTCCACGTGGGGATCAACGATTGCAAACAGAAGGAAGTGACCAGCGCTGTGTGGGAACAGCTCGTCCGGGAATGCAGGCGGGTATTTCCCGGCGCTCGTCTGCAGGCATCCTCCATCCTGCCGACCGACAGTAGACACCAGCTGTATAGGGCCATCACCGCCTCCAACAGTAACCTGTTCCATGTGTGCAGAAAGCTGGGTGTCACACTGATAGACAACACTCAGGTCTTTACTGCTGTTGATGGGTTGCCGCGTAGAAAATTCTACAGGCGCGGTGACCCCATCCATCCTAGTCGCCAGGGCACCATCAGTCTGGCCCTCAACATAAAGAGAGGAGGGCCAGCTACTGACGTCACCACTCCCAACAACCAGCCTGCAGGTGGTGACCGTCACCGCCGTCAGCGACGTGAAGGACACGCTGGCACCACCAACACTTACGCTAATGTCGCAGCCGGCAGACAGTCAGTGTCCGCTGCAGCACCCAACCTGGAATCGCTCTGTGGTGCATCCAGCTTCGGTGCTGCACCGGAGAGTCAAGGTGGACTGTCAGTGTCCTCTGCTGTAGCACCAGGTCTGGAATCACAGTACAGCGAATCCAGATTTGGTGGTACAGCAGAGAGTCAATGTAGCTATCAGCAACAAATGCCGGGCCAGTATCCTATGTGGCAGCAACCGCCACTACCACCATACAGTGCCGCATTTCCACAGTATCGCGAGGCCGGACCATGGGGACACTTCAGCATGACGCAACCAACGTATCCTTTCAGCGTCCCCCCGCTCACATACACGCCATACGCACAGCAGGAACCGTGGGCACAGTACAGCCACCCCGTGCGTGTGTATTAGACTCATTTCCAGAACATTCAGTTACTCTTCCTTACATAACTTTGTGCTTTACTTTCCAGGCTAACACTGAACAATATCGAATTGATTTTCTTGCGTCTCATTGCTCATAATTATTGTGTTTGCGCAGAGACGTATTCATTTGTTTTTAACTTCAACCACTGCGCGTGGTCCAATATTAACATTGTCATCCTTTTGACTTCTGCCGACAGTATTCGTGAATACCGATCTTCTCACTCTGTGCGATTTGTGACGCTTATAGCACTAGTACTTGTGCACCGTGACACTTTCTCTACTAGTGCTCTACGTATATTCACACTACGATCATATCTGTGTCCTTTCGCAGCGCTGACTTTATTTCCCCTATCGCGCAGCGGGGTCGTTTAGCTTTGACTGTTGAAGTTTGCTAAAGGGATTAGTCCCTGTTAGTGACCGTTAGTGACCGGTAGTGTGGTCTATATCAGTGAATGCGTAGAAGAAACTCTTTTTTTTTTTTTTTTTCACTTGCCTCCCACATTCTGTGTGTTAGAGCGGGCTGATATTCTTTTGCTTTGTTTTATTATTTCAGCTCTTATTTGCCTTTGTATCATTTATAAGCTTTTTTATTTGTACTCTTTGGTATTGACATACATTAGCAATCATGGTGTATGATCGCCAGTTACATATTGGCCATTTAAATGTTTATCATTTAACTAACAAAGTTCCCGATCTGTGTGTGCTCTTGAGTCAATCCAATCCATTTCACTTGTTTGGTGTAACGGAATCGCGTCTCAATCGTAACATCAGCGATGAGGCCGTTTCTATCCAGGACTTCACTGTACTGCGCCGCGATGCTGAATACCCGGGACATACGGGTATTGCAGTATACATTCATAATTCAATTAGCGGTATTACTCGCAGGCGTGGGGACCTGGAGTCAAAAACCGTAGAATGCATTTGGGTTGAGTTAAGGGCAAACAAATCCAGCCCCGTGCTGGTCGGGTACATTTACAGGAACCCAGCATCAACATTTCAATGGTTCGACGACTTTATCGCCATGATGGATAAGGTCAGACAGTCCAGCTCTGAAATTTTGATCCTAGGCGATTTCAATATTAACATGTTTTTGAATAACCCTGCTTGGGAGTGCACCATGTCTATGTTTGGTTTAAAGCAGCTAGTTAAAACAGCAACTCGTGTTAGTCCAACTTCCTCCACCCTTATAGACCACATATATACAACTACTCAATCAAGGGTGATGGCAGTAGACGTGCTTCAGGTAGGGATTAGCGATCACTACCCGGTGTGCTGTTGCTTGGCATTAAAAGCGGATAATTCATTCCGAAAACATCAGCACACGACTATTAGATACAGATCACTTAAACACTTCAACAAGGAAACATTTCTTTGTGATTTAAGTAGCACACACTTTGATACAGTGTACTACCATAATGACCCCAACGATGCTTTGTCTGAGTGGTACGGATTGTTCCTTGGTGTTCTCGATAAACACGCTCCATTCAGAGAGAAACGGGTGAAGAACCCCCAGCTTCCCGCCTGGTTAAGTAAGGAAATCAAGGATGCCATGCAGCTCCGAGATGACTATAAAAGAAAGAAGGATTTTATTGCTTATCGAAGGCAAAGAAACCATGTTAAACATTTAGTGAGGAAAGCTCAAAGGTCACTTTTTCACCGTCTTATGAACGGAAAGAAAGATGTCGTATCTGTGTGGCGAGCGATCAATGCTTTTACGAGGTCCAAAAATACCGCACAATGTACACAGTTATCAGCTGATATCTTGAATCAGCATTTCCTCTCGGCTGCCAGTACGTTGCTAAAAAATACATATTCTGGTCAGTCTTCAGCTGTGTCCGAAAAGCTAAAGACGTTTTGTGCAGAACGGCTGGACCCTGACACGTCATTCAGCATTCCGCTGTTAACGATATACGACGTGGGAAAATCCATCTCGT
>BTPG01000002.1:53608802-53648802 GCA_036245525.1 Semisulcospira habei | reverse complement strand
CGCGTCTCACCTGAAAATGTTACCTTGCAACTTTCAATTTTGGGGGTGTCATGTTCAAAGGGTTGCAACTTAAAGTGAACGCAAAGAAAAAAGATGCATTGCATCCATAAATGTGTAATCGTGTTCGTGTTGCAGACGAAATTTTAAAATTATCAGGCATTAGAACGATATCGTCTCCAAAACATAGTAAAGGCGTTTTGTTTTAATATGTAGTGTATGCCTGTGGCAGTTGGACGTTTTTACAGTTTAACACCTTCACTGCAATAGTACCTATGCGGTACACATATGTTTGTTTTTGAATCTTTGTTCATTCAAAGACCAAAAGCCAACGGCGCCCAAGAAACATAGGTTCAAATTAGTCTCTGCAAGAAGCATAGATCCTTATAAGCCACCACAGTCGCGGGGGCTCACGAGGATCTCTATCTCTTGCTGTTGAGTCGTCTCCATCTTTTCTCGACAGTGAAGGGGTTAAGGCGTGGGTTAAGACGACACAGGTCCAAAATCATAGACCGACACATACATACTTGAAGAATCGATCGTCAGAGTGTGGTTCGCTTTCCCAATCACATTGTCTCTCAAGAAGCTTGTCAGCGTGCAAAAGATATTCATCTGCTTGACGTCCTCCTTTGTGGTAAAACGACACTCGGGAGCACTGTTTCCGTCCTGGCACTCCACTTCTTCCCATCGGACGACGGGTGCAGGAAAGACCCAGAAGGAGGAACAGGTCAGGATCACAGTCGCACTGGACTGTCCGTCCGTGAGGACTTTTTTGGGTCCAGTAATGGATGTGTCCCTATCTGTAGGGCCATCTGCACACAACAGTCATTTACATAATTATAGTGCATGTAGTACCGCCATTTACACTGCAAATTGAGAAATTCGGCATGTAGGAGAAACATGTTTTTTTTCTAATGCTATTTTTACTAGTATTATTCAATTTGGTGTGACCGTTGAAGCGCGACTATCGGGTAAAATTCGGTAATTGCCGATTGGTGGCCTTCTACTTCTGTCTGTATCTCTCTCTTCATGTTACAAGCCCATATTCTATCCATTTAAGAAAGTGATACACACGCCAGAGATGCAATAGAACCACCAACAGCATGTAAATGTGGCACTAGTTAGCAGCTAAACGTCATAAATGTGACAAATCTCCATCTCGCTCGCATCGGTTGGCTCCGACGATATCCGGAAACTTCATATTTGCCGCAACAGTGCTGTGATGTTTCGCGCAGAACACGGCTCGCATGTCCGCTTGACTTGTAATCCGCTCCGTCGTAATTTCATGGCTTTTGCTGTGTACGACATGAGTATCCTGCCTAAGGAATTTGTGAATGCGACGTTTGCTCGGACTTTGAGATATCGAATGCTTTGAAGAAACAGACGTATGGTCAAGTTTGTAGCTTAAAACTAAATAAATGTTTGAACATGTTTCCCGCACCTGTGATCAGCTGTGTCAGTTCCCTACTTCTGGTCAATATGGACATTTATCCCAGTCTTTGACCTTGACCTTGAGTACGGGAGCTCCCCAAGGATGTTTTATCTACATTGTTGTATTTGCGTTTTGCACAGGACTCTGTGTACCATCATGCTAGCACATGCATCGTGAAATTTGCTGATGATACGACATTCAAGGGTTTTGTACATAACAATGACGAAAGTGCATAAATATCGGGTTAATTGATTGATTGTACATTGCTTAACGTCCCGACAGCAACAAGACTTTCTCAGGACGTGCCTGCACCGCTTGTGAAAAAAAAAATAAACACAATATTGAATGTATGTCGCCAGCCGGTCCAATACGTTAAATAAACCTACGACATGGGGCCTAACTAAAGCTAATACCATTTAGCAACACACATCCAATATCAAGAGCTACAGGCAGTGCAGATAGTAGGGAGCGTTGAAAAAAGCCCAAGTGTAGGTAGAAAAACATGCCCCAGAATAGAAAGGAAAACCCACCCTGTGGGGCTCACCAGGGTGACCCTGAGAACTAAAAAGTAGTTAACCCCACTCAAGTCCCCCAGGGCAGACCCGGGTGGGGTCATAAATATCGGGATGAGGTAGACATGCTAGTAGGCTGGTGTTCTGAAAACAACTTGGATTTGCATGTTGGTAAGACCAAGGAAATGATTCTCGATTTAAGGAAAAAGAAAACTGACCCCATTCCCTAACCATCCGAGATAAAGATAATGAAATTGTTGAAACGTCCAAGTTCCTGGGTACTCTCATTTCGCACGATCTGAAGTGGGAGAAGAATATTGAACAGCTAGTAAACAAAGCCCAGCAGCGCCTGTTCTCGTTTTCGGCGTTTGAAATCTTTTGGCATCAGTCCGCAGATCATGGTGCAGTGTTACAGTGCCGCCATTGAGAGCGTTCTTACCTTCTCAATGACAGTGTGGTATGGAAGCGCAACTGACAAGGCCCGCACGGAATTAAATACGTGATCAAAACAGCAACTAATATTGTGGGAACTAATCTTGTCTGCACACATTATCAAGAAAGCGAGCTCCAGCATGACAAGCACCATCCTGCAGGTAGCCTGTTCGAGTCCTTACCATCTGGCTCACGCTTTAGAAACCACTCGTTTTCAGGAAAGCTTTTATCCCATGGGTGTTCAGGGCCTGTCTAATGTGGCGAAAAGTGCAACACCACAGCACTCTTAAACATGCAAAGAAAGATGTATTTGTAGCACCGCCGAATGTGGAGCATGGGTAAACGTCCAAAAATAAAAACTTGGTCAGCTGTCCGTGAGCACCCCGCACAGACCATCTACAGTGGCGTTAGAATACCCGCTTGCGCAAATCCAAAATAGAACGACAGCGCTATATTTGGTATTGCTGGAAATAGCTGTTCCTGCCCTTTATCATGGTGCCCGGCGCATGTTTAAATTCAAAAGTAAACTGCATTAGAGTTTGACATGAAATTTTAATTTTTTATTTTTACTGAAGAAATATGTTATCTGGAATGATCGCGCACGCATGCGCCAGCTACCGGTGAAAAGCTCATTAAAAAACATTTCGATCAATATATCATCTGACACGGACGATCAAATCATGGATTTGCGCAGTGGCCTTGAAACCGACATAATAACGCGCGAACACGACTTCACACTTCACAATGGCGCCCGCGATAGATGATTCTTTCGTCAACGATGACGCCAACTTTGCTTATGGCTTGCAGACAACTTTGCACACGTACACACATGTTATGTTTTTGGATAGGCAAAGAAAATTTCCGCATTCAAACTAAAACTCATTGATAGAATTAAATATTTGGACCCACAATTTCATTCTTACTGCGTGTAGTCGATTTCCAGCCTGATGTTCACGCCCTCTTTGTGCGGTATAATTTCTTTTGACGTAAATGACAGCTTTGACAAGTCTAGTCCTACTGAAATGCACGCCATATTTACTGCAATACTTTAGAGTTGCATTGAAATTTTTCTTAGACAAACATGTTCGACGGTTTCGTAGAAATAACCGTTTGAGTCGACAACAAGAACGACAACTCTTTGCCATTTTTCAGAATGCCAACTCGTTTTGACTGCCTAAACTATGAACAAAATATTTTTTTTGTGTTGTAAGTTTTTTTTCTGGTCGTCGTAACGTACTTGTAAATAAAGCAGACGATACGAACACACATTATTATTATTATTATTATTATTATTATTATTATTATTATTATTATTATTATTATTATTATTATTATTATTATTATTATTATTATTAATATTATCATTATCATTATTTTTATTATTATATATTTATTTTTAATAACATTTTATTTTTGAAGTTTCACTCTTTTTGTCACTTTCTTACTATAGATAAAACAAAACCTCATTTAAGAACAAAGGGTTTCGGTTACTTTTAAGTTTATTACTTTAAGTTGCTTTCAGACAGAATTCAGCAGAGGAAACGAGTATGATTGTCACGACACGGGTTCTTTTTTCTGCTATCTTTGTTAGGGGATTAAGTTTAGAGGGGTGACAGGGTTTAGTTAGTCACTGGGTAAGGATAGCTTAGATGTCTAGTATTTTGCATGTTGTTACGATTGTTGTTTTGTTGTTTTGTGAGAGCATGCATGCATTAATCGTAGAAAACGATTCGATATTTATTTGAGCTATCATGATTACGAATCACGTACCTATTTAGTAAGATTCGCTATCGTTCGCACAGAGAGCAGAACTGATTGTCTTTTGATACACGGAGTTGAACCCCGAAGAGTCTAGAAACCGCTCGAGTAATCACCTGTTTTCTGTGCACGTGAAGTTAGCAGCCACTACGTATTACGAAAAGTCGTGAAACTTCCGGAGAATTTGGGCAAGGTCGTAAACTGTGTAGCGTAGTCATGTGTAACGTCATTACACACCGGGATTTCCCAAAATTGGGGTTAAAATTAACAGTCGAATTTTGTAGACTATTGTAGTTTATTCTAGAAAGTTCTTTTTCATCAATATTTATGAGTTTCGGTTACGTGTTCCGTTCTGATTGGTTGTGTTGTATGAATTTGCTACATTATTCAGGAAATCTATTATACTATAAAATATCATGCTAGGAAGTGTGTGTGTACATTGTCAGTTGTAGATTGCAGTGTATCGTAAGCACATGGACATTGAGAGAGCTACACGAGGTATCGTGGTTCATTGTCAGTGACAACGTTATACAGTGTATGGTGATGTACATTGTATGAGAGATGCATTGCGTCAAAGTGTTCACATTTTGCAGAGGAGATATTGTATCAGTGTTGGTGCATTTGTAAATGCATTGTTTGGAGATCGCATCGCTGAAATAAAATATTGTTGGAACTGTTACTCCAGTGTGGTCCACATCCTTAAGCCACGTGTGAAGGGTTGCAGCTGAATGATGTTTCTTTAAAATAACCTTACGTCTAGTGTGATATCATACTACGACCACGACTCAACACGTAACATTTTGACACCTTCGACGGGACTTCTTCAGTTGGCTCAGTGAAAAGGTTGCCGGAGACAACAGCCAGCAGTAAAACGCAGAGATGGCAACATCGGAAATGGAGACATTCCTGAAAATTGGAAAGGAATGTGGACTCTAAGGAGCTCAACTCCTCGAGTTTTTAAAGGAGAGAGAGAAGGAGAGAATGGATAGAGAAGAAAGGAGACTGAAGAGAGAAGAAAAAACCAAAGAGCGTGAAATCAAGGGAAAAAAAGCGAAATTCAAGCAGAAGAAGCAGAGAAACAGCGAGAATTTTCTGAGAAACAGCGAGAAGAGGCAGAGGGGCAGCGTCAACATGAAATTCATTTAAAGCAGATGGAGATAGAGGCATAGAGCCAGAGGGCAACTGATGCAACAGCCTTAGCCAGCAGAGAGCAAACAGCCGTTTCGCCAAAACTTCCACCTTTTGTTGAAAATTCAGGTAAGATGAACGCTTATCAGGAGCGATTCGAGCGCTTCGCAAGCAGCAATAACTGGAGACAAGAGACTTGGGCTATCAAGCTGAGCGCACTTCTAACTGGCAAAGCGCTTGAAGTTTACACCCGCATGCCAAGAGAAGAAGCCAAAGATTATACGCAGTTGAGAGCTGCCCTGCTGAGACAGTACGACTTCACTGAAGAGGGTTACAGGCGACGATTTAGGAACTGCAAGCCTTAGGAAGGAGAAACACCAGGCCTTTTCATTGAAAGAACCAGGAGTTACTTGGAGAAATGCATAGAGCTGGCTTGTTTAAACAAAGAGCACCAGGACCTGTGTGATCTCATCATCAAAGAACACGTCTTCAACGCATGTTCTAAGGACCTGGCCGCACCACCTCAGGGAGCAAAAAGACCAGTCCCTGAAGGCCTTGGTAGACTTTGCTCAAAGATACCTGGACGCTCACAACATGAAATTCAGGCCCAGTAAGCCGCAGCGCGGATCTACACCAGCAGAGGAAACCCACAACGTGTGAGACATCCCAAAACACATGCCGATGGAGAGCCTGACGTGTTTTCTCTGTGGAAAGAGAGGACACAAGGCAATACGATGTCCTTCCAACGATGTTCCCAGAGGCGATAACACCAGAAGACCCAACCAAGATCGCGGGATAGCAGGCAGAAGCAGTACCACGTCTCAACACAGAGCTGCCGCTGTGGCTTGGCTTGGCTTAACTTCGCGAACGAAGATTCTATAGGGCTTGCCCACGTCGTCTGCAGGCATTTTCGTAGCTGCGGAGGCCAATCCGGGACAGGCAGGTTCGAGCGCAGTGGCTGCAGGGGAATGTCTGGTCAGGGTTCTGAGTTACGACAATTCTGTTTTTTCTTCTGAGCCGCTTGTCCTTAAGGTTAGCTCTGCGAGAGTCCTCAAAGGAGACGGCTGCCTTGTGAATGGTGGAGCGCCAGGTGTCACGGTCCGCAGCAAGCGAAGACCACTGGAGGTGGTCGAATTGGCAGGCACTAAGTGACTTCTTGAGACCGTCTTTGTATCTCTTCTTTGGCGCCCCTCTGTCTCGGTGTCCAGTGGCGAGCTCGCCGAACAGAGTGATCTTGGGTAGGCGATGATCCTCCATCCTGGAGACGTGCCCCGCCCAGCGAAGCTGTGTCCGCAGCAGCAAAGCCTCGATGCTCACAGTTTCCGCCTGTTCAAGGACCTCGACGTTGGTGACATAGTCACTCCAGTGAATGCTGAGGATGGTACGCAGGCAGCGCTGGTGAAAGAGTTCTAGGAGTCGTAGTTGGCTGCGGTAGAGGGCCCAGGACTCGGAACCGTACAGCAGGGTGGTGAGGACGACAGCTCTGTACACGCTGATCTTGGTGCCTTTTTTCAGCTGTTGATTGTGCCACACCCGCTTGAATAGTCGCCAGAAAGCACTGTTCGCTTTTGCCAGCCTGTTGCGCTGCAAGGCTCTCTCTGTGTGTGCAACGAGGGCAGCGTCATCAGCGAAGAGCAGCTCACGAATCAGTTGGTCTAGGGTTTTCGTGTGGGCCTGCAGTCGTCTGAGGTTGAACAGGCTGCCATCGAGACGATACCTGATGTACACTGCGTCGTCATCGTCGAAGTCCACTGTGGCCTGCTTCAACATCATGCTGAAGAAGATGGTGAAGAGGGTCGGTGCCAGCACGCAGCCTTGCTTCACGCCGTTGCGAATGGGGAATGGTTCTGAGAGGTCACTGTTTAGTCTGACCTGGCCTTGCTGGTCCTCGTGGAGCTGGACGATCATGCTGAGGAACTTTGGGGGACAACCTAGTTGCTCCAGGATCTGCCACATACCTTGCCTGCTCGCAGTGTCAAACGCTTTTGTTAGGACGACAAACGTTACGTACAGCCCTTTGTTCTGCTCGCGGCACTTCTCCTGAAGCTGTCTCAGCACAAAGACCATGTCGGTGGTACTCCTGTTGGCTCTGAAGCCACACTGGCCCTCTGGGAGGTGGTCTTCAGCGATGGCAGGTACCAGCCGATTCAGGAGCAACCTTGCGAGAATTTTCCCGGCAATAAACAGCAGGGTAATTCCACGATAATTAGAGCAGGCAGACTTCTCGCCTTTGTTCTTGTACAGGGTGATGATGACTGCATCACGGAGATCCTTTGGTAGCGTTCCTTTTTCCCAGCAGCAGAGAAAGAGGTCGTGGAGCTTGTTGTGCAGTGCTGGGCCTCCATGTTTCCAAATCTCTGGCGGTATTCCGTCAATGCCTGCTGCTTTGCCACTCTTGACCTGGTGGATGGCTGTGAGGGTCTCTTCGGCGGTGGGCGGTTCGTCCAATTCAACCTTTAGTGGAAGGTGCGGGATTTGGAGGATGACTGTTTCTTGAACAGTGCGTTCAGCGCCGAAGAGGTCCTGAAAGTATTCCGACCAGCGGTTCAAGACGGAGGTATTATCTGTGAGGAGTGCCTGTCCATCAGCGCTTCGCAGGGGACTTTGTACCAGGTGCCTAGGGCCATACACTGCTTTCAGTGCTTCGTAGAAGCCCCTGTAGTCACCGTTGTCAGCGCAGAGCTGGGTCCTCTGTGCGAGTCTGGACCACCACTCGTTCTGGAGCTCTCTAAGCTTGAGCTGGAGACTGCTGCAGATGAGGCGGAAGGCAGACTTCTTCACAGGGCAGGAAGGCTGGGCTAGGTGGGCCTGGTGGGCGGCTCTTTCTTTTTTGCTAGAAGTTCCTGGATCTCTACGTCGTTTTCGTCAAACCAGTCTTTGTTCCTCTTTCTAGCAAAGCCCAAGACTTCCACAGAGGATTTTACAATAGCAGTTTTCAGTTGTTCCCAGAGTGTTTCAGGGGAGGAGTCTGCTGGATCAACTGTGTCTTTGAGCATGCGCTGTAAATCGGCCTGAAGGGCAGCTTTCTTGTCGTCACGCTGAAGGCTGGCAACATCAAGCTTTTTCTTGGGGGGGCCCCCTTTCTTGTGTTTCAGCTTGAGGTGGAGCCTGAGTTTGCAGCGAACAAGGCGGTGGTCAGTGTGGCACTCTGCGCTGGGCATCACTCTGGTGAGGAGGACGTCACTGCGGTCCCTCTGACGCACTAGGACATAGTCGATAAGGTGCCAGTGCTTGGAGCGAGGATGCATCCAGGTGGTCTTTCGACTGTCTTTTTGCTGGAAAGTAGTGTTGGTGATGACAAGTTGCTGCTCTGCACAGAGCTATAACAGTAGGCGACCATTGTCATTGCAGTTCCCAACGCCATGCTTGCCGAGGACTCCTTTCCAGGCTTCAGAGTCTTCGCCCACTCTGGCGTTGAAGTCGCCAAGAATGATGACTTTGCCGTCTGCAGGGGTGCTCTGCAGGAGGCTGCGCAGGTCAGATTAGAACTTGTCTTTTTCTGCAGGCTCTGCCAGGAGGGTTGGGGAGTACACACTGAGAAGGGTGACATATTGCTGGTGTTTCAGTGGGAGGCGCATGGACATGATGCGGTCGGAGTGACCCGTTGGTAGGTTTTCCAACTTAGTCGCAATGGGTGTCTTCACCATGAAGCCCACGCCTGAGAGCCGTCTTTCTGATGCAGGCCTGCCTGACCAGTAGAGGGTGTAGCCAGCGCCAAGTTCTTGGAGGCTGCCTTCCTCCGGAAGGCGTACATCGCTGAGCGCGGCGATGTCGATGTTTAACCTCCGCAATTCATGGGCAATGAGGGCGGAGCGACGTTCAGGGCGTCCGCTGTCTGCTGTGTCGAGCATGATTCGGATGTTCCAGCATGCTACCTTGAGTCCGGTCGTGGTCGTCATGGGAGTGTATCCATTGTTTTTTCTTGTTTTCTGACCGCATGAGAAGATGCCCGTTGACCGCGGCTAGCCAACTGTGTTTACGAGGGGATGAGCTTTGTTTAGGCCACCTTTTCTAGGCCCCTCTCCGAGTGGAGCAAGCAGTGTTGTCCCTAGAGAAGGCTGCTTGGTCGTTCAGGGTGTGCCGAGTGACGTTGTCATCCCAAGGTCAACATCAGGCGACCAATATCCTGAACCGCCTGCATGCAGGTTTGAGACTGCGGCTTCCAGTGACATCTTTCACCTGCCGTTTTGCCCCTTGCCCATCGCTACAGGACTTGGAAAGTTCAGTGTCATAGTCCGTGGGCGTGTCCTAAAGCCTGCGCGGTGGAGCTTTTTGGTGGAGTGCAGTGTGCGCAGTACTGGCCCCACCCTTTAAACCCTTGGTTCGTTTGCCATGGCCTAGCAAGCTGGGACGGTGGCATCGAGGTCCTCGGGTCGTAGGTTTTATATCAGACTGTCCTTGTCCTAGTCTCTGGCTCAAAAGCCTTCCCCGGAGACACGGGGGCTTTGATGTCAGGGGTTTCCTCCCTTAGCCTTTCCGCAGCCAAGCGGCCAGGCCTGCAAGGCAGCAGGGGACTCGTGGGGGCCGGGGTCGTCTATATCCCGTGCAGATGTGAACATCTGCCCACATCTGCCCACTGCCGCTGTACTAGCTAATGATGTGACGTCATCCAGTGACTTTGAGTCTGGAGAAAGGCGAGTGACACGAGAGCTGATTGAATCTTTCAGAAAGAATGGACGCATCCCAGTAGGAGATGGGGCTACATTCTTACCAGTCGCAAACATAGAGCTGCCTGTGAATGAAGTACCGAACGTGCCTGTGGTGTGAGGATTCGTCGGAAACACATCATTGTAACTGCATTTTCGTAAAAGAGGACTTAGTAGCTGAAAACTAGAAGCTACAGGAGTGGACAACCCTCATCTTGGCCGATGGAACTGGGAGAGTCATCCCCTTTGGAAAGGTCAGTGTCGACACCCCATACTTGACAGGAGAGGTAAAAGTGCTGTGCGTGAAGACCCCAGTTATACGATCTTATCATCGGAAATGTTAATGGTGCCAGAGATGCAGTGTCTCCAGACCTGTAACCTGTGCAGTTACTATGAGAGGTCAGGAAGAGAAGAGCCATCATACCATCCCTCTAAAATTGGCTGACAACATAGAAACAGTCATGTTGAATAGAGATAGTTTGGAGAAAGAGAAGCGCGAGGCGCTGGAGCAACTGCAGAATCAGATGGACGCGACCGTGGCCAGCGAACGATATAGGCAGGAAGTGGAACAACGAGCAGCCGTCCACCGTCTGCAGCAAAAAACAGGCGCATGAGTTGGACAGTCGGTGGCACGATACCGAACGCCGCCACAATGATCAGATGGGGTCGCCGAAAATCCAAATGAACGAGGGCCACGAGTGAGACGGGGCTCATCTGAGACAGGAGATGTCGGAGCTGCAGGAGGAGGAAAAGGAAAGAGAGAACCAGTAACAGGAGTACGAACGTAAAAGCCAAAGGTCGTCAACGATTTTTACAGAGGGCTGGATAAAGTTCGACATGAACGGGAGAAAGACATGAAGGTCACTCATCAGAACCAACTTGAGAGGTCGCGGCAGGAATAAGACACAGAAATACGCAGACTGCCACTGGACATGCGATCCACGTGTTTAGGTAGGTCCGGTCGAAACATTTAGCTATTTCTAACGTGTTTAAACAAGGTGTTGTTTGCTTGTAAACTGGTATAGGACGTTTTGGGATTTCCATCTCCTCGTAGTGACAGTATTGCGAGGAGAGCTTTGTTGCAGTGTCAGTGGTATTTTGAAATACTGTATTGTGTAAAAGTAGCCTTGTGTTGCGGAAGACCTTACCGCGGAAGCAAGAGCGCTGAGCTCAGCTCGACGGTTGTGCTTCCGTCGAGAAGGTCTAGTAACTTTTAAACTATTACGTTTGCTTAACTTTCAGTTGTGTTGTATTACGGATTTTAGTGCCATTATATAGTCGACTTTGTGGTCGAAACACTGTTATTTAAAAGCAGTCAGTCTTGTGCTGTGAAAACCTTATCGCGGAGGCTAGAGCGTTATGCTGAGTTGAGCTCGACGAAAAGGTCCAGTGACCGGTGGACGGTATTAAGGCTGTTTCACTTTTGCTTGTGTATTAGTAAGCATATTCGCTTTATTAAATTTGATATTGTGCTATTTGAAATACTGTTACGTTAGGAGCCACGTGCTGTGAGGAACGCTTCGCGGAAGCAAAGGCGTAGGTGTATTGGCCGCTGGGGTCTGGTGGCTTGTAAATTGCGTTAAACTTTTCAGTCTCAATTGTCGTTTGCATTATTAAGGATAGTAGTTTTGTCAGATACTGTTATTTTATATTGTGTTTAGGATATTTGTTTATTATATATTTGTTATTTGTAATTGTGTATAGTGTTATTCGGGGTGCGGAGTTTGAACGTATGTGTGTGTGAATGTGACGTGTGAGTGCGTGGTTAGGATTGGATGAGAATAGTTGTTTATTGTTAGAGTTATATGTAATAAATGTCGTCGTCATTGTTCCTCTGGTGTTTGTGTTAGTTTTGTGTTAGTGTGGGTTGGGTGTGTCTCGAGTGGTAGCACTCATAGCTCGAGGCCCAGAAGCGGGGTTGTGACAATGATCAACCAAACTCTTCCCCATCTCAATCCACGAACTTTTCTTACAGCTGAATATATGACACAACGACGGAAAACAACAACAGATGTTTAACTCAGACTTTATTTAATTATGCTTTCTATTGTGTATAGTGTTATTCGGGGTGCGGAGTTTGAACGTGTGTGTGTATGAATGTGACGTGTGAGTGCGTGGTTAGGATTGGATGAGAATAGTTGTTTATTGTTAGAGTTATATGTAATAAATGTCGTCGTCATTGTTCCTCTGGTGTTTGTGTTAGTTTTGTGTTAGTGTGGGTTGGGTGTGTCTCGAGTGGTAGCACTCATAGCTCGAGGCCCAGAAGCGGGGTTGTGACAATGATCAACCAAACTCTTCCCCATCTCAATCCACGAACTTTTCTTACAGCTGAATATATGACACAACATCGAGTTGATTAGAGGTGCTAGATGCTTGTGGAGGCTACTTACTTGTGCCGCAGTGGTCAGATCACGAGGGGGGACTGGTGTTCGTGTACAAATGACTACGGTACTACTTAACGCGTTCCCTGCCCATCTCAATCACGAACTTGTCTTACAGCTGAATATATGACACAACGACGGAAAACAACAACAGATGTTTAACTCAGACTTTATTTAATTATGCTTGCTACTCTGAAGCCACATTCCTTCTGCATCTGAAGATAAGTAGCAAATAATGTCTCTGTTTGTTTGTCTATTTTGACAAAGGGTATTTACCCGAAATATTAATAAATTGTGTTGTACCGTTTTTTCTAAGCGTGTTTCTTTCTCCGTTGGGTACTGGACATGCGGAATAGGGGACCGTGCGTGTTTGACACGGTGGTTAGTATCGACGACTACAGAGTTGAAGTCAACAACAGAACGAATACTGACCGCGTGATTTCACTGAAGGAGTTTCTTTGAGAGAAATACATCAGTGTAAACCGCAACACGCTGCATCAGTGTGTCTGACTGTTGACACTGAGAGACTAGACGACGAAAACTTGTTCGAGTTTGCGAACGCCGCAACCAGGAGGGTGTAGAGGACGTACAGTCTGGCCGACACTTGGCCCAGGCAAAACAGGAGACGCTGAGAGTCCAATCTAACGAGTTCGGGCATCGATTTGTGCCTGACTCAGAGATTGCGAATATTGTCCAGCGTAAGGTTGGTCCGATATCGAACGAGCCGGTTCGGGACGAGCCATGTCGTCTGCTTCGCAACACGAGAGAAGGACTGAGGGAGAATGTTGGGGAGACGCCGTACTTGGGAGTCGTCAGGGATTCCAGATCGCCAGTGGTTATCGCGAAGAAACCAGAGAGATCCAATTTGGTGTGTAAGGACTATCATATATTTTATAAGCCGACAGTGTTCGCCCCAGGACCAGTAACCCTTGCACTGTCTGAACTGTATCCGTCTCATGATTTGGCGATGTTCCAGAAATGAACTTTGACATTAATTTTAAGTTTAATCATGGGTATGCAGAACTTTCGAGCGGATTACCTCAGCAGAGCAGTTTAAAAGAACATTTTGTGTCCAGAACCGTTAAAAGGAATATTTCAGTGTCCATGACAGTTCAAACTTAAAGGCACATGTCTTCGCTGGGACAATTAATAGCTGATTTGATTTGATTTTGATGTGAAATTGTATTTGTTTAGGGTTCTATGTCGGTTAACACAGCCACAAACGTATTTTGAGATTTGAGAAGATATTTTGTGAAATTTCAATCTAAAAAGGGGGGTAATGTTACGATTGTGATTGTGTTGTTTTGTGAGAGCATGCATGCATTAATCGTAGGAAACGAGTCGATATTTATTTGAGCTATCAGGATTACGAATCACGTACCTTTTTAGTAAGATTTGCTATCGATCGCGCAGAGAGCGGAATTGATTGTCTTTTGATACACGGAGTTGAATCCCGAAGAGTAAAAAAACCACTCAAGTAATCACTTGTTTCCTGTGCACGTGAAGTTAGCAGCCATTGTGTATTACGAAAAAGTCATGAAACTTCCGGAGAATTCGGGCAAGGTCGTGAACTGTGTAGCATATTCTTGGGTAACGTCATTACACACCGGGATTTCCCAAAATTGGGGTTGAAATTAGCAGTTGGATTTTGTAGTCTATTATAGAAAGTTCTTTTTCATCAATATTTATGAGTTTCGGTTTCGTGTTCCGTTTTGATTGCTTGTGTTGTATGAATTTGCTAGATTTTTCTGGAAAGCTATTATACTATAAATATCATGCTAGGAAGTGTGTGTGTACATTGTCAGTTGTAGATTGCAGTGTATCGTAAGAACATTGACATTGAGAGAGCTACGCGAGGTATCGTGGTTCATTGTCAGTGACGGAGTTAGACAGTGTATTGTGATGTACATTGTATGGAAGTCGCACTGTGTCTAAGTGTTGACATTTTGCAGAGGAGATATTGTATCAGTGTTGGCGCATTTGTGAATGCATTGTTTGGAGATCGCATCGCTGAAATAAAATATTGTTGGAACTGTTACTCCAGTGTGGTCTACATCCTTAAGACACGTGTGACGGGGTGCAGCTGAGTGAAATTTCTTAAAAGAACCTTACGTGCGTGCCGTCTGGTGTGATATCATCCTACGACCACGACTCAACACGTAACATCTGTACACGAGTATTTGCTGCCGTGCGCGATTTTATTGGACGGCGTAACGGACGTGGTCGATCAGTCTAACGCTATCGGGTGGTACCCATTTCACGTGGATTTGCATCACGTGATAGACTGAGCGCATTTTGCTCCACGTACGATAACGAAATTGTTAGGGAGTCGCTTTTCCAACTGCGAACGAGTCACTCGTTTTTCCAGCAGTCCCCTAGGGTGGTCTTTTAGGCGTGGTTCGTCATTTGCGGAAGGCCACAAGCAGCTGTGTCGTTCGTTTGTATCGGCCCTGCGATACGGTTTTGATCGCCCCATAGCAGTTTCTGGAGAAGGAGAAGAGAAGAAGAGCTGCGACGACGTTACCCTGGCTTGTCTTGTCTGTGCTCGTTTTCGTCCCAGCCGAGGCGTCTCCACGGATACCGATAACAACACACAACAATTTGTTAGTGGCCATTTGCTGGGGGAAGGGGGGGGGGGGGGTGTCTGTGTTTGCTTGTTCTGTTATTATTATTTTGGTTAGTGTGTATTGGGGGGTGGGGGGGGGGGGCAAGCGTAAGAATGTAGAAGTGAATGCTATTTGTTGTATTTGGCAGTAGTTAGCGTCGGGTTAGTTATTGGGATGTAACGCCGAGCAGGCGACTAAGGACATCTCACTATTTAGCGTCGAAGTGTAAATATTGGAAGTGAGTCATGTGGTGACGTGTAATTATGCATAACTTGTTGAGTTCGGATTTATTATTCTTGTGAGAGAGAGGGGAAGAGACGTAAAAGACGGCAATTAAAGTTGCGGGAAGGGTGATGTGATTATTTTGTTTCTTGTTATTCATATGCGTACTTCGTACCTGCGTTGTAGTGTATCCAAACCGGGTTCCAAAAATCCTGTTCCAAACCCAGTTCCAAAGCCAGAATTAACCAACTAAGTTTGCCTCCGCGCTGTGCGGAAGGCCTGTGTTGTGAGAGTGGAGGCTGGCTGTGTCACTCTGCTTGTGGGTCCACGACGGCGTACCTGCGGGCTGTTGCGAGCGTCGCGGCACTTCACGTGTTTAGGTAGGTCCTGTCGAAACATTTAGCTATTTCTAACGTGTTTAAACAAGGTGTTGTTTGCTTGTAAACTGGTATAGGACGTTTTGGGATTTCCATCTCCTCGTAGTGACAGTATTGCGAGGAGAGCTTTGTTGCAGTGTCAGTGGTATTTTGAAATACTGTATAGTGTAAAAGTAGCCTTGTGTTGCGGAAGACCTTACCGCGGAAGCAAGAGCGCTGAGCTCAGCTCGACGGTTGTGCTTCCGTCGAGAAGGTCTAGTAACTTTTAAACTATTACGTTTGCTTAACTTTCAGTTGTGTTGTATTACGGATTTTAGTGTCATTATATAGTCGACTTTGTGGTCGAAACACTGTTATTTAAAAGCAGTCAGTCTTGTGCTGTGAAAACCTTATCGCGGAGGCTAGAGCGTTATGCTGAGTTGAGCTCGACGAAAAGGTCCAGTGACCGGTGGACGGTATTAAGGCTGTTTCACTTTTGCTTGTGTATTAGTAAGCATATTCGCTTTATTAAATTTGATATTGTGCTATTTGAAATACTGTTACGTTAGGAGCCACGTGCTGTGAGGGACGCTTCGCGGAAGCAAAGGCGTAGGTCTATTGGCCGCTGGGGTCTGGTGGCTTGTAAATTGCGTTAAACTTTTCAGTCTCAATTTTCGTTTGCATTATTAAGGATAGTAGTTTTGTCAGATACTGTTATTTTATATTGTGTTTAGGATATTTGTTTATTATATATTTGTTATTTGGAATTGTGTATAGTGTTATTCGGGGTGCGGAGTTTGGACGTATGTGTGTGTGAATGTGACGTGTGAGTGCGTGGTTAGGATTGGATGATAATAGTTGTTTATTGTTAGAGTTATATGTAATAAATGTCGTCGTCATTGTTCCTCTGGTGTTTGTGTTAGTTTTGTGTTAGTGTGGGTTGGGTGTGTCTCGAGTGGTAGCACTCATTGCTCGAGGCCCAGAAGCGGGGTTGTGACAATGATCAACCAAACTCTTCCCCATCTCAATCCACGAACTTTTCTTACAGCTGAATATATGACACAACGACGGCAAACAACAACAGATGTTTAACTCAGACTTTATTTAAATATGCTTGCTACTCTGAAGGTTTGTCTGTTTATCCAGTACTTTACATGACACAGACGCGTCTCCGTCAAATGAAAAAAAAAAAAAAGACTTGTTGAAATTCATGAATATCTTGACCAAGAAATTAGTGCTACCGTCTCAGAACATGCAGGGCCGGATTAAGGAAGGGGGGGTTAGTTAGTTATTTTGTGTATAACGCCGAGCAGGCGACTAAGGCCATCTCACGGCGGGATGGGTAAAAATCGAGTCAGCCAGACGAAAAGCAAGGTCTTAAGACAAGATGTAAATATATCTTTAAAATATGTCACGATAAAATGTCGCACGAGACTTTAAAATAAATGTCTACAGACTCTCAAAAAGGGCAAAATAAAGAGATTCACATAGGCTATGAATGCTCAGATCTTGTTAAACATATTGCATTCTCTCAAGAAATTGAAGATTTTGTCCACGGTAACATCCCGGAACAAAACCTTCAAGGTGTCTGCTGTGAAGTGTTTATATTTCGTGTGAATAATAGATCGGCACAATACAGCAAAAAGTGTCGAACAGAAAACTGCTCATCACATGCAAAACACCATGGACGCTCATCATGTTTAAGTAAGTAAGAGTGCGTAACATACGTGTGCCCGATGTGGAGCCGAGTAAGGACAGTGTCTTTACGTCGGCTGCCGCAGCGATGAGGTAGACAGTTGGACACCGTAGGAAAAGCTTCATGCAGCTTGTTCCCTTCCTCTTTGTCCCACTCGGACTGCCACTCGCGGGCTATGTACGCACTAATCACAAGTAAAAATCACTATAAACAGTCTGTGTGTCAGGGACAGAGTCACTGCGGGCACCGTTGGCAGCAGAATCTGCGATCCTGTTGCCTTCGCTGCCCACATGGCCCAGGACCCAAATAAAAATGATGTCATAATATTCCTTCATCAAGTCTGCGTAGAGCTCTCTAAACTGCACAAGCAGTGGATGGTCAGTTCCCACGCTCTGAAGGGCCTGCAGGACAGAAAGAGAGTCAGACAGAATCAGGAAGTTCCTTTCCCGAAATTGATAGGCATGATTAAGTGCGAGCACAACTGCCTGCAGTTCTGCACTAAATAAAGAGGAATGGTCAGGGAGGCGAAGCTTAAATGGGCGTCTAGGATCGCGAGAAGATACTGCAGACGCAGCCACTCTCCCCCCTCCTCAAACTTGGACCCATCCGTATAAAGACGACAATAGCCAGGAAACATTGAAAGAAGTTCATTGAGGCTCTGTTGGTAAATGGCTGGTGGAGTATAACCCTTCTTGTGGCCGATCAAGACCAGCAAGATGTCAGGAACTTGTAATGGCCAGGGTGGAGTGATGTGTTGCAGAGATTCCGAAACTTTGTCCAGGTCCACCCAGGCAGCCTGCAGATGAGGTCGGACACGGAAGGAAAGTGGACGGACAGCTCCCGGATGGGCATCAATCTTTTGTCAAAGATGACCCTAAAAAACTTTGCCTCCTCGGCCACCTTAATTGGCACTCCAGCATTGCTCTGGCTAGGTTCTGGGAAAAAAATTCGTCTGGTTAGTAAAATGCACACAGACTGTCTTGGAGGGCGAGAACCTAAATCCTTTGAGAGACACCCACCCCTGGATGCAATCAACGCACATCTGCAGGCGCCTCTCAAGGGACGCAAGTCCTCGACCCCGTGCACACAAAGCAAAGTCGTCCACAAACAAAGAGCATTCAGAATCATCCTTGACGGCCTTTACAATGTTATTTGTTTAATGCTAAAAAAACAGGAGATAGAATGATGCCCTGCGGGACACCCATCTCCTGTTCAAAGGAGTCGGAGAGGGTAGAGCCCACACGGACATGGAACGAACGGATAGACACAAAATTGTGAATAAAAATGGGCAGGTGCCCTTAAAACCCATGTCCGACCAATCAAACATTATACCATACTTCCAGGTAGTGTCACATGCCTTCTCCAGATCAAAGAAAATGGCATAGACATGCTGCTTGTTGACAAAAGGATCTCGGATGAAAGATTCAAAGCGCACAAGATGGACAGTTGAACTACAGAATCGCCGGAAAACGCACTGGAGGTCTGAATTAGACCCTGTGACTCAAGATGCCACACCACGCGGGCGTTGACAAAGCGTTCAAATAGTTTTACATAAACACGATGTCAAAGCTATTGGCCGGTAGTTGTCCGGGTCAGAAGGATCCTTACCCGGCATAGGGATTGGCAGAACTACAGCCTGGCCCCAAGATGGCGGAAATGACCGGTTATCCAGATATGGTTAAAGGCCTTGAGAAGTACAAGGAGTGAATACTCAGGCAGATGTGTTAGGAGCTGATAGTGGATGGTGTCTAGTCCAGCAGCAGACTCATTACATTTTTTGCATGGCTTGCTGTAATTCTGAAATGTCACATGGGCATTATAGTCTTCCGAGTTATGCGATATAAAATCACAAGTACAAGACTCTCGCTTCTCCTTCTCTCTCTGGAAGAAAGGTGAATAATGCTCTGTTGAAGAACTACGGGCAATGGTGGATGCAAGCAAATTGGCCACAGCCTTTTTATCCGTGACAAAACTGGCACCATCTCTAAGATGGCCGACCGAAGCCGAGCCACCCCTGCCCATAATTCTTCAAACAACCTTCCAGACTCTTTGGGACGGAGTCCTAGAAGATAAAGAAGGGACGAAGCGTCTCCATGAAGCACGGCTTTCACTTTTCAAAATGTAACGGGCTTTCGCCCTCTGTCTTCTAAAGGTTAAAATATTCGCTTGCGACGGATTACGCACTCTTCATTTAACCATGGTACTCTCGGCTTCGGAGGGACTGATGTGCTAGTTCTAGGGATAGTTCGACCTGCTACGTATAAACAAAATAGAAGGAAAACAAGAGATATTTTTAAGGGGTTATAGAACTTGACTGAAAGATGTAATTTCTCAATTCCACTGAAGAAGAGAGTACATGATTATGTCTTATCTGGGGTGAAGAGTGTTTCCTTCCCTTTTTCCTTTGACTTGGAAGGAGTTGAAGAAACAGAGGGGGGCTGGCTCCCGGGCCTCCTCTGGTTCTTCGGAGAGGAAGGGGGTGGAGATGCCGCAGCATCAGCAACGACAACTTCTACTCCTTCCATCCACTCCTCCACTGCAGCATATTTGTTTTAAAGGGGGACATCAGTGTCCCCCTTCTGCTCCCGTGCGCACAACGCTCCCATAGATTTTTTAGACCTCTGGTCCTGGGCAGCGTTCCTAACAGGCTGAGCCGGAAGCCTTTGGAGTTGACAGACTAACAGGTTTGGGTGGGGGCTGAGGCTTAGGGGCAACAGAAGGCGGCACTACCAGACCGGCAGTGTCCGCCTTCTGCATTCCCTGGTTCCTCGTCACCACCGGAGGAGGGTTACTCTCCAGGGGCGAGAGGAGCCAACGCTCTGCCCCCAACCAAAACGTTGGGGTTTGACATGAAAAATCTTTGGGGGGGGGGGGGGCACTTGTCTGCCACAGCTGCACTGAAAGTATACACAGAGGTGTTCGAGGTTGGGGCAGCCGCAGCTGCACAACGGACAACGGCCTTCAACCATGTTTTGGGCATCCAAAAAGTACAGCCCTTTCTCCACACGCACTTGCTGAACCCTGCACTTGGATATCCAACGAGGGCATTTCTTGTCCAAAGCCATATGCGAACCCTGGCAATTAACACACAGGGTGGTGGCTGTGCAGGACTCAGCAGTGTGTCCGGGCCTAGAGCAAGGGGCGCATGCTGCCTCTGCCTGGCGGCAAGTCTTCTGTCCTTGGCCATACTTTTGGCACTTAAAGCAACTCAGGGGGAGAGGGACGTAATTTTTTACTTTCAAGGAGCAGGAACCTCCCCAGATGGTAGTAGGAGGGGTGGGCGTGCCAAACGTCAGGATGATGGTAGGGAGACGGATCTCCCCACCACCTCGTTTGGAAGCGAAACGCCTGACATAAGTCTGACGCCTGAGACTTAAGCTTTCGTACAAGTTCATCTTCTGACAGTTCTGCCAAAGCTTGATCTTTGATTATGCCTGTTGACGAATTCATAGTTTTGTGAGGTGTGACTTCCACTGGAGTGTCTCCAATGGAAGAGAGCCTCAGCAGCCCGCTGGAGTGTGCCAGGGTACGGCACTCCACCAGCAAGTCACTAGACCTGAGGCACTGGGCATCAGGCATGCCAACACGGCTCTTGAAGGTTTCCCCCACCAGAACAGGATGTAGCTTGGAAACAGGTTTGTATTTGACCTTGCTATGGACAATGAGAAAGCGAGGCCATACGGCCGACGCCTGATGTCTCGCTTCCTCACAGTTTGAGTCACTGTCATGTTCAATGTCGGTGGCTATGTGCTTCTTCTGGTCCAGTTTTTATTCATATTATAATAGTAGACATATCCATCCCCCGGGGGTCCCCGCCCGCCACCGAGCCCAACAAGGGAAAGTGCAACTGTCGGCGGGTCTCCAGCCGACGCACAATGTAGACTGCCCGAAAGATATACTCAAGGGGGTAAGCCCGATTGAACCGTCTGAGCCACCGCCTTCTATCACACTGTTGAATGCAGGGGAATACTGGCGTAAAGCACCTATTCAGCAGCTGAGGCTATAGCATGGTGCTCCGTATATCAACCCGCATGTCAACAGTGGGATAGGGCTCAATGTGACACGAGCCGATTGACTAGGCCGGTACGACTAGCCTCCCGTTTAAGTAGACGTCAAGGCCAAAGTGGAGTGTTGGCACCAGTGAGCCGCAGCCCAAAGGGAACCTCAGCCACTAGGATCCTCTTCTCCCCCGACACGGGTCTCCAAGCACGGCACACACTTGGGATCCAAAGGACCAAAAAGTCACGAGTATTTCTAAGGACCAATCCAACATGGTAGGTCCTGGGTTAGCACAGCTCCTTAAAAAGTGGACCAGTGAAAAGACTGAACAACATATCTGATGACATCAAGTCCTAAACCTGGACAAAGATGGCACCCCTCTGCTAGCCCCACTCGGTCAGTGACTGAGGAAGCTACCCACCCACGCCACGTGGAGGACTGTGCCTTGTGGGCCAGCATGAGAGGATCACACACAGTGAGGTCTAGAACAGAACCAGATCCTAAATCTGAGTTAGAGTATGTAGATGAGCCACCGTTAAAGACACATAGGTTAAGTTGAGAAAAAAACATCTCAAATCTGACCCCTGCCATCATAGTGGTCACTACCCCAAAGGTGAGCGTGACCGTTAAAATCCCCCACGAGAATAAAGGGAGGCGGCAGCTGATCTACTAAGTTAAAAATAATATTACTACAGACCCGCATGGATGGTGGCAGGTAAACACTGCATATGGTTATGGTCTTCTTCAAGGTAGCCCGAGCTGCAACAGCCTGAAAACAGGTGCCGATGCTAACGGGGCTACATAAAATTTGGCTACGAATGAGAAAAGCCACTCCACCAGAGCGCCTCTCCAAAACAGAGCCTTTATGTATAACGCTAAAACCATTTAAGGACACAGGGACAGAAGTCTTCAGATAAGTCTCCTGAAGTGATATTACTTAGGGGTTATAGAACTTGACTAAAAGACGAAATGCATATGGTACATGAAAGTATTAACCATCAGGGTTTGTTTAAATATGTGCCGAGTGATGTTATTTGTGGCTCATCAGGTAATCGAAAAGTATCGTTTAAAAAATTCCAAGCGAGGTTATAGTTTTCAAATTTGCAGGAATAGTGTTCCATGCAAACGGTCCAGAAAATGATAAACTAGTTTTAAAGAGGTCAATTGTAGGCAGAGGTAGGGGTATAATTATGTTGCTTGAGGTCCGTTTGCAATCTTGCTGTGGCATAAATTTGGTGGTTATATACTGCGATGCCATGCTATTTAATATCTTGTGCATGAGGATGCATTTGTTAAAACTAAGTTGTTGACGCATGTCTAAATTTGTCTGTTGTTGGAATGGGCCGCGCATCTATCATTTTCTCAGCTCTTTTATATATAGAATTTAACCTGTTCATGTGAACATCACTACAACCATCCCACGCTGTGGAGACATAATCAACGAGAGACTTGATATGGGCATGAAAACATAGTTTACGAGTATGTGTATCCGTTTCTTGTATAAGCTGAGACAGCAGGAAAGTGTTTTTAATGGTTTTACAGACTGTATTTATATGCGTCTCCCAAAATAGTTGTTTGTCAACGTGTATTCCCATTAATTTATACTCTGTGACTTGTTCTATCGGTTTGGCGTTCAGTTGTAAATGTATCGGCTGTGGTCGGCGTTGATGTTATTGTCGTGTAGGGATTAAAATATTCTTTCTTTTTCCTGGATGAAGAACCAAGTGATTCACTGTGAAACAGTCGGAAACCTCGTTGAGACTACTTTGTAAGGTAAGGTTAAGGGCTGCCTTAATTGAGGGAGATGATATCTAGGCGAACCGAGGTTCGTCGTTCGGTCAAAATGAGGTTTCTTTCCGAATTGGGTCTCCCCGAGACAAGCTGAGCCGAGACAGACGATCGGGCGGTCACGTAGAACTCTTTTCGTTTCTTAACCGGGTCTATTTTTAGCCGCGCCGAACCAGCCGAGACGGAAGTTGATCGACGCTTGTGCCTGTCAGGTCGAAGGTCATTTCCTGCTCAGCAGGGCTTAGCCGCAATAAGACACCAAGAAGCGTTGGGAGTCTGCGTGTTGATTGAAAATCTTTCCTCCGGCAGAAAAGAGCGTTCACAGAGTGCCTCGGGCAGGTTTGCTGTGCGTGATCAGCAAGACAAAAGGCTGGTCCGAGACACGCCGAGGCAGGTCTCGGGGGTCTCGCCGATCTTGTCTCGGAGGGTTCGCCGAACCTAATTAAAGGCAAGGGGTGGTTCGGGTATATCACCGAGACTGTCTCGGGTGTCTCGCCGAGACGAGGTTCGGGTTTGCTTCGCCCAGTTAAGCCAGCCTTTAAAGGTCAGCTGTTTTGTTTTTTACCCGAAACATGGAGGCTCATATCGTCTGCAAACAGGTTGCAGTTGACATCAGTGTTAGTATTATGCAAAGGCAAATCATTAATAAATATTATAAATAGAAGAGGTCCCAAGATCGACCTCTGGGGGACACCATAGTTAACTTGTCTTTGTTTATAGTGCTTTTCACAGGTATACATCTTTTGTTTTCTGACTTTTACTTGTATGTATTATCTAAACAATGCTATGGCGGTTTCACTTATATGGTATGCTGCTAGCTTCTTTAAGAGAATGTCATGGTCGACAAGATCAAATGCTTTTTGTAGGTCTAAGAAAACAGCTCCAGACATCAGGTTTTTATTTAATGATTCCAGCCAGCTATCTACAATGTGTCAGTGCTAACTGAGATGAATGTTTTGGTCTAAAGCTGGACTGATGAAAATTCATTAAACTGCCATTTTCTATAAAATCAAGCAAGTGTTTTTGTATGCGTTTTTCAAGGGGCTTTTACAGGGTCGACAAAAGTGAGATAGGACGGTAGTTTTTGACATCTTCAAGATCTTCTGATTTAGGGATTGAAATTACCTTGCCCTCTTTAAAAATAGTTGGAAACGTGCTGTATTTTATGCAGAGGTTAAAGATATAAGTGAGTGAGTTTATGGTAGTGAAATTTCAGAATTTTGTTGTCAATACCACCGAGAGAGAGAGAGAGAGAGAGAGAGAGAGAGAGAGAGAGAGAGAGAGAGAGAGAGAGAGAGAGAGAGAGAGAGAGAGAGAGAGATGATGATGATGATGATAAAACTTTATTTTTCAACGGTAAAAAGTTTTGACAGAAGACAAATCGCCATTTTACAAACTTGCCGTTGTTAACATCTACAGCATAAAAAGGGAAACTATAAAAATATATATTTACATACAAAACCCAATAGCATCATTATATACAGAAAAAATAATAACACTCATCACACAGACATGCACACACGCACGCACGCGCGCGCCACTCACACATACAACCACACGCACAAACAAACACGAGCAAACACACACACGCGCGCACACATATAAAAACCATCTGTATGAAATACATGAGGTACAGAAAATATTACAGTACCTGAGAAAAGTACTAAGTTTGACTCATCAGGTAATTAAAAAGTTTTGTTTTAAACTTCCTGGTGAGGTAATAGTTTTCAAATGTGCAGGGATAGAATTCCAAGTAAACGGACCAGAGAATGACATACTAGTTTTAAAAAGGTCGATTCTTGGCAGTGGATGGGGTAAGATATTGTTTCTCGGGGTCCGTTCACGTTCTTGGTGAGATATAATTTTAGTGATTATAATAATAATAATACCGTTATTAAATAGGCGCTTTTTCTCAATTTTGGGAAAATCGACTCAAAGCGCCGCGAACTGAAACCCAACACACACTCAGGTAACAGACACGGATTTACGCCATTTAAGACAAACACAGTACAAGACAGGTCCCCACCCGGGTCTGCCCTGGGGGACTTGGGTGGGGTTAGGTATTTTTTAGTTCCCATGGTCACCCTGGTCAGCCCCACAGGGTGGGTTTTTCTCTCTATTCTGGGGCATGTGTTTCTGTCTACCCTTTGTCCATTCACCTGTATTTGCCTTTTTAAAACTCTCCCTACTGTCTGCACTGCCTGTAGCTCTTGATATTGGATGTGTGTTGCTAAATGGTCTTAGCTTTATTTAGGCCCCATGTTGTAGGTTTATTTAACGTATTTGACCGGCTGGCGACATACATTCAATTTTCTGTTTAGTTTTTTTTCACAAGCATTGCAGGCACGTCCTGAGAAAGCCTTGTTGCTGTCGGGACGTTAAGCAATGTACAATCAATCAATCAATCAGTACAAGACAGATGAAGGGCCAGTTCAGCTACTGAAGTTACAGAGATGTTTGATCGCTTGTATTTGAAATTTGTAAAGTGCCTAAGACCAGAACCAAAGTGTGGGGGGTGGGGGGGGGGGGGGTGGAAAAACTGGAGTACCCGGAGAAAAAAACACCGACGGTCCGCCCGAATTAAGGGTGACACTTATTAGAGGAGAAAATTCCAACGCCAGAAACTGGTATCAAACCTCGCACCTTTGGCATTGGTGGCAGGCGCCTTAACCACTGCGCCACGGACCGCCCCAATTGATTAGATACTGGGGTTTCATATTATTCAGTATCTTATGCACAAAGACGCATTTGTTTAATGTAAGTTGGTGACGCAGACCGAGAATATTTAAATGTCTAAATTTGTCTGTGGTAGGGATGGGGCGTCCATCTATCATTTTTACAGCTCTTTTGTATATGGAGTTTAACCACCATGTGTTCATCACTGCAGCCGTCCTCAGTGACTTGTTGAACAGGTTTAGCGTTGAATTGTAATTGTAATGGCTGTAGTCGGCGTTAATGTTTTTGCCGCGTGGCGATTAAGATACTCTTTGTTTTTGCTAGGTGAAAAACCATATGGTTCTGTCTACACCAGTCAGATACCTCATTGAGACTACATTGTGAACTATGACTAATGTCCGTCGTTTTTTTTTTACCAGAAACACGAAGACTCGTATCGTCAGCAAATAGATTACAATTAACGTCAGAATTAGTGATATGCAACGGTAGATCATTAATAAATAGTATGAATATAAGAGGGCCCAAAATATATCCCTTGGGGACACCATATTTTACATTTCCTTGCTTAGAGTATCTTCCATGGGCGTACACCATTTGTTTTCTGTCTTCGAGATATCATCGGAAGAATGCTATGTTCAAGTGATAAACTGTTAGCATATTTAGGAGAATGTCATGGTCCACAAGGTCAAACGCCTTTTTAAGGTCTGAGATAACTGCTCCAGACATCAGGCTTTTATTGATTGATACCAGCCAGCTGTCTACAATATGTGTCAGAGCTGACTGACAAGAATGTTTCGGTGTAAAACAAGACTGGTGAATATTAAGTAACTTACCTTTTTCGAGAAAATCAAGGAGATGTTTTTGAATGTGCTTTTCAAGGGATTTTGACAAATCTGACAGAAGGGAGGTTGTACGATAATTATTAATATCTTCAAGATCTTTAGAATTAGGGATTGGGATTACCTTTGCTTCTTTAAGAATGATTGGAAATATACTTTGCATTATGCAGATGTTGAAAATATATATTAGTGATTCTACTGTATACGGTAATGAGATATTGAGGATTTCATTATCAATACCATCAATAGCAACAGACTTTTTGTTGGGCATGCTATAAATATAACTGCCGACTTCAGTCAGACGAATAGCAAGGTCTTAAGAAAAGATGGAAAGATATCTTTAAAATATGTCAGGCTAAAATGTCGCACGAGTCTTTAAAATAAATGTCTACAGACTCTCAAAAAGGGCAAAATAAAGAAATTCACGGGCTATGAATGCTCAGATCTTATTAAAAAATATTGCATTATCACAAGAAATTGAAGAATTTGTCCTGGGGAACATCACGGAACAAAACCTTCAAGGAGTCTGCTGTGAAGTGTTTATATCTCGTGTCAATTAGATCGGCACAAAACAGCAAAAAGTGTCGAATAGAAAACTGCTCATCACAGGCAAAACACCACAGACGCTCATCCTGTTTAAGTAAGTAAGAGTGCGTAACATACGTGTGCCGATGTGGAGCCGAATAAGGACAGTCTCCTCACGGCGGCTGCCGCAGCGGAAAGGTAGACTGTCGGACACAGTAGGAAGAGCTTCATGCAGCTTGTTCCCTTCCTCTTTGTCCCACTCAGACTCGCGGGCTATGGACGCATTAATCACAGGCTTAAAATCACTATAAACAGTGAGCGATTCTGTTGCCTTCGATGCCCACACGGCCCGGGACCCAAATAAAAATGATGTCATAATATATCTTCATGAAGACTGCTTAGAGCTCTCTAATCTGCACCAGCAGTGGGTGGTCTGTTGCCGCGCCCTGAAGAGCCCGCAGGGCAGAAAGAGAGTCTGACAGAATCAGGAAGTTCCTTTCCCGAGACTGATAGGCATGTTTGAGTGCCAGCAGAAGTGCCTGCAGTTCTGCACTAAAGACAGATATGGTCAGCGAGGCCGAGCTTAAATGGACGTCGAGGATGGAGAGAGGACACTGCAGCCGCAGCCACTCTCCCATCATCAAACTTGGACCCATCTGTTGTAAAGACGACAATAGCGAGGAAACATTGAAAGTAGTTCATTGAGGCTCTGTTGGTATATGGCTGGTGGAGTACAATCCTTCTTGTGGGCGGTCAAGTCCAGCAAGATGTCAGGAACGGGCAGTAGCCAGGGTGGAGAGATGTGCTGCAGAGATTCCGAAACTTTGTCCTGGTCCACCCCGGCCGCTTGCAGATGAGGTTGGACATGGAATGAAAGTGGACGGACAGCTCCCGGATGGGCATCGTAAAACTCCGCAAACGACGGGTTAAAAACACAATCATAGGCAGGATTGTCTGGATGGGCCTTCAGCTTCAGAACGTAGCTGAGGATGAGGCGGATGCGGCGCAGCCTGAGAGAATGCTCTCCTGCCTCGGCATACAGAGTAGGAACTGGAGATGTCCTGAAAGCTCCCAGACACATTCGCAAACCTTGATGGTGAATTGTGTTCAGACGCTGTAGAACAGACTTTGAAGAAGAGCCATATACCACATAGCGGTAATCTAATTTGGACCGAACAAGGGAATGGAACGGTCGAAGTAAGAAAAGGCGGTCTGCACCCAGTCAGTACGACCAACGACACGAAGAATGTCGAGGGCTTCCGACAAGAGAATCTAAGGTAGTTAACATGGTTGCAGAAGGTCAATCTTTTGTCAAAGATGACCCTCAAAAACTTTGCCTCTTCGGCCACCTTAATTGGCATTCCAGCAATGCTCAGGCTAGGGTCTGGAAAAAGTTTCGTCTGGTTAGTAAAATGCACACAGATTGTCTTTGAGGGTGAGAATCTGAATCCGTTCAGAGACACCCACCGCTGGATGCGATCAGCGCACAGCTGAAAGCACCTCTCAAGGGATGCAAGCCCTCGACCTCGTGCACACAAAGCAAAGTCGTCCACAAACAAAGAGCATTCAGAATCATCCTTGACGGACTTCACAATATTATTAATTTTAATGCTAATTAAACAGGAGATAAAATGCTGCCCTAAGGGACACCCATCTACGATTCAAAAGATTCGAAGAGGGTGGAGTCCACACGGACATGGAACGACCGATGAGACAAAAAAAATGTGAATAAAAACGGGCAGGTGCCCTTAAAACCCATGTCCAACAAATCAGACATTACACCATACTTCCAGGTAGTGTCATACGCCTTATCAAGATCGAACAAAATTGCATAGACATGCTGATTGTTGACAAAAGCATCTCGGATAAACGACTCAAAACGGACTAGATGGTCAGTTGTACTACGGAATCGCCGGAAACCGCACTGGAGGTCTGTGATCAGACCCTGGGATTCAAGATGCCACACCAGGCGGGCGTTGACCAAGCGTTACATAGTTTTGCATAAACATGATGTCAAAGCCATTGGCCGATAGTTGCCCGGGTCGGAAGGCTCTTTACCAGGCTTGGGGATTGGCACAACCACAGCCTGACGTTAAGATGGCGGAATATAACCAGTTATCCAGATACAGTTAAAGGTCTTGAGAAGTACAAAGAGGGAATCCTCAGGCATATGTGTTAGGAGCTGATAGTGGATGCTATCTAATCCAGCAGCAGAGTCAGTACATTTCTGCATGGCTTGCTGCAATTCAGAAAACGTAAAAGGGGCATTATAGTCTTCCGATTTATCCGAGATAAATCACAAGTACAAGACTCTCGCTTCCACTTCTCTCTCTGGAAGAAAGGTGAATAATGCTCTGTTGAGGAATTATGGGCAATGGTGAAGGCATGCGAATTGGCCACAGCGTTTCTATCCGTGACCAAACTGGCACCATCTCTAAGATGGCTGACAGAAGTCGAGCCCTCCCTCCCCCCCCCCCCCTCGCCCCCAATTCTTCGAACAGCCTTCCAGACTTTTTGGGATGGAGTCCTAGAAGATAAAGATGAGACGAAACTTCTCCAAGAAGCACGGAGTTCACGCTTTCGCCCGCTGTCTTTTAAATATTAAAATATTTGCTTGCTATGGATTGCGAAAAGCACGTCGCTGAGCAGATTTACGCATTGTTTGGGCCTTGCGGCACTCTTCATTGAACCATGGTACTCTCGGCTTCCGAGGGAGTGAAATGGAAGTTCTAGGGATGGTTTCACCTGCTACGTCCAACAAAATATAAGTAAAACAAGAAACAGGTTCTTCAGCTGAAGTGACCACCTCCTCTGTAATACGAGACTGATAGAGGGAGGCGAACAGAGGCCATTTCGCTTTCATGAAATTCCAGCGTCCCACCGGCGAAGCATCCTCACAGCTGACCGATGACAGGACTACTGGGAAGTGGTCACTACCGCCCACGTCGTCGTGAATCTTCCAGTCAAAGTCCAGCATGAGAGAAGGATCACACACAGTGGGTCTAGAACAGAACTAGATCCTGAACCTGAGTTCGAGTACGTAGGTGAGCCATCGTTAAAGACACATAGATTTAGTTGAGAAAAAAAAAACATCTTCTAACATGTGACCTCTGCCATCATAGTGGTCACTACCCCAACGGTGAGCAAGACCGCTAAAATCCCCCATAAGAATAACGGGAAGGAGCAGTTGATCTACTAAGTGAAAAATATCAGTACTACAGACCCGCAGGGATGGTGGCAGGTAAACGCTGCATATGGTTATTGTCTTTTTCAAGGTAACCCGAGCTGCGACAGCCTGAAGACAGGTGTCGATGCTAACGGGGCTACATAAAATGTGGCTATTAATAAAAGAGCCACTCCACCCGAGCGCCTCTCTGAATCAGAGCCTTTGTGTATAGCCTTAAAACCATTAAAGGACACAGGGTCAGAAGTCTTCAGGTATGTTTCCTGAAGAGATATTACTGAGGGGTTATAGAACGTGACTAAAAGGCTTAATTCCTCAAAGTTAGCTTGAAAACCACGACAATTCCACTGAAGCAGAGAGTACATGATAATGTATTATCTTGGGGTGAAGAGTTTTTTCCCCGTTTTCCTTTGACTTGGAAGGAGGTGAAGAAACAGAGGGGGGCAGGCTCCCGGGCCTCCTCTGGTTCTTCGGAGATAAAGGGGGTGGAACTGCCGCAACATCAGCAACGACAACTTCCACTCTCTCCATCCGCTCCTCTAATGCAGCATATTTGTTTTGAAGGGGGACATCAGTGTTCTCCTTCTTAGCCCGTGCGCACAGCGGTCCCATAGATTTCCTAGATTTCTGTTCCTGGGCAGCGTTCCTGCCGCTAGAGTGAACGGCCTTAGAAGGCAGACCAGAGCTAGCAGACTTTGGATTAGACAGACTAACAGGTTTGCGTGGGGGCTGAGGCTTAGAGGCAACAGAAGGCAGCACAACTAGACCGGCAGTGTCCGCCTTCTGCGTTCCCTGGCTCCTCGTCACCACCGGAGGAGGGTTACTCTCTAGGGGTGAGAGGAGCCGAGGCTCCGCCCCCAACCAAGAAGTTGGGGTTTGACATGCAAAGTCTTTGGTGGGGCGCTTACCTGCCACAGCTGCACTGAATGTATACACAGATGTGTTAGAGGATGGGGCAGCTGCAGCTGCACCCGGGCCTTCAACAAGCTTTTTGGCGTCTAAAAAGGAAAGCCCCATCTCCACGCGCATTTGCTGAATATTGCACTCGGGTATCCAACCAGGGCATTTCTTGTCCGAAGCCATATGCGCCCCCTGGCAATCCACACACAGGGATGTGGCTCAGCAGAGTCTGCGGGCTTAGTGCAACGGGCGCATGAAGCCTCTGCCTGACGGCAGGTCTTTTCCATGGCCATACTTTTGGCACTTAAAGCACCGGAGGGGGAGAGGGACGTATTTTTCACTTTCAAGGAGTAGTAACCTCCCCAGAGGGTAGCAGGAGGGGTTGGGGTGCCAAACGTCAGGATGATGGTAGGGAGACGGATCTCCCCACCACCTCGCTTGGAAGCGAAGCGCCTGACGTAAGTCACCCCCTGAGACTTAAGCTTCTGTACAAGTTCATCTTCTGACAGATCTGCCAAAGCTTGATCTTTGATTACGCCTCTTGACGAATTCATAGTTTTGTGGGGTGTCACCTCCACTGGAGTGTCTCCGATGGAGGAGAGCCTCAGCAGCCTGTTGGAGTGTACCCGGGTACAGCACTCCACCAGCAAGTCACCAGAACTTAGGCGCTGGGCCTCAGGCCTACTAACACGGCTCCTGAGGGTCTCCCCCACAAAAAAAAACGGATTCAGCTTGGAAACAGCGCAACAAGGGAAAGTGCAACTGTCGGCGGGTCTCCAGCCGACGCACAATGGAGACTGCCCGAAAGATATACTCAAGGGGGTAAGCCCGATTGAACCGTCTGAGCCACCTGCAGGGAATACTGGCGTAAAGCACCTAATCAGCAGCTGAGGCTATAGCATGGTGCTCCGTATATCAACCCGCGTGTCAACAGTAGGATAGGGCTCAACGTGACAAGAACCGACTGACTAGGCCGGCACGACTAGCCTCCCGTTTAGGTAGAAGTCAAGGCCAAAGTGGAGTGTTTCAGCCACCATGATCCTCTTCTCCCCCGACACGGGTCTCCAAGCACGGCAAACGCTTGGGATCCAAAGGACCAAACGCTCACGAGTATTTTGAAGGACCAATCAAACATGGTAAGACCTGGGTTAGCACAGCTCCTTAAAAACCGGACCATTGAAAAAGACTGTACAACATATATGCTGACATCAAATCCTAATCCTGGACAAAGATGGCACACATATGCTAGCCCACTCAGTCAGGAACTGAGGGGACTACCTACCCACGCCACGTGGAGGCCGGTGCCCAGTGGGCGAGAGAGAGAGAGAGAGAGAGAGAGAGAGAGAGAGAGAGAGAGAGAGAGAGAGAGAGAGAGAGAGAGAGAGAGAGAGAGAGAGAGAGAAAGAGAGAGAGAGAGAGAGAGAGAGAGAGAGAGAGAGAGAGAGACTCAGACTCAGACAAAAAAAAAGAGAGAGAGAGAGAGAGAGAGAGAGAGAGAGAGAGAGAGAGAGAGAGAGAGAGAGAGAGAGAGAGAGAGAGAGAGAGAGAGAGAGAGAGAGAGAGAGAGAGAGAGAGAGAATAAATGAATGAATGAATGAATGAATGAATGAATGAATGAATCTTTATTTATTTATTTCTCAATGATGGAAACAATAGGCGCACAGGCCTCTTTTCATGTTTGTCCTTGCTAAACTACAACATTAAAAGCAACATTAAAACAATATGTTAACAGCACAAAACAAGCGGCTACACCCACAGGTCACTTGTCTTACTTTCCGATAGAAGTTCCAAAGTAGCTGAAGATTACACACACACACACAGCAAAATGACAGGGTCTTGTGCTGGAGGGGGGTGCGATGTAAAGTGTTTTAATAGAAAGCGACTGCACGCTTATGATACAGCTGCTCATGTGTAGGAATTTAGTGAGCAGACAAAACACTACGATAAAGAGAGATATTATGTAAAAGCTAACAAGTGCAAAACGGGGGACCACATGAAATCATTGACATGGCTCTTTTAAACATATTGTCTACGTTTCTTTCCAGTTTGCTCAGAGATGTATTTAAAAGCTTTCGCCCTAAACAATGGAAGATGTCTCGTTTGCTGTATATGTGGAGGAATTGAGTTCCATAAATAGGCACCCGCGTTCAAAAGGCTGGATTTAAACAAGTCAATTCTGGTCCGTTCAATGACGAGACTGTTCGTCAAAGTGCTGTAAACCCTTTCGCTCTCAGTAAAAAGCATATCCAGGTAGAGGGGGGCTTTCCCGTTCAGTGCTTTGTGCATAAGTACGCACTTATTAAACGTAAGGTGTTGATGTAAAAGAAGGAGCCCTGTTGCTTGAAGCTTTTCCTCCAAAGTTAGAGAGGGGATTGGGAGGATCAGTTTAACTGGGCGATTGTATAGATAATTAATCCGCTTTAGGTTAGCCATACTACAGCCGTCCCAAATAGCAGATGTGTAGTCAATGCGAGGTTTTATGTCTCTTGGATTGACTTCGCGAACGAAGATTCTATAGGGCTTGCCCACGTCGTCTGCAAGCATTTTCGTGGCTGCGGAGGCCAATTCGGGACAGGCAGGTTCGACCGCAGTGGCTGCAGGGGAAGGTCTGGTCAGGGTTCTAAGTTACGACAACTCTGTTTTTTCTCCTGAGCCGCTTGTCCTTAAGGTTAGCTCTACGCGAGTCCTCAAATGAGACAGCTGCCTTGTAAATGGTGGAGTGCCAGGTGTCACGGTCCGCAGCAAGCGAGGACCACTGGCGGTGGTCGAATTGGCAGGCACTAAGTGACTTCTTGAGACCGTCTTTGTACCTCTTCTTTGGTGCCCACCTGTCTCGGTGTCCAGTGGCGAGCTCGCCAAACAGAGTTATCTTGGGTAGGCGATGATCCTACATCCTGGAGACGTGCCCCGAACAGCGAAGCTGTGTCCGCAGAATCAAAGCCTTGATGCTCACAGTTTCCGCCTGTTCAAGGACCTCGACGTTGGCGACATAGTCACTCCAGTGAATGCTGAGGATGGTACGCAGGCAGGACTGGTGGAAGTGCTCGAGGAGTCGCAGTTGGCTGCGGTAGAGGGCCCAGGACTCGGAACAGTACAGCAGGGTGGTGAGGACTACAGCTCTGTACACGCTGATCTTGGTGCCTGTTTTCAGCTGTTGATTGTGCCACACCCGTTTGAATAGTCGCCCGAAAGCATTGTTTGCTTTTGCCAGCCTGTTGTCAAGCTCCTTGTCCATCTTGGCGTCTGACGTGATGATGCAGCCAAGGTAGATAAACTTCAGTTCCGACTCGCCGATGGTGATGTGGGGAGAGCAATGCTCTTCCTTGGGTGCCGGCTGATGAAGGACCTCTGTCTTTTTCAGACTGACCTCAAGTCTAAAGAGCTGGGCAGCATCTGCGAAGCAGGACGTGATGCGCTGCAAGGCTCTCTCTGTGTGTGCAACAAGGGCAGCGTCATCAGCAAAGAGCAGATCACGAATAAGTCGGTCTAGGGTTTTGGTGTGGGCCTGCAGTCGTCTGAGGTTGAACAGGCTTCCATCGAGACCATACCTGATGTACACTGCATCGTCATCGTCGAGGTCCACCGTGGCCTGCTTCAACATCATGCTAAAGAAGATGTTGAAGAGGGTCGGTGCCAGCACGCAGCCTTGCTTCACGCCGTTGAGAATGGGGAATGGTTCTGAGAGGTCACTGTTGAGTCTGACCTGGCCTTGTTGGTCCTCGTGTAGCTGGACGATCATGCTGAGGAACTTTGGGGGACAGCCTAGTCGCTCCAGGATCTGCCACATGCCTTGCCTGCTCACAGTATCGAACGCTTTTGTTAGGTCGACAAACGTTATGTACAGCCCTTTGTTCTGCTCGCGGCACTTCTCCTGAAGCTGTCTCAGCACAAAGACCATGTCGGTGGTACTCCTGTTGGCTCTGAAGCCACACTGGCCCTCTGGGAGGTGGTCTTCAGCGATGGCAGGTACCAGCCGATTCAGAGTCAGCCTTGCGATAATTTTCCCGGCAATGGACAGCAGGGTAATTCCACGATAATTAGAGCAGGCGGACTTCTCTCCTTTGTTCTTGTACAGGGTGATGATGACTGCATCACGGAGATCCTTTGGTATTGTTCCATTCTCCCAGCAGCAGAGAAAGAGATCGTGGAGCTTGTTGTGCAGTGCTGGGCCTCCATGTTTCCAGATCTCTGGCGGGATTCCGTCAATGCCTGCTGCTTTTCCACTCTTGAGCTGGTGGATGGCTGTGAGGGTGTCTTAGGCGGTGGGCGGTGCGTCCAATTCAACCTTTAGTGGGAGGTGCGGGATTTGGAGGATGACTGTTTCATGAACAGTGCGCTCAGCGCCAAAGAGGTCCTGAAAGTACTCCGACCAGCGGTTCAAGATGGAGGTATTATCTGTGAGGAGCGCCTGTCCATCAGCGCTTCGCAGGGGACTTTGTACCAGGTGCCTAGGGTCATACACTGCTTTCAGTACTTCGTAGAAGCCCCTGTAGTCACCGTTGTCAGCGCAAAGCTGGGTCCTCTGTGCGAGTCTGGACCACCACTCGTTCTGGAGCTCTCTAAGCTTGAGCTGGACACTGCTGCAGATGAGGCGGAATGCAGACTTCTTCGCAGGGCAGGAAGGCTGGGCTAGGTGGGCCTGGTGGGCAGCTCTTTTTTTTTTGCTAGAAGTTCCTGGATCTCTACGTCGTTTCCGTCAAACCAGTCTTGGTTCCTCTTTCTAGCAAAGCCCAAGACTTCCACAGAAGATTTCACAATAGCAGTTTTCAGTTGTTCCCAGAGTGTTTCAGGGGAGGAGTCTGCTGGATCAACTGTGCCTTTGAGCATGCGCTGTAAATCGGCCTGAAGGGCAGCTTTCTTGTCGTCACACTGAAAGCTGGCAACATCAATCTTTTTCTTGGGGGGGGGGGGGGGGCCTTTGTTGGGTTTCAGCTTGAGGCGGAGCCTGAGTTTGCAGCGGACAAGGCGGTGGTCAGTGTGGCACTCAGCGCTTGGCATCACTCTGGTGAGGAGGACGTCACTGCGGTCCCTTTGACGCACTAGGAAATAGTCGATAAGGTGCCAGTGCTTGGAGCGAGGATGCATCCAGGTGGTCTTTCGACTGTCCTTTTGCTGGAAAGTAGTGTTGGTGGTGACAAGTTGCTGCTCTGCACAGAACTCCAACAGTAGGCTACCATTGTCATTGCAGTTCCCAACGCCATGCTTGCCGAGACTCCTTTCCAGGCTTCAGAGTCCTAGCCCACTCGGGCGTTGAAGTCACCAAGTATGATGACCTTGTCGTCTGCAGAGGTGCTCTGCAGGAGGCTGGGCAGGTCAGAGTAAAACTTGTCTTTTTCTGCAGGCTCTGCCAGGAGGGTTGGGGAGTACACACTGAGAAGAGTGACGTATTGCTGGTGTCTGAGTGGGAGGCGCATGGACATGATGCGGTCTGAGTGACCCGTTGGTAGATTTTCCAACTTAGTCGCAATGGAGGTCTTGACTATGAAGCCCACGCCTGAGAGCCGTCTTTCTGATGCAGGCCTGCCTGACCAGTAGAGGGTGTAGCCAGCGCCAAGTTCTTGGAGGCTGCTTTCCTCCGGGAGGCGCACTTTGCTGAGCGCAGCGATGTCGATGTTTAACCCCCGCAATTCATGGGCAATGAGGGCGGAGCGACGTTCAGGGCGTCCGCTGTCTGCCGTGTCGAGCATGATTCGGATGTTCCAGCATGCTACGTTGAGTCCAGTCGTGGTCGTCATGAGTGTGGATCCGTTGTTGTTGTTGTTTTTTTTCTGACCACAGGAGACTGGGGTTAAGAGGGGATGAGCTTTGGTTAGGCCACCTTTTCTAGGCCCCTCTCCGTGTGGAGCAAGAAGTGCTGTCCCTAGAGAAGGCTGCTTGGTCGTTCAGGGTGTGCTGAGTGACGTTGTCATCCCCAGGTTAACATCAGGCGACTAATATCCTGAACCGCCTGCATGCAGGTTTGAGACTGCGGCTTCCAGTGACATCTTTCACCTGCCGTTTTGCCCCTTGCCCATCGCTACAGGACTTGGAAAGGTCGGTGTCATGGTCCGTGGGCGTTGCCTAAAGCCTGCGCGGTGGAGCATTTTGGTGGAGTGCAGTGTGCGCAGTACTGGCCCCACCCTTTAATCCCTTGGTTCATCTGCCATGGCCTAGCAAGCTGGGACGGTGGCATCGAGGTCCTCGGGTCGTAGATTTTATATCAGACTGTCCTTGTCCTAGTCTCTGGCTCAAAAGCCTACCCCGGAGACACGGGGGCTTTGATGTCAGGGTTTTCCCCCCTTAGCCTTTCCGCAGCCAAGCGGCCAGGCCTGCAAGGCAGCAGGTCACTCTTGGAGGGCGGGGTCGTCTATGTCCCGTGCAGATGTGTACATCTGCCCACTGCCCACAATATATGCGTCGTCAATGCGAGGTTTTATGTAGGAATTGAAAAATAGCTTTCGTGTCTTAGTATCAATGATAGATTTTAATCTTGACAGTAAAATATCTTCTTTGATAATGTTTTCCCTAGTTGTGTTAGATGGGGCAACAGTTGGTCATCAACAATTACCCCGAGGAGGCGATATTCCTTGACTTGCTCAATGGGAACTGAATCAAAAGAGAGGTTAAGTAAATGGGAGCGGAGCTGATGCTTTTGGGGTGTTGTTATTAGCATGCTTTTTGTTTTGGATGGAGTTACAAGCATTTGATTATTTTTGTACCACAGTGAGACCTCCTGAAGACTAAGCTGAAGATTGCTTGATATTTCAGGTACAGTTTTCCCGCCAGCGTGAAGAGTTGAATCATCGGCAAACATGTCACATTTGGTATTTGGATTGTAAATATGAAGTGGAAGGTCATTTAAAAACAAACAGAAAAGTAACGGTCCTAGTATGGATCCCTGGGGCACGCCATACACAACACGCTTTACAGAAGAGAAGGTAGCATTGATGTACACAGTTGAATTCTTCCTATGATATATGAACGAAAGAACGAGTGTGTCCCTGGGCTGTTATTGTTAAAGTAGCAGTCTAGATTCTCTAATAAAATTTCGTGGTTGATAAGGTCGAACGATTTTTTTAGGTCTAGAAAGACATCACCGGACATTTTGTTTCTGTTGATGTTGAGCAGCCAAGTGTCAATCATATGAACCAAGGCAGTGTGTCACGAATGTTTAGGGCAAAAACCAGATTGATATTAATTCAGGAGAGTATTTTTTTTCCAGGAGTTCGTGAATATGTTTGTGTACATGCTTCTCAATAGGCTTTGATAGAATAGATAATATGGATATAGGCAGAAAATTATTTGGATTAGATGTGTCTTTTGTTTTAGGTATAGGTACCACTTTAGATTTTTTGAAAGCCGCCGGAAAAAATATTATTTTGAATACATAGGTTGTAAATATAGGTTAAGCTTTCTACAATGTATAGAAGAGAAAGTTCGAAGATAAAACCATTGATACCATCAATGCCAGCTGACTTTTTGTTCTTGAGACTAGAGATAAATCTGCCCACTTCATGTACAGCGATGCAGGGGATATTAATTAAAAGCATCGTCCGCGGACAGTCTTTGCTTACAAAAGTCAGTAAGCTTCTGTGATGCGACATGTTTCACCTGATCCAAACCTTCAGCATGTAGTAAAGATTTCGGGGCTAAAATGAAGTAGTCGTTAAATGCATCGGCTGTAAGGTTGGCAGTCGTATTTGCAGTACGATTTTTACTATTGTTAGTTAGTAAGTTTAAAACTTTCCATATTGAAGATGGATTCCCGCCCCGTATGGTTTTCTCTGCCAGTGCTTTTTGTGCCTCCCGGATGAGGTATTTGACTCTGTTACGTAACCTTTTGAACTCAATAAAATCTTTGTCCCGCTTGGCTCGATTTCTGGCTGCCATGGTTTGTTTAATCTTCTCCGTAATCCAGGTGGGGGCCTCACAGCACCGGACTCGTTTCCTTTTTAAAGGGACATGCTTATTTAGCACTCCAAGGAACAGCTCAAGCCACAGTGAGAGCGCTACATCAGGGTCATTGTGATTGTAAACTTCATGGAACGACAAAAAACCGAGGTCATGAAGGAAACTAACTCTATGTAGTTTTCTAAAACATCTATAAGTAATGTATAAATGTTGGGTTCGGCTCTGTTTAGGAACATAACATGACCATGTACAGGTGATGGGAAAGTGGTCACTGACAGCTAGTGAAGGGACATCACTTTTAATGATAACTTGAGGGTTGTTGGTATATATGTGGTTAACCAAAGTACACGAAGAGTGGGTTACTCTTTTGCAGTGGTAATCATCTGTTTCAGTCCAAACAGCATTGTTGTACATTGCCACATCGAATGGGGTTTTGAGATGTCAGTGTTAAAATCACCGAGAATGAGTATATTCCTGCCTGTGTCATTCACTTTATCCATCACCTGTACAAAGCCGTCATACCACTTGGCAGTGGATGCTGGATTCCTATACACAAAGCCAACTAGCAGTGGCGAAGTGTTAGGAAGCTTGACTTCCAACCACACGCATTCCACCTCCTTAGTGTCAAGATCAGGAAGTCTGCGTACCCTGTGCTGAACAGTGCTGTGCACATAAACAGCTAGCCCAGTATGACCAGGAGAAGTTGCATCACGTCGAATAAGAGAAAAATTTGGAATACTGACACATGCGTCAGTGATTCTAGAGTCCAGACGAGATTAGTGAGACCAAATAGGTGGAAGTGTGACGGCTGGTTCAGAAACAGGGAAACATTTACTTTCGGATATAAATAATACACATTTAAATGTCCGACTTTCAGTCCTTGAGTGGCTGAGCCAGTGGATCCACTCGCCATATTGTTCGTTGTATATAGACACTAGTGTACACACGACGACAAAAGACCGTTTTATAAAGTCAATAGTTATCCTTTCTCTTATAAGTCTGTACGACTGATCTTTGTACAGAAGAAGAAAAA
>BTPG01000002.1:53501302-53606302 GCA_036245525.1 Semisulcospira habei | reverse complement strand
AGAGGCGTTGGCTCATGTCTGGGATGACTGTTCATAAACAGATTCTTAATGGTTTGAAGTATAAGATCACTCGTTGACCACTAATGCCAAGACTGCCTTTGTTTACGCAAAAGTCGCTGCAGCAAGTACTTAAAAAAAAACTTTTCCGTGTGACTAATGGACTCTTGGGAAAGACCAAATCTGTTCAACTGCCCAGCATACACTCAATCCGCGCTCTGTCAGAACTGTTTTCTCGCTTTTTCAGTTCCAAAATCAAAACAATACGTGATAACATTGACAAATATGATGATGTTAAGACGTCTTGCTAGTTTGAATCAAAGTGTTTTGCTGGCACTCTTCTTGCATGCTTCAATCCAGTGACTGAAATGGTAGTGCTGGACACCATGAATAACATGTCTTTCAAGACATGTGAGCTAGACCATGTGCCTTTGTCCCTTCTTTTCAAATGTAAAGATGCAATTGTACCAGTTGTTACAGCTATTGTAAAAGAGTCCCTCCTGCACGGCACGGTACCTACCTGTTTCAAAACTGCAATTGTTAAGCCACTTTTTAAAAAAGTCTTCACTTGATCTCAACAGTTTGAACAACTACAGACCCGTATCTAACTTACCTCTTTTCAAAGCTTCTGGAAAAGATAGTGCTCACGCAGCTGCTAGACCATATCAAGAATAATGGTCTGTCGCATGTGTTTTAGACAGCACATACGTCTGGTAATAGCACGGCGACAGGGTTGCTGCGTGTTGTGAATGACCTACTTGCTGCTAGCGATGAAGATCTAATCTCTGTTTTGACTGCTTGATCTGAGCACAGCATTTGATACCATTGACTATGACATTCTACTTGCTCGCTTTCGTGACGTGTTTGGCATTCAAACCAGTGCACTGGCTTTTTTCCAGTCTTACCTTGTTGGTCGCTTGCAGATGGTTTCAGTGGCAGGATTCGAGTCCCACCCTGTGAAGCTGCTTTGTGGCTTTCCACAGGGGTAGATCTTGGGGTCTGTTCGTTTTACTTTGTATACACAGCCCCTGTCTCATGTCAACGAGCATCACTTTGTTTCTTATCATTTATATGTAAATGACACAAAATTGCACAAACACTCCCCTCGTGAACATGTTGATCGAATGGTGCAGTCTATGGAGGTTTGTATTTGCGATGTTTAGAAGTGGACCACACAGAACAAGTGCCAGCTAAGCAGTGGCAAGACTGCGGCCCTCCGAATGACGTACTCCTCTATATTCAGTGCTGATCTTCCTTAGTTAATGATGGTGGGCGAGAGCACCATCTCCTTTTCTAGCTCGGCCCGTAACTTTAGTGTACCTTTTGACAACAGGTTGACACTGAAGGAACCAGTAAAGAAAGTTTTCCGGCTTGCCTTCATTGAACTCAGAAGGATCAGCATTGTTCGACATCTACAGACTGTTGAAGTTACCAAAACACTTGTTATCTGCCTTGTTCTGTCCCGCATAGACTATAGCAATTATGTTTTGCCCGGTGTTGTACAAAATATTTTTGACCAAATCCAGAGAGTCATGAACTGTGCAGCATCGCGATTCTTCGTGTACCGAAACGTGAACACATTTGCCTCTACTAGTTGATTTGCAATGGGTGCCAGTTTCATTAAGAATTCAGCATAAAGTATGTGTTATTTGTTTCAACATCATTTCTTGTTCTGCCCCTCCTTATTTATCTTCTTGTCCAGCTGTATACACCGTCCCGCGCACTCTTGGCTTGACTTCGCGAATGCAGATTCTATAGGGGTTGTCCACGATGTCTGCAGGCATGCTCGTGAATGCGGAGGCCGATCCGGGACAGGCAGGTTCGACCGCAGTGGCTGCAAAGGGAGGTCTGGAAAGGGTTCTGAGTTGCGGCATCTCTGTTTTTCTCCTGAGCCGCTTGTCTTTAAGGCTAGCTCTGCGAGAGTCCTCAAAGGAGACAGCTGCATTGTAAATGGTGGAGCGCCAGGTGCCACGGTCCGCAGCAAGTGAAGACCACTGGCGGTGGTCGATTTCGCAGGCACTAAGTGACTTATTGAGACAGTCTTTGTAACTCTTCTTTGGTGCCCCTCTGTCTCTGTGTCCAGTGGCGAGCTCACCGAACAGGGTGATCTTGGGTAGGCGATGATCCTCCATCCTGGAGACGTGCCCAGCCCAACGGAGCTGTGTCCGCAGCAGCAAAGCCTCGATGCTCACAGTTTCTGCCTGTTCAAGGACTTCGACGTTTGTGACATAGTCACTCCAGTGAATGCAAAGGATTGTACGCAGGCAGCGATGGTGGAAAAGTTCGAGGAGTAGTAGTTGGCTGCGGTACAAGGCCCAGGACTCGGAGCCATACAGCAGGGTGGTGAGGACGACAGCTCTGTACACTGTACCTGTTTTCAGCTGTTGATTGTGCCACACCTGCTTGTATAGACGCCCGAAAGCGCTGTTTGCTTTTGCCAGCCTGCTGTCCAGCTCACTGTCCAGCTTGGCGTCTGACGTGATGATGCAGCCAAGGTAGGTAAACTGGTGCACTGACTTCAGTTCAGACTCGCCGATGGTGATGTGGGGAGGGCGATGCTCTACCTTGGGTGCCGGCTGATGGAGGACCTCTGTCTTTTTCAGACTGACCTCGAGTCCAAAGAGCTGGGCAGCGTCTGCGAAGCAGGATGTGATGCGCTGCAGGGCTCTCTCTGCGTGTGCAACGAGGGCAGCGTCGTCAGCAAAGAGCAACACGAATCAGTTGGTCTAGGGTTTTGGTGTGGGCATACAGTCGTCTTATGTTGAACAGACTGCATCGAGACCATACCTGATGTGCACTGCATCGTCATCGTCGAGGTCCACTGTGGCCTGCTTCAACATAATGCTGAAAAAGATGGTGAAGAGGGTCGGTGCCAGCACACAGCCCTGCTTCACACCGTTGAGAATGGGGAATGGTTCTGAGAGGTCACTGTTGAGTCTGATTTGGCCTTGCTGGACCTCGTGCAGCTGGACGATCATGCTGAGGAACTTTGGGGGACAGCCAAGTCCCTCCAGGATCTGCCTCATGCTTTGCCTGCTCATAGTGTCGAACGCTTTTGTTAGGTCGACAAACGTTATGTACAGCCCTTTGTTCTGCTCACGGCACTTCTCCTGAAGCTGTCTCAGCACAAAGACCATGTCGGTGGTGCTCCTGTTGGCTCTGAAGCCACACTGGCCCTCTGGGAGGTGGTCTTCTGCAATGGCAGGTACCAGCCGATTCAGGAGCAGTCTTGCAAGAATTTTCCCGGCAATAGACAGCAGGGTAATTCCACGGTAGTTGGAGCAGGCGGACTTCTCTCCTTTGCTCTTATACAGTGTGATGACAACTGCATCGCGGAGATCTTTTGGTTGTGTTCCTTCCTCCCAGCAGCAGAGAAAGAGGTCATGAAGCTTGTTGTGCAGTGCTGGGCCTCCATGTTTTCAGATCTCTGGTGGGATTCCGTCAATGCCTGCAGCTTTGCCACTCTTGAGCAAGTGGATGGCTGTAAGGGTCTCTTCAGCAGTGGGCGTTTCGTCCAATTCAACCTTTACTGGGAGGTGTGGGATTTGGAGGATGACTGCTTCTTGAACAGTGCGCTCAGCGCTGAAGAGGTCCTGAAAGTATTCCGACCAGCGGTTCAAGACGGAGTTATTATCTGTGAGGAGTGCCTGTCCATCAGCGCTTCACAGGGGACTTTGTATCAGGTGCCTGGGACCATACACTGCTTTCAAAGCTTCGTAGAAGCCCTTGTCGTCACCGTTATCAGCGCAAAGCTAGGTTCTCTGTGCGAGTCTGGTTCACCTCTCATTCTGGAGATCTCTGAGCTTGCGCTGGAGACTGCTGCAGACGAGGCGGAAGGCAGACTTCTTCACAGGGCAGGAAGGCTGGGCTAGGTGGGCCTGATGGGCAGCTCTTTTCTTTGCTAGGAGTTCCTGGATCTCTACGTTGTTTTCGTCAAACGAGTCTTTGTTCCTCTGTCTAGCAAAACCCAAAACTTCTGCAGAGGATTTTGCGATAGCAATTTTCAGCTGTTCCCAGTGTGTTTCAGGGGAGGAGTCTGCTGGGTCAGCTGTGTCTGTGAGCCTGCGCTGTAAATCTGTCTGAAAGGCAGCTTTTACTTCGTCACGCTGAAGGCTGACAACATCAAGCTTTTTCTTAGAGGCCCCCTCTTTCTTGGGTTTGGGCTTGAAGTGGAGCCTGGGTTTGCAGCGGACAAGGCGGTGGTCAGTGTGGCACTCTGCGCTGGGCATCACTCTGGTGAGGAGGACATCACTGCGGTCCCTCTGACGCACTAGGACATAGTCGATAATGTGCCAGTGCCGCTGTCTGCTGTGTCGAGCATGGTTCGGATGTTTCAGCATGCTACGTTGAGTCCGGTCGTGGTCGTCATTAGAGTGGATCCGTTGTTTTTACTTGTTTTTTGACCGCAGGATAACATACCCGTTGACCGCGGCTAGTCAACTGCGGTTGTGAGGGGATGGGCTTTGGTTAGGCCACTTTTTCTAGGCCCCTCTCCGTGTGGAGCAAGCAGTGCTGTCCTTAGAGAAGGCTGCTTGGTCGTTCAGGGTGTGCCGAGGGACGTTGTCATCCCCAGGTCAACATCAGGCGAGCAATATCCTGAACCGCCTGCATGCAGGTTTGAGACTGCGGCTTCCAGTGACATCTTTCACCTGCCGTTTTGCCCCTCGCCCATCGCTACAGGACTTGGAATGGTCTGTGTCATGGTCCGTGGACGTTTCCTAAAGCCTGCGCGGATGGAGCTTTTTGGTGGAGGGCAGTGTGCGCAGTACTTGCCCCACCTTTTATACCCTTGTTTGTCTGCCATGGCCTATCAAGCTGGGACGATGGCATCGAGGTCCTCAGGTCGTAGGTTTTATATCAGACTGTCCTTGTCCTAGTCTCTGGCTCAAAAACCTTCCCTGGAGACACGGGGGCTTTGATGTCAGGGTTTTCATCCCTTAGCCTTTCCGCAGCCATGCGGCCAGGCCTGCAAGGCAGCAGGACAATGTTGATTAATTTTCGAGGTTCTCTCCTCTAGATCCGCCGTGTTTAGCCTGGGGGCTCGTGCTGCCCAGTTTTTGGGGTCATCTCGGAGAGGATGTGGCCAGGGACCACGCACTGGCGGTCTTGGGATAGAGGGATGGTATGCTAGTCCGGAGGGATTACACACGAGGGTGCCTCACGAAGGCCAAGAGGCCCTAGACAAGGGTGATCCCGGAGGTGAAGGGCTCGCTGCCTGACTCAAAAGGTGAGGGGGCCCCAGGGGACGAGTTGCGTTGGTGGTGCGGGTAGTGAGGAACTCTTACAGCGCCCGCGCACTACGCTCTGCTTCAGACACACATGTTTTCAGTATCCGTACTCAAGGTCATTGTGCATTTTCGTAATTTTGTCCCATTTGATTCAACCACCTCCCAGCTGACGTACGTCACTCATCATCTCTCTCTATTTTTAAATCCAAGCTTAATACACACCTTTGTCTGTTGCATATACTTAAGGGGTCAAGAGATCTCTGCCTGACTCAAAGGATGAGGGCCCCAGGGGACGAGTTGCGTTGGTGGTGTGGGTAGTGGGGAACTCTTACAGAGCCTCCCCAGGGATCACCCTAGTCTAGGGCCTCTTGTCCTTCGTGAGACACCCTCGTGTGTAATCCCTCCAGACTAGCATGGCATCCCTCTATCCCAAGACCGCCCGAGCGTGGTCCCTGGCCACATCCTCTCTGATGTGACCCCAAAATCTGGGCAGCGTGAGCCCCCAGGCTAAACACGGCAGATCTAGAGGAGAGAACCTAAAAACATAAACCATCGTCTTGCTGCCTTGCAGGCTTGGCGGCGTGGCTGCGGAAATGCTAGGGGATTAAAACCCTGACATCAAAGCCCCCGTGTCTCCGGGGAAGGTTTTTGAGCCAGAGACTAGGACAAGGACAGCCTGGTCTAAAATCTACTATCAGAGGACCTCGATGCCACCGTCCCAGCTTGCTAGGCCATGGCAGACGAACCAATGGTTTAAAGGTTGAGCCAGTACTGCACACACTGCACTCCAAGAAAAAGCACTACCGCGCAGAGATATGAAAAGAGAGATTATTTGGACAATTTCTGCCGACCCCAAAATTTTGCGATTTTTGCCCGCAAAACTTCCACATGATAACGCCGTCCATTTTTCCCAGAAATGTTAGTATTAACCTGAAACAGCGCCCCGACAATCTTGCCTAACATGCCGACCGCTACTGAACACACCACTGCATTATTATTTTAACAATCACTCTTTTATGTACCTCTCAGCAGAGTAATACCAACAGGGGTTAACACCTGAGCTAATTAATATATCGATTATGTAAGTGTGTACATTTTGAAATGTGTATTTAATATGTTTAATTAGAGTTTCTAAAATTAATATTTTTTATTAGAAAATGAACCAAGATGAATTACTTTTTCTAAACGATATCAACAATGTAGAAAACAATTACTTAGACTCCAAAAAACAGCATCTTTTGTCTGTAGTTGTGTCAGGCAAATCAAAGGCGTATCTCGGAAAACAATACATGACAGAAGACATAGAATCTCTCACCGCTGACAAACTAATTAAACTACATTCTAAATATGAAATCACATCGCTTCACTAATGACTCGTGATTTAAGCCGGTCTCTCATATGTCTATACACAAAAGCAGTGAGTCACTTTCTAGCTGTAGACACTGACAGTCTATCACACGACCTTGAAAGCAATCCTATTGTTTCAAGTTCAATTGGCAAATTATCATGCATCATGTTTTACAAGTTTGGGAATTACCTTGCACCTGTGGTAACTTTGCTTGTATCTGGGAGCCATATTGATTTTTCAAAATTAAATTTTACTGCAGAAGAAAATGGTCAAAAACCAGAAGACTCCAAAACCGAACCCTGTTTTAACGCAGGTTTAAATGGTGACTAACATTAAAAGTCCAGGGAGGGTAGAGGCTGGAAAAAGATTAGCTGAATATAACAGTCAAAAAAAAAAAATTACAGCTTCAAGCACAAACAGAAAAGGCTCATGTAACTGACCCGCCATCAGGACCATCAGGATCGTCAGGACCAGTGTCAGGACCAACACCATCAGGACAGTCACTAATGTCACACCCTCATCAAAGTGAGAGACAAACAACCCAGTCTAACCGTGACCCCGAACCTCAAACAGCAAAATATAGAATTGCCGGATTTGTTGTCGGATTTGGTTATGTAGGTTACCAATTATATAAAAAATACAAAGCACAGACTCGTACAGTGTCCCAAAAATCAGACACTCCAAAAAACAAAATCAGAAGTCTCCACATTACCAGTAACACCCAAAGCCATTGACCCATTTGTTATGCAATAAATAATTTTTTTTATTTTAATTTTTATTGCCTAAGAAAATGAGTGACACAAAGAACATAATGAACCTTGATTATCACTCTGCTGTAATAAGTGGACTAGCAGTAGCTTACTCTATGCTGGGAAAAAATCTGCTCAAAATGAAATCAGCAGACCTCAGTAGATTAGATTTCGAAGACAGTGCTAAGCTAATCACAGTTGTTACAGCATCAATTGCTACGAAAGACTTTCTCGTCAAGTAGGGAATTGTTCCAGAAAATATTTCTATGTAAATAAAATAAGTATGGTGTCTTTAGCTGTAATAATTGGAGGGGCCATGGTTAATGCACTTGCTTTCAGTGGGTCAAATTATCTCTTTTCAAAAGTAGGTAGAGAGGAATCAGCAGAAGAAATGAAGCGACACAATAAGGCATCAGAAAAACTTGCTCAAGCCCAGCAGGATTATGAAAAGCAATGAATTGAGAAATAAGATTTCATCAATGAAAAACTGAGGCTTGAAGGCCACGCACAACATACGTTTTCAAATACAGATGACGCAATTCGTGAGTATTTTCTCATCACAGGTAATGATATGTCTATCCCAAAACCAAAATTAAGTGACTATTACAAACCGAGTACAGAACAAAGAAACAGGGAGATAATCTTTGTTCTAGTGGGAATGACATTTGTATTTTTTACTGGTCTTTATATTGCTAGAAAAAATGACAGACGCGAAACTATAAAAAATATTACTCCCCAATTGGGTATTGGAAAGGAAAAACAGCTATTCAGAAATTACATGCCACTGTGGGTGGAGATATAACACTCAATCAAGTCAAACAATGGTTACAAAGACAGGCAATTTGGAGATATATCTCCCTGCTCCAAGAAAAATAACAAGACCTCATTTTGTGAAAACTACCTCAAATGATACACATCAAATGGACCTCCTGTTTCTTCCACATGACACAATAAGAAAGAAACTATACAAATATGCACTGACTGTCGTAGACATAGCTTCAAGGTATAAAGACGCCGAACCCATATCTGACAAAACAGCCAGTACAGTTGCTACAGCATTAACAAAAATATATAGTCGAGGCCCTCTGAAATACCCCAGACTTGTTCAAGTTGATGACGGTTCTGAATTTAAAGGTGCCATTAACCAGTTATTTGCAAAGCACGGCGTACTAGTTAGACGTGGCATTCCAGGTGTACACAGATCACAGGCAATAGTTGAAAACTTCAACAGTTATCAGAGAGACTTTTCAGCTACCAGTATTCTAAGGAACTCATGCATGACACCCAGAACACTGAGTGGGTTAAGAGATTGTGATAAAAGCAATGAATAATGAAGGCCATGTAAAGCGTGCGGATGCTATTAAATTGAAAACAATTACAGAGTCTAAAACAGCTCAGGCCCCACCTCCAGACACAAGTTTATTTAGAAAACAGGTAAGATATTTATATCAACCATATGAGTCAGAAAAAGACGTCAAGCGCAGGGCAACAGACCCCATCTGGTCTACGTCTGTACATAATATTAAAAAATAGTCCCCGGCGCTGACACGTCAATATATTATTTATATAAACCAGCCCCTCAAAGGGCATTTGTCAGAGAAGAATTACAGATTATTCCCCCAGACACTGTTACTCACTTTTGACCAATTTGTCAATCAGTTCATCAATGAGCTCGTCACAAATATCTTCAGATAACTTAAGTCTGTAATGACCAGACGCATAAGCTTTTTCTTTACTATGAAACACATGGTTTGTGTTCCCAACTGCCAGTGACTTTTTGTGCGTTTGAATCATTTCAATATTATGTTTGTTTGATCTCAGTGACTTGTTTGGATAATCAGGTATTATTGCACCATCTAACACTTGCTTATAATGTTCATGACGAATGTCTTTATTTTTTATCGCTGTTTTTTTATACCTTTGGCTTTTGACTGACTTCCCTTTTGGTGCAGTATAGAATACATTTTTGATCTAAGACCAACATATTCAAAAATAGGCACACCATTAAGTTCATCCTTAAACCTACCAGGCACTTTCTTGTTTTGTTTGCTAAACAGTGGGTGATCTTTATAATAGTCAGATGTGTCATACATATGTAACTCTGTTTTCATGTCTTCATAAAAGTCTTCAGTAGGCACGTCAATGATCATAGAATCAGTGTCAGTGTATAGCAGTCGACACTTAGAATATTTTGGTTTAAAGTAATCATAATAAAATTTGAGCATCCACAGTTTTGATAACTCAAGAATTGCCATACCAATGAATACTGGCTTGTCCAGTTTAACAATCTTATTTTTGAGTGACACTGCATACACTGATGAATGAAACTCTTTATACCCTGTGTACTGTGGCTTGCCTGTAAGTTTAATTGCACCTGATTCAGTTGTTACTAGTCTCACATCTTTGCGGTGATGAGGATTTTCCATTGTCTTGCCAACACAGGCATTGTTCATAAACTTAAAGAAGTCTTTGTCAAATGCAGTGTTACCATCCCTCGCACGCAATGTTGTGTTCTTCATTATGTACTCTTTCCAGAAAGCACTCTGATCAAATTAAATGCCTCTGTGAACTTTCTTTAGTACTAACCCATGTCTGATGTAAAACTGCAGCAAGCGATAGTGACACACGTAATTGAATTTGTCATTCAGATTTGGTACAAGTTTAGTGTCTTCTTTTTTTCCCTGTCAAAGACATTTTCTCAACAGCCAATGGATAATCATTATGGTAATCGTGTAGATGGTGTGGGTACTCTAGGTCTACTTCAAAGATCCAACCCTTCACGTTGTTTTGGTCAAGATTCATAATATTGTTTTTTAACCCTGACTGTGTTATGTCATACTGTGACAAATCATGCAGACAAAAGTTTTTCAAGGGCAATAACTCACACATCGCATATCCATACAAATTGTTAGCATCCACGTAGGTAATGAATGACCTTGACCCCTCAGGGTCAAAGTCCGGGTCGTCCAGATATTTATTGTTTGCTTTGGCGTAATTGTTTGCTGCAATACTAATTCCTCCTCTCAATCCACGTTGTACCATTTCACCCATCGTATGATCAGACAACAGGTCTATAAATATCTTACTGGATTTCAAAAATGCATCCCATGTCATGTCACGACTAGTTATGTAGCAAGCAGGGTCAAGACTGTAATGTAACAAACCCTTTTCATGGTAACTTTCAAATACGTCTGCTAGCAAACAAACATGAGCTTTCAAGTATTGATCGTGGTACTCACCAATCGTCTGACACCCTAATTTATCCCATGCATCGAGAGCATGTTGATAATCAGAGTCAGAAATACCTTCACCATTTAAGGTAGAATAACATTTCTCTTTTGGTCGCAGTGTCCTTTCCTCAAACACAACCCACTCACTGATGTACTCATAGGGATAGACACCTTTCTTAATCATGTCTGACTCAAAATATTTACTGTTATTGGATACTCGGTCAGTCCTTCTGCCAGACTAGCAAGACTTAAAGACAAATGTTGCATAGAGTCATAAAACACTAATTTGTTCAGCCTAAAAGTCAAGTACTTTTCAGTTGTCTGCGCTATACAACTAATGTTTCTGTAAGACTCATCTACAGCCTGCTTGATAATATGTGAATCATACCCTTTAAGGTTGTGGAAAAAGATTGGTAACTTATATGTCTTAGGATCTATTTTTAATGACAAGTTACACTTGTTTTGTGCAGCACCACTGTACCGTCTAGTTATGTGGTCATGGTCATGAACTTTACCACCCCCCAGAAGTTGTTCACAAATCCAACACGTCACAGCTGTATCAAAATTCCGTTTGTCTTCTTCTGTCATCACCAAAGGCATCTGACATGTTGTGAGATATTGTACTACCTGACTATACAGTTGTCTCATTTCTGTTAAAAACAGACATGCTGCATTTTCACCTCTGTAGATAACAGGTTCTGAATGCAGACCGTCTGACCTAACAATAATGTATCCAAAAGAGCACACCACTTGGTCACTCAACTTTATAGTCTTTGGTAATGATTCTGCAACAGAGCCTTCATATGGTACTACCAATGATTCAAAATCAGCATACACTACAAACAGTAGCTTTTGTTGATTCCCATAGTTCTTGAAATACACTTGACTACCAGGATCTGGGTACTTAAGTACAGTTTGTATGTCATCAGCTGACCTACAATGCAGGACGTGTTTGTGTGCTACGTTTATAGAAGAAAATCTTTGTAAACATCTTTTACACACTTCCTGTTTACCATAGTGTTTTGATACATGATTATGAATTAGACGTGACATATTTCTGATAATTGTGTAGTGGAAGTTATCATTATCACCAATTAATAACATGTCAACATGTTTAACTTCTAGCTGCCCATAGGTTGGAGCAAGTGGTGATACTCTAATTGGTTGTAACTTGTCAACAGACTCATTATCCCATACATACACATTTACAGATATGCCAGGATTTATTTTTTCAAACAAGTCTATGTCTTCTATTTTAACAGGGAAATCTATACCACTGAAGTTGAGTTCATTTTCAAATTTGGTGTAGTTAGATACACGTTCAGGTTTTGATTTTACAAAGTGTAGTTTAGCAAGCACACACCACATGAAACAATAGTGGTAATTGTTCTGTATGTTAACGACAGCCTTTTTGTTTACAACCTCAGTTGGCAGTGGTATCCATGATTTACCTAATATAGGATGATGCCTTAACTGTTTCAATTGTAGTTCATGTACATGACCTTCGTGCCAACCAGACCCTTTCATTTTTGCACTGTTAATTGATTGGAGAAAATCATTTAATAGTCTGTCTCTAAACACGTTCTCCAATTCTCTTCTTGTATTAACTGTGTGTTGTCTTGTTGATATATGTGATACAATCACTTCACCGTCTACTCTAGTAAATTCTATTTTAGCAACGATCTGAATCTTTACACTGCCTGTAAGAAGATTATCTTGTATGACAGAAAAAGAGTTTTCTATCGATTCATATTCAATTGAATTGAATTCAATTCAAATAACTTTATTTATCCCTTAAAGGGCAATTACATTTGTGTGGACCGTGGAAACAGTCAAATAAAGTCATTTCATCATCATCATCAGTCCCTTGCCCGAACTGGGCGTTGGGGAGACTGAAAGGCAGCAGCAACAGACAGTGCTCTCCACTGAGTTCTATTTTGGGCGGTGGCAAGCAAGTCTGACATCTCGAGTTCGGTCCATTCTTTTATGTTTGCGACCCAACTCTTTCTCTGATGACCTCGCCGACGACTTCCTTCGAGAGTGCCTTGGAGGATAGTCTTGGACAAGGTGTTGTGTCGGGTCACATGGCCAAACCAAGCAAGCTTGCGCCGTTTCACGGTTGCCAGAAGGGGTTCATGTGGGCCCACCAGGGAAGTGACGATGCTCCGTACATATTCGTTGGTCTTGTGCTCGCGGTACGAGATGCGGAGCAACTTCCTCAGGCACTTGTTCTCAAAGGCCTGGATTTTCTTTTCTGAGTCTGCAAGCAGTGTCCAAGTCTCACAGCCGTAGAGTAGAATAGACACTATGAGGGACTTGTAAAGCCTGTACTTGATGGTGAAGCTGATGGAGTTACTTCGCCATATCCTGTCCAGCCTGGCCATTGCGGATGTTGCTGTACCTATCCTGATACGGATCTCTGCTATGCAACTACCGTCTTTGGACAGGGTGGCTCCCAAGTACTTGAAGCTATTGACCTCTTCTAGCTTTTGGCCATTCATGTGAATGTTGCTGCTGCTGTCGCTTGTGGTGTTGATCATCACTTTGCTTTTATCCGTACTGATCTCCATGCCATAAGACCATGCGCTACTTGAAAGTTTGTCTGTCAGGTTTTGGAGCTCACTATTGCTGCCTGCCATGAGGTCAATGTCGTCTGCGAATCGAAGATTGCACAGGGATCTGCCACCAATAGAGATTGAAGTATGGTGGTCGTGGAGGGTTTCCTGCATGATCTTCTCCAGGAATATGTTGAAAAGGACAGGAGAGAGCAGGCATCCTTGACGGACACCGATCGTCGTCCTGAAGAACTCGCCTGACTGATTGTTAAGTAGAACCGCGCTGCAGGCGTTCTTGTAAAGCGCTTCTATCATTTGGATCAGTCCCTCCTCTATGTTGAACGATCTCATGACATGCCAGAGTCCGTCGTGCCAGACGTGATCAAATGCTTTCCTGAAATCAATGAAGTTGTGGTAGAGTTCGCGCTGATGCTGCAGATGTTTCTCGATCAGGACGCGGCAGTTGAAAATCTGCTCTACAGTCATTTAATAAACATTAATTAATATCAGAACATTCTAATATCCCATTTGTACCTGATATTAATATTCTAAATCACACACACACACACACACACACACACACACACACACACACACACACACACACACACACACACACACACACACACACACCAGCACATCACACACACACACTTTTAATAGCTGTGTAGATTACAAAATATTTAACAGTCGGACGGCAACAGGGATGAAAGACAGTTTCCTATGGTTGGTTTTACATGGTGGTTGTCTGTATCAGCGGCCAGACGATAGCAATTCAAAGAGGTCTTTCATCACGTGAGCATCATTAGCCAGGATGGAAGTAGCTTTTCTTACAATCTGATGGTCGCAGAACACGGCTAGACTTCTCTGTTCTTCCACAATGATCTTGGAGCTGAGATGAGCAATTCTCTAAAGACTGTTTTTGTTTTTAACACTAAGATTTGGGAACCAGCAAATGAACGAAAAAGTCAAGACGCTTTTTAAGAAAGATTTGTAAAACAAAGTTAAAATGGTCCTGTCAACAGAAAGAGTTCAGCTTTCTCAGAAAATACAATCTCTGTTGGCCCTTCTTCACAACAGTTTCAGTATTGTCATCCCAACTGAGTTTATCATCGAAGATGGTGCCTAAGTATTTAAACTTATGGATAATGACAACTTCCTTATCATGTATAATAGTCTTACTGTAATCCTGCTTGTTCATCCTAAAATTAACAATAAGGTCACATGTCTTACCTACGTTAAGCTCTAAAAAAGAATCATCGCACCATTGAAAAAAGTCAGTCAATGATGGTCCATGTTTATCAGATGACACTTGCTGAAGGGAAAGCAAGGTGCTGTCATCTGAAAACTTGACAATGTAACATATATATAACAACATAAACATTGTTACTATTAGATATAGGCAAGTCTGTTGTGTGAAACACTTTTCTTAAGCCTGATTGGCTTGATGGGCTTTGAGCATTGTCCTTCATTTTTATTTGACCGACAAAATAATAAATGGGAAAAAAATTACCACTGTCACACCATATGTAATACTGTATTAACTGTAGCTATGATAAACAAGTCAACCACTTCCCTGGCGTTTGTCTCGAAGTCTTGTCCTGCAGGTGTAATATCACTTTATTGAATGTAACACTTTCAATATAACAATGTAGTTTTCTTAGTTGATCAAATATGTCTTTACACAGTGCCTCAAGCCAACGCATGTGGTCACTTTTAGCATTATAAACTTTAAAAGTATTTGTCTTAAGATCAACAGTCTCATAATCATAACGTGGTGATCCATCTGAATATTCCAAAGTAACATTATATGTCATGCATATCCTTATTGTCAGTGTTGAGAGTTTAAAGCTGGGCTCAAACACACTTGATTTTAAGTCATAAAAACACTTAACATCTTTGAAGCACTCTGTAACATCAAACACTTGGATTTGTCCATCTGTCATTTTTATTGGACAAACAAATGTATAAATTAATTCACTAACCCATACCCTATGGGCTGATCTGTCTTTAAAATAAGCTTTAGATGCTTAGTTGATTTCAGTTTATTTTTTACATCATCCCGTTCATGCTTATTTGGTATTACATCGTTCTCTCTGAGACAATCTTCAAAGCTGTCACGATCCTTACAGTAAAACAAACAGATAAACTTTAACTGTTCTCGAAAATCTTTCAGTACAGCATTATATTTTTGAGTGAGAAGCCATACACTGACGTTTGCATGTCTGCCACTGAAGGCAAGTTCTGCTAAAGTGTTTCTCTTCTTGACGATGTCTTTTTCTGCAGGGCAGTCATCAACAATAAACAAAGTTGGCTGTCCTTCAAATTGTTTGTAAAAATACTGCAGGTAGTCATTTAGTTTTTTCTCAGGGTCAACTAAGTAAATGTTGCTGTCAGTCCAAATAAATAAACGGTTGTGATAAGCTTTATTGTGTTTGATTGTAGGACAAAATATTACTATGTTTTCAAAATGATGGATGTATCTTGTTTGTAATAGATTAAGATCAAATTCAGTTTTTCCACACCCGGTGGCACCACAAAATAATCCACAGTGTGGGTTAAGTGTCATCAAGTTCATTTTAATACAGAATATAATTTTAATACAAGAGTCCACTTAGTCTGCTTTCCTCAATATTGAGTTGTGCATCATAAATCAGGTACAAATATATGTTTATTGCTGAAGCGGTTTCAACCTTTTTTTGTATCTGGACTGTAATTCCGTCACTGCCGTTTTCGACTTTTTGACCTGACCCATGAAGATAATCATCGTCTGTACTACGTAGGTCTAGCTAAAGTACATATTTATTTGTAAGGTATTGACTGATTCTTATGTCATACAAATGTAAATCTTTACACACAATGTTTGCTGGTTTATCTCTAATCCTTCCACGCGCAAAATACTTTGTGATCTCATCGTAGTGTTGATAAGGTAACAAACCAGAGGCATACACTTGATTAGGACGACCTTTGATTGTACAAGATAAATGTGTAATCTTTGGATTGTAAAATTTTTCTGAATCCCTTTTGTATGGAGCCGCCGGTTCAATAAACAACATGAGTATGCCTTTCAGTGACAGAGCAGGTGTGTTCAAGTTGATGTTCCACATCGGGTCACTCTTGTCTTTATGCATTAAACTATGTCTAATCACCCTGTCATAATAAATTGGCAGTTTTGACTGATACTAATTTTTAATGAGTCTTGCTAGTTCAGTGTGTGTGACAATTTCATATTCCAAGGAAATTTTAGAGATCTTATATGTTGCATTGAGATCAGTTGATTTAATAACTTTAGAGTAGTCATTAAAGGTTAGTTCAAAACTCAGACGGTCATTCAGTGCTCCTTGGTAATAAGGTAAATGCTCTGTTAGGATTTCGAATTCAAGTGGAATGAAAAATCTGGTTCCATATATTTCAGCCATTATAACATCCTTGGCTGTAGTAGTTACTTTGTCTCCGGCATCGATTCGAAGTTTCATAATATTATCTGACTGTATACCTTGATAAATACGATCCTCTCGTTCTTCTCTTGTAAGCCAAAGATCTTTATAACAGTAGAACACATCAGCATCGTCAAGACTAAACACTTCCTGTCCTTCAAGTTTTACTTTAATAGTCCTAACAACTGCTCTGCCAAGATTGTTAACTAGTGTTCTGTTTACGTCTGCATCTGATGTCAATTCAATATTAAATGCTAGGCGTGCAGTGCCAGGAACAATAAGGTCACTGGGACCTAGGTTTGGAAACTTGACAGTAAGTGTTTGGTTTTGGTCTATGGTACTTGGACTGTTTGTGATGACGATTGATTGTCTAATGCCCTTAACACCGAGAGGCTCACGTAGTTTTTTTTATATGGGTCTAACTTTGATCCATAAGACTGTGTCATTTTTATTATGCACAATAAAAAATATTAAATTAATAAAACAATGGCAGCGGGAGGATTTAATCATGAAGATTTTAAAATAGATGACATAAATGTATCTGACAATATCGCAGATATGTCAGATATGACTGGTACAAGAAATACTTACAGTTTACGTCATGAACTTTTAGAAACCAAAGTGAACTCATTTTATGATCATGTTGGTGATCGCCCAGACAACATAGATCCTAATCAGTTTGAACTTGATGGCAAGGGTCATTTATATTTAAATCCTGTTGACAAAGGAAATGTACTATTGACTAACAAAAAAGACCCTGGTAAGTTTAGGGCTTTAAGTACAATCAGAAATGAAGGTGGAGGAGATAAGAAAAGAGAGATTTCCAGGACTCCAGATTCTCAGGAGCCGAGAGAATACCCTCCATCTCTTTATTTTTGAATACAAAACACTCTCACCTCTCTTAGCGCTAACATTCCCAGGAGAAGATCGGCGATCTTTTGGTGAAACAAACCTTGCATCCCCACTAGTTCTATCACACCTACTCTTGAGAATCATCAACTGTATTGTCTATTGTCTAAAACAAACATACGCACACACACAAACAAACATACTCACACACGTAAACCCCATTTAACCATGCAGACTCGCAATTCGCTTAGTATTGATTTCCCCACACACCCGGCGTGCTTGGCATAATGGGGTAATCAATAACTGCCCGCAGGTAACAACTGCAGTTTCAAGTCTGGTGCCAAGTAAAACTACAGTACTTACCTACAACCTGTAGGTAAGTACTGTAGGTTCTTTATAGTGGGATTCTTATGAGCTAACACATGGTCAGATCATCAAGAGCCTCGGGCCCCAAGCCCCAGGCCTGGCTTTAGTCAACTGTTCTTCAGGTCTACACTTGATGGCGCGTTGTGAAAGAGCTTATTTCTGATTGAGGAACCATTGCCTGTGTTTATTTTGCAGGGTGCCACAGTCTTCTCACACACATACACACACACACACACACACACACACACACACACACACACACACACAGACACACACACTCCTCACACAAACACTCCTCACACACACACTCCTCACACACACACACACACACACACACACACACACACACACACACACACACACACACACACACAACTACCCTGTATGGCTGCATAAGAACACACTTTAAGAAATTCTAAGTGCAGAAAAGTTCAATATGAGCACTACTTTTCCTTGGGAAATCACGACGAGGCAGGTGCAGATGACTTACTGCTGGTAACTTTTCATGGTCACCGTACACAGATTTAAACAAGACATGTAATAGCACACACATATATACTGACTTTTAAATCCTTTCTCTCTGTGAGGTGGCTATGAGACATGTATGCGTCATTCAGAACCTAGGAAACGTGGCAGGCCAGCGATGAAAAAGCTTTTGACCTACTTCACGTCAATTTTATGCATAGAATTCGGAGCCAGTTCGGCCTCCTAGACTGCTAGACTATGCATGGTTTGCAGCAAATGCTCACAGCCAAGAACCACAACTTACTCGCAAAGACTTAAATAGAACAGTATACACTGTGCTGTAAGGCGATACCTGTCCTGTTCTATCTCCAGTCAACATGCACCAATGAAAGAGTTGTGACTGGTTTATGTTTATAGCAACCGGGCCCAAACAAAGCATTGCGTCAGCTTTTCCAGACATTGCATCAGACTAATTTGGCCAATTGGTGCTGAGAGCTTTCTTTTCATAATCAGTACCAGGGCACCCAAATAGCAGATGGCAGCTAATGCACATATCAATCAACACAGACAAGTCAGAAACAAATCTAAATGAGTTTGCAGCCTGATGGAAACAGAGAAACCTTTTAGGGTAAGGCCCTTCTTGTGAGTTCGGCTGAGTGGTGTTGACTGTCGTCTGTTATTTCTGTGCTCATATTCACTGCATTGACTGGTGGGTGGGTTGTGCCGGCCAGGGCTATTATCAATTCAAAGACTTATAACTGCATGTTGGCACAGAAATTGATTGCAGCACTGTATAGACAGGCATGAGTGGTGTTTTATCTCTCTGCATGTTAGACTGCCTAGGTTTGTCTGCTGTTCATAAGCGTTAAAGTGCACTGTGCCAGTCATTTGATGATGGGACTTGGAGTGGTTTGCTGTGTGTGTTGCACTGGTCTGCCTTTGTCGTTGACATGTGTAAAATGTGTTGCTCTAGCAACACATGCAAGGATTAAAGTGTTTTTATTTTATATAAAGCAGCCTAAACACAAAGGTAAGTGCAATAATTTTAATTCACTTTTTTATTATTATTTTTTATTATAAAATGAATACAGATGAATTGTTACTCCAAAATGATATCAATGCTGTAGAGAACAAAGACTTAGACTCCAAAAAACAGCGTCTTTTGTCTGTAGTTGTTTCTGGAAAGTCGAAAACGTATCTCGGAAAACAATACATGACAGAGGATATTGAATCTCTAACCTCTGACGAACTATTTAAACTGCATTCAAAATATGAAAACCACAAGTCATTGCCTCACTAATGACTCGTGATTTAAGTCGATCACTTGTATGTCTATACACAAAAGCAGTAAGTCACTTCCTACTGGTAGACACTGACAGTCTTTCACACGACCTTGAAAGCAACCCGATTGTTTCAAGTTCAATTGGCAAATTAGCATGTGTCATGTTTTACAAGTTTGGAAATTACCTTGCACCTGTTATAACCCTTCTTGTTACCGGGAGCCATATCGATTTTTCTAAAATAAATTTTCTAGAGAAAGAAAAGGATGGATCAAATGGACGAGAACAAGATGACTCCACAACAGAACCCTAACCCTGTTTTGACACAGGTTCCAACTGTGACTAAGGCTAAAAGTCCAGGCCGCATACAAGCTGGGAAAAGATTAGCCGAATATAACAGACAAAAAAAATTACAGCTTCAGGCTCATGTAACTGACCCAACCCCCACACCAGTGTCACAACCATCAGGACCGTCAGGGCCGTCAGGGCCGTCAATACCAACACAATCACCCCGTCATCAAAGTAAGTCTAATCCCAAACTCGGAACAACAAAATATAATTTTGGTGTATTTGTTGTAGGATTTTGTTACGTAGGCTACAGGCTATGGAAAAAAATACAAACCCCACACTCAAACAGTGACCAAAAAATTAGACACTCCAAAAACAAAACCAGAAGTCGCCACATTACCAGCAACGTCAAAACCCTACGATCCATTTTTCATGCAATAAATAAAAATATTATTTTAATTTTATTGCCTAAAAAAAAAATGAGCGAAACAAAAAATATAATGAATCTTGTTTATCATTCTGCCGTGATAAGTGGACTAGCAGTAGCGTATTCTATGCTGGGAAAAAGTCTCCTTAAAATGAAATTGGCAGACCTTAGCAGACTTGACTTTGAAGACAGTGCAAAAATAGTTGCAGTTGTCACAGCGTCAATTGCTACAAAAGACCTTCTTGTCAAACAAGGAATTATTTCCGAAAATATATCTATGTAAATAAAAATAATATGGCGACACTACCTGTTATTGTGGGTGGTGCTGTTGTCAATGCTCTTGCATATAGTGGATCAAATTATCTCTTTTCAAAAATGGGCAGAGAAGAGAGTGCAGAAGAATTAAAGCATCATAATGAAGCATCAGAAAAATTAGCACAGGCAGAACAGGCATACGAAAAGCAACGAATTGAGAAACTTGATTTTATCAATGAAAAACTGAGACTAGAGGGTCATGCACAGCATACATTTTCTAATGTCGATGACGCAATCAGGGAATACTATATTGTCACGGGTGAAGACATGACTATCCCAAAACCAAAACTAAGTGATTACTACCAACCCAGTCCAGAACAAAGAAACGGGGAGATAATCTTTGTTCTAGTGGGAATGACATTTGTTTATTTTACTGGAGTTTTCATTGCTAGAAAAAAAAGACAGCCGAAAATAAACTATCAAAAATATATTACTCCCCAATTGGCTACTGGAAAGGAAACACTGCAATAGAAAAATTACATGCGGCCGTGGGTGGTGATGTCACACTCAATGAGATAAAACAGTGGCTACAAAGACAGGCAATATGGCAAATATATCTCCCTGCACCAAGAAAAATAACAAGACCCCATTTTGAAAACACTACCCCTAATGACACGCATCAAATGGATCTCTTGTTTCTACCCCATGACACAATAAGAAAAAAGCGTTACAAATATGCACTGACAGTTGTCGACATAGCTTCAAGGTACAAAGACGCTGAACCCATAACTGACAAAAACGCTACCACAGTAGCCACTGCATTATCAAAAATATATATAGCCGAGGCCCTTTAAAATTCCCCAGGCTTGTGCAGGTCGATGATGGGAGTGAATTCAAAGGAGCAGTTAATCAATTATTTGCAAAGCATAATGTGCTAGTGCGGAGAGGCATTCCTGGCGTACACAGATCACAGGCAATTGTTGAGAACTTCAATAGGCAATTATCAGAGAGACTTTTCAGTTACCAGTATTATAAGGAACTCATGCATGACACACGTAACACTGAGTGGGTAATAAGATTGCCACATGTGATAAAAGCAATGAATAATGAAGGCCATGTAAAACCCGCTGATGCTATTAAATTGAAAACAATACCCCCGGCGTCAGGGTCAGAAATAAAAACAACAGTGCCAGACACAAGCTTATTTACAAAACAGGTAAGATATTTGTATCAACCTGGAGAGGCCGAGAATGACATCAGATGCAGGGCAACAGACCCCATCTGGTCTACATCTGTACAGAATATAAAAAAAATAGTCCCCGTAAACCCACAGATATATTACCTGTACGAGCCTGCACCCCAAAAGGTATTTGTCAGAGAAGAATTACAGATTATTCCCCCAGACACCGTTACTCATTTCAGTAACTAACTCATTAATTAATTCATCACAAATGTCTTCAGATAACTTAAGCCTGTAATGTCCGGGTGCATAAGCTTTTTCCTTACTGTGAAACACACGTTTAGTGTCGCCAACTGCAAGTGACTTCTTATGCGTTTGGATCATTTCTAGATTATGTCTATTTGATCTCAGTGACTTGTTTGGATAATCAGGCATTTATGCATTATCTAACACTTCTTTATATTGCTCATGACGTATGTCTTTATTTTTTATTGCTGTTTTTTTTTTATTCCTTTGGCTTTCGACTGACTACCCTTCTGGTGCAATATAGAATACATTTTTGATCTCAGACCAACGTACTCAACAATAGGTACACCATTCAGTTCATCCTTAAACTTACCAGGCACTTTCTTATTCTGTGTGCTATACAGTGGATGTTCCTTTGGGTAGTCAGATGTGTCATACATGTGTAGTTCTGTTTTCATGTCTTCATAAAAGTCTTCAGTACACACGTCAATGGTCAGTGTATAACAGACGACACTCAGGATATTTTGGTTTGAAGTAATCATAATAAAATTCAAGCATCAACAATTTTGACAACTCGAGTATTGCCATACCAATGAATACTGGCTTGTCCAGTTTAACAATCTTTTTTTTTTTGAGTGACACTGCATACAATGATGAATGAAACTCTTTGTACCCTGTATACTGTAGCTTGCCTGTAAGTTTAATTGCACCTGATTCAGTTGTTACTAATCTCACATCTTTGCGGTGATGAGGATTTTCCATTGTCTTGCCAAAACAGGCATTGTTCATAAGTTTAAAGAAGTCTTTGTCAAATGCAGTGTTGCCATCTCTGGCACGCAATGTTGTGTTCTTCATTATGTAATCTTTCATAAAAGCACTCTGATCAAATTGAATACCTCTGTGAACTTTCTTTAGTACTAACCCATGTCTGATGTAAAACTGCAACAAGCGATAGTGGCAAACGTAATTGAATTTGTCATTCAGATTCAGCACAAGTTTGGTGTCTTCTTTTTTCCCCATCATACTCATTTTCTCAACTGCTAATGGATAATCATTGTGGTAATCATGTAGATGGTGTGGGTACTCCAGGTCGACTTCAAAGATCCAACCCTTCGCATCGTTCCGTTCATGAGTCATAATATTGTTTGTTATGTCTGTTATGTCATACTGTGACAAATCATACAGACAAAAGTTTTTCAAGGGCAATAACGCACACATTGCGAACCCGTAAAGGTTATTAGCATCTACATACATAATGAATGACCTTGACCCCTTGGGGTCAAAGTTCGGGTCATCCAGATATTTATTATTTGCTTTTGCATAATTGTTTGCTGCAATATTAATGCCACACCTCAATCCACGTTCCACCATTTCACCCATCGTCCGATTAGACAACAGGTCAATATATATCTTACTGGATTTTAAAAATGCATCCCATGTCATGCCAGGACTAGTTATTTAACAAGCCGGGTCAAGACTGTAGTGAAATAGACCCTTTTCACGGTAACTTTCAAATACATCTGCTAGCAAACAAACGTCAGCCTTTAAGTACTGGTCATGGTAGTCACCAATTGTCTGACACCCTAATTTATTCCATGCATCAAGTGCGTGCTGGTAATCAGAGTCAGAAATACCTTTTCCATTAAGTGTAGAATAAAATTTATCTTTTGGTGGCAGTCTTGTTTCCTCAAACACAACCCAGTCACTGATGTACTCGTACGGATACACACCTTTCTTAATTAAGTCTGGCTCAAAATATTTACTTGTTATTGGAAACTCAGTCAGTCCATCTGCCAGACTAGCAAGAACTAAAGACAAATGTTGCATCAAGTCATAAAACACTAATTTGTTGTCCAATCTAAAAGTCAAGTATTTTTCAGTTGTCTGGGCAATACAACTAATTTTTTTGTAAGACTCATCCACAGCACGCATGATAATATGTTAATCATACCCCCTGAGATAGTGAAAAAAAGATTGGTAACTTATATGTCTTGGGATCTATTTTTAATAATAAATTACACTTGTTATATGCAGCATGTCTGTACCGTCCAGTTATGTGATCATGGTCACGAACTTTATCCCCCTGTAGGTGTTTTTCACAAATCCAACATGTCACAGCTGTATCAAAATTTATTTTATCTTCTGTCATCATCACAGGCATCTGATTGTTTTCTAGATACTGTACTACCTGACTATACAGTTGTCTCATTTCTGTTAAAACCCCACCCGGGTCTGCCCTGGGGGACTTGGGTGGGGTTAGGTATTTTTTAGTTCCCAGGGTCACCCTGTTCAGCCCCACAGGGTGGGTTTTTCTCTCTATTCTGGGGCATGTGTTTCTGTTTACCCGAGGTCCATTCACCTGTATTTGCCTTTTTAAAACTCTCCCTACTGTCTGCACTGCCTGTAGCTCTTGATATTGGATGTGTGTTGCTAAATGGTCTTAGCTTTATTTAGCCCCATGTGTTAGGTTTATTTAACGTATTTGACCGGCTGGCGACATACATTCAATGTTCTGTTTATTTATTTTTTTTTCACAAGCAGTGCAGGCACGTCCTGAGAAAGCCTTGTTGCTGTCGGGACGTTAAGCAATGTACAATCAATCATTTCTGTTAAAAACAGACATGCTGCATTTTCCCCCCTGTAAATAACAGGCTCGGTATGCTGACCGTCTGACTTAACAAGAATATAACCAAAAGAACACACCACTTGGTCACTCAATTTTAATGTCTTTGGCAATGATTCTGGAACAGGACCATCATATGGAACAACCAGTGATTCAAAATCAGCATACACTACAAACGGCAGCTTTTGCTGATTCTTATAGTTCTTAAAATATACTTGACTACCAGGATCTGGATACTTAAGTACAGTTTGTATATCATCAGCTGACCTGCAGTGCAGGACGTGTTTGTGTGCTACTGAAATAGATGGAAACCTTTGCAAACATCTCTTACACACTTCATGTTTGCCACTGTGTTTTGACAGATGCCAATGAATTAGGCGTGACATACTCCTGATAATTGTGTAGTGATCACCGGCAGGGCCAATTAATAACATGTCAACATGTTTGTCTTCTGATTGTCCATAGGTTGGAGCAAGTGGTGATACTCTAATGGGTTGTAACTTGTCAACAGAGTCATTATCCCATACATACACATTTACAGATATGCCAGGATTTAATTGTTCAAACAAGTCTATGTCTTCTACCTTAACAGGGAAATCAATACCACTGAAATTAAGTTCATTTACAAATTTGGTGTAGTTAGATACACGTTCAGGTTTCAATTTTACATAATGCAGTTTAGCAAGCACACACCACAAGAAACAATAATTGTCATTGTTCTGTATATTGACGACAGCCTTTTTGTTTGCAATGTCAATAGGCAGTGGTATCCATGATTTGCCTAGTATAAGATGATACCTTGACTGTTTTAATTGTAGTTCATGCACATGACCTTCGTGCCAACCAGACACCTTCATTCTTGCTCTGTCAATTGCTTCTAGAAAGTCAGGCAATAGTCTGTTTTTAAACACGTTTTCCAATTCTCTTCTTGTGTTAACTGTGTGTTGTCTTGTCGATATATATGATACAATCACTTCACCGTCTACTCTGCTGAATTCTATTTTAGCAACAATCTGAATCTTTACACTGCCTGTAAGAAGATTATCTTGTATGACAGAAAAAGAATTTTCTATCGATTCATAGACATTGTTACTATTGGATATAGGCAAGTCTGTTGTGTGAAACACGTTTCTTAAACCTTGAGCATTGTCCGTCATTTTTATTTGTCCGACAAAATAATAATAGAAAAATTACACCTTATGTAATACCACTTTATTGACTGTAACACTGTTAATATAAACATTTAGTTTATGTAGTTGTTGAAATATTTGTTCACAAAGTATCTCAAACCAGTCCTGGCGGTTATTATTTTTAACTCTTAATAATAATAATAATACATAATAATACCATTATTATATAGGCGCTTTTTCTCAATTTTGGGGAAATCGACTCAAAGCGCTGCGCCTGAAACCCAACACACACACTCACGAAACAGACACTGATTTACACCATTTAAGACAAACACTATACAAGACAAATGAAGGGCCAGTCAGCTACTGAAGTTACAGAGAATTTTTGATCGCTTGTATTTGAAATTTGTAAAGTGGCCTGAGACCGGTACCAATGTGGGGGGTTAACTCTTAAGGTGGGTGTCCTAAAATCAACTGTTAAACTCTCCACATTTGGATGCTCATCAACATAATCTAAAGTCATATTATATGACAAATATATTGCTGTCGGTTTTAAGACATTTATGTCAGGCTGTTTGGGAGGTGTTCTTATCTGAGTAAAGTGCACACCTTCTCTGAAGCAGTGTGTGATGTCAATGGTTTGTCCGTCTGTCATTTTTTTATGGACAAAACAAAAGTATAAATTAATTTACTAATCCATATCCAGTGGGCTGATCTGTCTTTAAAATAAGCTTTAGATGCTTAGTTGATTTCAGTTTATTTTTTACAGTCTCGTTCCTGCTTATTTGTTATGACATCGTTTTCTCTGAGACAGTCTTCAAAGCTGTCACGGTCCTTACAGTAAAACAAACAGATAAACTTTAACTGTTCTCGAAAATCTTTTAGTACATCATTATATTTTTGAGTGAGAATCCATACACTGATATTTGCATGTCTGCCACTAAATGCCAGTTCTGCTAGAGTGTTTCTTTTCTTAACAATGTCTTTTTCTGCTGAGCAGTCATCAACAATAAACAATGTTGGCTGTCCTTCAAATTGTTTGTAAAAATACAGCAGGTAGTCATTCATTTTTTTCCCCAGGGTCGACTAAATAGATATTACTGTCAGTCCAAATGAATAAACGGTTGTGATAAGCTGTGTTGTGTTTTATTGTAGGACAAAATATTACTATGTTTTCAAAATGGTATAGGTATCTTGTTTGTAATAGGTCAAGTACAAATTCAGTTTTCCCACACCCTGTGGCACCACAAAACAATCCACAGTGTGGGTCGAGTGTCATCAAGCTCCGGTTCATTTTAATACAGAATATAATTTAATACAAGTGACCACTTAGTCTGCTTTCTGCAATATTGAGTTGTGCATCATAAATCAGATACAAATATATGTTTATGGCTCCTCCTGTTTCAGTCTTTTTTTTGTATCTGAATTGTTATTCTGTCACTGCCGTTTTCAACAGTACGACCTGACCCATGTAAATAGTCATCATCTGTACTGCGCAGGTCTAGCCACAGTGCATATTTTTCTGTCAGGTATTGACTGATCCTTACGTCATACAGATGTAAATCTTTACACGCCATATTTGCCGGTTTTTCTCTAAGTCTTCCACCCGCCCACTTTATAATCTCGTCATAGTGTTGATAAGGCAGCATACCCGATGCATACACTTGATTAGGTCGTCCCTCAATCATACAGGATAAATGTGTAATTTTTGGATTGTAGAATTTTTCTGAATCCCGATTGAATGGATTTTTTGGTTCAATAAACAACATCAGTATACCTTTCAGTGACCTGGCAGGTGTGTTAAGGTTTATGTTCCACATTGTATCACCTTTGTCCTTGGGTATTGTACTGTGTCTTATCACGTGGTCATAATAAATTGGAAGTCTTGACTGATATTGATTTTGAAATAGTCTGGCAAGTTCAGTGTGTGTGACAATTTTGTATTCCAATGATATGTTTGAGATCTTGTATGTTGTGTCTGGGTCAGTTGTTTTGATAACTTTTGCACAGTCATTAAAAGTTAGTTCAAAACTCAGACGGTCATTCAGTGCTCCTTGGTAATAAGGCAAATGTGTTGTGAGGATTTCAAATTCAAGTGGAATGTAAAATCTATTACCGTATGTATCTGCTAATATAACGTCCTCAATTGCTGATGTTGATTTGTCTGCTGCATCGATTCTAAGTTTAGCAACATTAGCAGACTGTATGCCTTGATAAACACGGTCTTCTCTTTCTTGTCGTGTGAGCCAAACATCTTTGTAACAGTAAAACACATCAGCATCATCAAGACTAAACACTTCCTGTCCTTCAAGTTTTACTTTAATAGTCTTAACAATTGCTCTGCCAAGATTGTCAACGAGTGTTCTGTTTACATCTGATTCTGATGAAAGTTCAATATTAAATGCAAGGCGTGCAGTGCCGGGAACAATAACATCATTGGGACACAGGTTTGGAAACTTGACTGTAAGTGTTTGGTTCTGGTCTATGGTACTTGGATTGTTTGTGATGACGATTGATTGTCTAATGCCCTTAACACCAAGAGGTTCTCGTAGTTTTCTGTATGGGTCTAACTTTGATCCGTAGGACTGTGTCATTTTATTACACAAAAATCAAAAATATTAAATTAATAAAAACAATGGCTGTGGGAGGATTTAATCATGATGATATTGAAATGGATGTCATAGATGACTATGATACTAGTGCTACAGATATGACAGATATGACTGGCACAAGGAATACTTACAGTTTACATCATGAACTTTTAGAAAGCAAAGTAAACTCATTTTATGATCATGTTGGTGATCGCCCAGACAACATAGATCCTAATCAGTTTGAACTTGATGGCAAGGGTCATTTATATTTAAATACTGTTGACAGAGGAAAAGTGTATCTAACACATAAAAATAACCCTGCTAAGTTTAGAGCTTTAAGTACAATTAAAAGGAGAAGTCGGTGGTGAGGCAGCACTGCAGTGTTACCTTGGTGTTGGTACTAGTAAAAGGTTGACACCTAGACTTGTTACTGTGCTCCATGACACGCAAACAAGATTGCCAACAGGACAAGAAATTGAAATGACTGAAGTTAAAAGACTGCCAGAAATAGCAAACACAGTGATACAAGAAACCTCATTTACTGATGACGTAATGAAAACAATAGAAGACCCACCTTTGTCAATGCGAGAGATAAAGGGTTTGGATAAATCACTGCAAACAATCAGAGGTGAGATGGTAAATAATATAGCCAAACTAGGTGAGCTTGATACTCAAATAGAAAGAGAAAAAACCAAATTAGCAACTGCTGATGAAGAAAATCTTGACACAGAAATGAAACAAAGAATACAACACAGATTAAATGATTTGTAAAAAGATCAGGAAGGTTAGAAGTGATTAGTATTGGAAGACAAAAACTGAAAACACAGGTCAACAGGATTAGGGAAACTATTCAGAAAATACTTCACGAAGACACAACATTGGCTGAGAGATTGAAAACACTTTTCAGAGAGCAGGGTATCACTATTGCGAGTTTAATTACTGCTCTTGGATTTATTATCAGTACTGTAGTGTTGGCTGTCTCCGGGGGTGTTGGTGGTCCAACACTGCCAGCACCTCCAGCACCACCAAGTGATCCAAAAGATTTACAGTCATGGGTAAAGAAACAATTAACACACATATCAGACTTGCTTAAAAAATTGGCTGTAAAAGCAATGGATGCTTTGCCAGGCATAATTGGTACAGTTGTCAGTTTGCTGATCAATACTGCAGTGAAGGTAGTGGGGTTTATGGCAGAGCATGTGTTGATATTTTTGGTGTCAGTAGGAGGAATGATGGTGGGTTATTTAATGAAACAGATAAAGAAGTAATATACCTAGTCCAGTGAGGCCTATTACCAATGCAATTCTCACTGACTCATGTGTGTTTACTGAGGTTGGTGCTGGTTCTGGTGTTTGTGCCAGTACAGGTGATGGTGCCGGGACTTGGTCTGTTACTGACATTACTGGCATTACTGCCTGTACGGGTGGTGATGTTACTGGTGTTGACATTATTATTGATTGTACATGTGTGTTTACAGATTGGTTGAGTCCTAATTTCTGACCAACACCAGCAACAATGATTTCATTATTATAATTTGTTATTGTACCCATTTGTAATTGTAGGTCAGATGGTAACATGTATAACCCGATGCCAACTACAAAGTCAACTTTTGATCTCGCATATCTGAGTACATCTTGATAGCGTTGTATGCTTGACGGTAGATCTACTGTTGAATTAATTGAATCTTCCAGATTAGCAAGAAACTGTTTTTGTGCTTCAAATTTGCCACTCCCGTTTAATATATTTGATTTTGTTAGTGATTGTGCTCCTAGTATACACAGACATATGTTCTGATAGACTCATTTATGCGCTCGACTCCTGCTTGAGTAAACCCGTCACTTTTGTCTAAAACAAATGTAGTCCAGGCATTAGACTGTTTCTGTTCTATTGAACCTAACCAGACTTGTGATTTTTGTGAGAATGACGTGTAACTAGGGTAATAGTCTTGTGGGTATTGTCTGTGACTCATAGCATAATACAATGTACCCATGCCGTGGTGATCATCAAGTTTTTGTGTGAAGTCATACTTAGTGCTGATGTTAAACTCATTACAGATGCGCTCAAATGCTTTCATATCCATGGGGTTGTTATATCTGTTGAAACTGGATTCAGTGGGTAATGGTGTATGCAGTTCTAAAAGTATACGTCTTAATTGGTAATACGTGTGGAAACGGTATACAGACCTAATCAGTTTGTTTGAGTGATTCAAGTGGTCTGTAAAAGAAATGCCGCATCCTGTAGTAGAACACAGTATAGCAAAGTTAAGTTGGTTTTGAAACATCTGTAGTGGTCTTGATGTCCACTTTCTTGCAGTAGCATCGTCAGTAATTGGAGGGTTTAGGTATTGGTCAAACAGATTGGGTACTTTCACTTGAAATAAATCTTGTTCCGACACAGCAATATCAAGCTGATTTAGTTGTATTATTTTCTGTTCATAAGTTGGTGCGACATTGTATTTGGCATCCACATTAAATTGAAATGCATTTGTAGTGACACTTGTTGGTGATTTAAATTCCATCATGTTATTTTTTATGAGATAATAAAAATGTTTATTACCTTAACAAATCTTGACACAAGCAAACCAGTGTGGTTAACTAATTGGATTGATAATCGTGATGGTAGTAAGGCTGTAGCTATCCATGAAATGTTTTACACTGTTAAGTGGTTTAATGTAACAGATGATGGTTATTATACTGTAAAAGGAAATATCGGTGTTAGAGCGTTTGACCCTTATCAATTATGGCCTGGGTATTACGACTTTTGTACTATAGCTGAATTTTTACAAGAAATGTATAAAATTAAAGCAACTTTAAATCCAGCTAACTTGCTTGTTACATTGGAATTTCAAAAAGATAGTCAGTTTGTATTATCAGATAGTCTTGTAATACTACTTGGTTTTTTAAACAAATCTGATATAGGAGCTTTATATATTGTAAAGAATGATGAAGATTGAACAACAGAAACAGATTTTTTATCAATGCGTGACACAGATATAAGATATATAAAGCCAAAAAAACTTAAAATAACTGGAAGATATCCCGTTCATTTGGTAGTACACACAGTATTTAATGTACATTTAAAAGAATTAAACACGACTGAGAATGTACACAATGGAAAGCTCTCGACTTTGTTGAGATGTGTGCCAGCTGGAACTGCACCCTATTGTGAAAGTGTGGTTGTTAGATTTCCTGCACAGTTTATGAAATTGGGTTCCAGTTTCTTTGAATCACTATGTATATCTGTAACTAATCAAGATGACAAACCAGTTCTGATGCATGATTTTAGTGTTGTGTTAGAAGTTAAATAATTTTATTTTTGTTTATAAAAATGAGTGCTGGTCCAAAGCCGAGAATCATACCAGTTGCATGTCTGGTAACAGAGTTGAAAGATTTGGCTGATGTACAGGATTTTGAGAAGGAGGGAGAAATTGGGGAAGTGTATGGTTTTGAACTTGATTCAACTGGTATGTACAAGAGAAAAGTAATCGATGACATGAAGGACGGAACAGACAGACCAATTCCTAAACTTGGTCAGCTGCGTGATGTCACTGTACCTACTCCAGTAAATAACGTGCCCTACAACTTAATACATGTGGGTAATAAGTGGGTACTTTCACCTGTGCCTGTTCCACCACCCACAATTGACTGGGACATAAAGTTTGAATTTATTAGTCCTTATGTATTTACTAATGACGAAGGCGCCTTAGTGTTTAGGAAAGTTGTTAACTCTGGACCATTGATTGTGAGTCTTGTTCCAAGTTTTGCCCCAGACAACAATAGAAGAGAAAAACTAAAGGTGCAAGAGTATGAAAAAAGACGGTATCTTCTTACGCATAGAAAAAATAGAACAGATACAGAAGTTGTGTTTTCACCAGCAAACTTTGCCATGGCAAAAGAAGCAACAATAGTATTTGAAATTATCATGAAATCTGTAGCTTCTGTAAAAGAGGCAGATATTGCGCAGGGAATCAAACTTACGTGGAATGACACAGTGTCAGAGTCAACAAAGGTCTTTATTGCTATTAGGAAAGGCACAGATATAGAAGTTTCAAGCAGTATACCCGCAGTTACGGTGGTGGTCGACAAAACAACTTTTGTTCGTCTAAGTTTCATAAACTGAAACACATTGATCTTGTTTCATTTTATTATGCTAGCAAATTGTATACTTTTGAAGAGCTGCAAAATGTAATCACTGATTAAATAAAAAAATATTTGTCAATAAAAAAAATGGTGAACTTTTATCCACAACTACCAACGACTGATACTGTGTCGATTGAGACAATTGCATCAGATAAAACATTACAGGCAGACGCATTCCGATTAATAAATATTACAGATGCAATTAAATATTTAGAAAGTGAGGAGGCAAAATACTCATGGTGTAAGAGATGGTATAAGACCATTTTCAATTCTGTTCAAAACACATCTATGGCTATTGGTGCTATTTCAGACGGATTATCTGTTGGGGGTATTGTATTGATATCAACTGGAATTGGAAGTTTAATTGGCATCGGCCTTGAAGGAGCTAGCATTGCCACAGGACTGGCATGCTTTAGTTTGGAAGGCATCAACAAGAGATTTCACACTAAATTACAGAAACATGAAGCATTGAGTATGCTGGCAGGTGCAAAACTCAGTAGTTTAAAACTGATTATAAGTAAAGCGTTGCAGGACAATTATATTGATGACGATAAATTGAAGCGAGTCCAAGATGATTTGAATAACTACAAACAACAAAAGTCTGAAATGCAAAATAAAATGTGTAGTCAGTCTCCGGTAAATGTTGAAGAACTGAAGGCTAGTTTTTTAGCAGAGGGAAAAAGGATAGGGGTACAAGAAACCACAGAAAAACTTCAAGGACTTTTAGGGAAGTAAAAATCAGTTTTGGTAATCAAACAATATTTTTGTCATACACTTCACAGAGAGATGACACGCCACCTGTCTATTTGACGCCCACAGCTCCGCCAGAATATTTTTTAAAAATAACTTTTTTTGTCTTTGTTTCTTGTCAAATATGACTCAGTATCTTGTGACTAGAGACAAGTTCTTGTAAGTAATTAATAAGTTCTTATGGTAAGTAATTAATAAGTTCTTATGGTAAGTAACTTTAAAGAACCTGCAGAGGTAACATTTAAGTTACCTACAACTTGTAAGTACAAAGTTCTACTTGACACCAGTGGATTAAATAGTGTAATATATCTGTTCGACAATACAGTTGATGATTCTCAAGAGTAGGTGTGACAGAACTAGTGGGGATGCAAGGTTTGTTTCACCAAAAGATCGCCGATCTTCTCCTGAGAATGTTAGCGCTAAGAGAGGTGAGAGTGTTTTGTATTCAAAAATAAAGAGCTGGAGGGTATTCGCTCGGTTCCTGAGAATCTGGAGTCCTGGAAATCTCTCTTTTCTTATCTCTGGTGGTGTTGGTGCCTTGTGCCAACTTGGTATTGGTGGGTCTCCTGTCACCCCACTTGCTCCGCTTGCACCTCGACTTGTTAGCGCTCTTCATGACACACAAACAAGGTTACCAACGGGACAAGAAATTGAAATGGCTGCAGTAACAAGCCTGCCAGAAATAGCAAACACAGTGATACAAGTAACCTCATTTACTGAAGGACAAATAAATGACGCTATGAAAACAATAGATGACCCACCTTTGTCAATGAGAGAGATTATAGGCTTGGATAAATCACTGCAGTCAATAAGAGGTGAAATGGTAAACAATGTAGCCAAACTGGATGAGCTTGATAAACACATAGAACGTGAAAGGGAGAAATTTGCTACAGCAGACAATGGAAATCTTGACACAGAAATGAAAAAAAAAGAATACAACACAGATTAAATGATTTGCAGATAGAAAGATCAGGAAGGTTAGAAACGATTAGTATTGGAAGAGAAAAACTAAAAACACAGGTCAACAGGATTAGAGAAACTATTCAGAAAATACTTCACGAAGACACTACTCTGGCTGAGAGATTGAAAACACTTTTCAGAGAACAGGGTATCACTATTGCAAGCTTAATTACTGCTCTTGGTTTATTATCAGTACTGTTGTGTTGGCTGTCTCTGGTGGACCAAGGGTTGGTGGTTCTCCACCTCCAGCACCACCAGGTCCACCGGCCCCATCGTACCCAAGAGATTTACAGTCATGGGTAAAGAAACAGTTGTCTCATATATCAGACTAGCTTAAGAAATTGACTGTGAAAGCAATAGATTCATTACCCGTTATAATAGGCATGGTTGTCAGTTGGATTATCACTACGGCGGCAAAGGTAGTTGGGTTTATGGCAGAACATTTGTGGATTTTTTTGGTGATAGTAGGAGGGTTAATGGTGGGTTATTTAATGAAACAGATAAAGAAGTAAAATCCCTAATCCAGTTAGGTCTATTACCAATGCTGTTCTCTCTGACTCATGTGTGCCAGGGGTTGGTGATGGTGTCGGGGTTACCGCTTGTATGGGTGCTGGTCCTGGGGCAGGGGAAGTAACTGTATGTAATGGTTTTACTTTCTGTACATGCGTGGTTGTTGCTCCTAAGTTTACTGTTTGATTGAGACCGAGTTTTTGACCAACACCAGCAACAATCATTTCATTATTATAATTTGTTATAGTCCCCATTTCGAGCTGAAGATCAGACGGCAACATGTATAACCAGATGCCAACTACAAAGTCAACTTTGGATCTGGCATATCTGAGTACATCTCGGTAGCGTTGTATGCTTGATGGGAGATCGATAACTGAATTTACTGAATCTTCAAGATTAGAAAGAAACTTTTTTTGTGCTTCAAATTTTCCACTCCCATTCAAAATATTCGATTTTGTTAATGATTGTGCTCCTAGTAAGCACCACACATATGTTCTGATAGACTCATTTACGCGCTCGACTCCTGCTTGAGTAAATCCGTCACTACTGTCCAAAACAAATGTAGACCACGCATTAGACTGTTTCTGTTCTATTGAGCCCAACCAGACTTGTGATTTTGATGAGAATGAAGTGTAACCGGGGTAATAATCTTGAGGGTATTGTCTGTGACTCAAAGCATAATACAATGTACCCATGCCGTTGTGATCATCAAGTTTTTGTGTGAAGTTATACCCGGCATGGGGACTGATGTTAAATTCATTACATATGCGTTCAAATGCTTTCATATCCATGGGGTTGTTATACCTGTTGAAACTGGATTCAGTAGGTAGTGGAGTATGAAGTTCTGACAGTATTCTTCTTAATTGGTAATATGTCTGAAAACGGTATACAGACCTAATCAGTTTGTTTGAGTGATTCAAATGGTCTGTAAATGAAACACCACAGCCTGTAGTTGAACACAGAATAGCAAAGTTAAGTTGGTTTTGAAACATCTGTAGTGGACTTGAAGACCACTTTCTTGCAGTAGCATCATCTGTTATTGGAGAGTTTAGGTAATGGTCAAACGGATTTGGTACTTTCACTTGGAATAGATCTTTAGATCTTGTTCAGACACGGATATATCAAGTTGTTTTAACTGAATTATTTTTTGTTCATAAGTAGGTGCAACATTGTATTTGGCATCCACATTAAATTGAAATGCGTTTGTAGTGGTAATGATTGGTGATTTAAATTCCATCATGTTTTTTTTTTATATAAGATAATAAAAATGTTTATTACCTTAACAAATCTTGACACCAGCAAACCAGTGTGTTTGACTAATGGGATTGAAAATTGTGATGGTAGCAAGACTGTAGCTATCCATGAAATGTTCTACAGTGTAAAATGGTTTAATGTAACAGATGATAATTATTATGCACGTGGGATTATGTGGAGTATGAGGGTCATAGAGGCCATTACCATTTTAAACTTATGGCCTGGGTATTATGACTTTTGTACTATATCTGAATGGCTACAATATAATTTTAAAATTAAAGCAACTTTAAATCCCGCTAACTTAATTGTTACATTTGAATTTACAAAAGATAATAAGTATATATTATCAGATAGACTAATATTACTACTTGGTTTTTTAAGCAAAGGTGACATATCGCTTTTAGAAGATATTTTATTTCAAGACAATGACGAAGATTGGGCATTAGATAATGAAACAAATAAGAACGATAATAAAAACGAGAAACTTTTAAGGCCAAAAAGACAAGAAATAACAGGAAGATATCCTGTTCATTTGGCAGTACACACAGTACTAAATGTTCATTTGAAAGAACTAAACATGACTGAGAATGTTTACAATGGAAAGCCTTCAACTTTGTTGAGAATCTTACCAACTGGAACTGCTCCCTATTGTGAAAGTGTGGTTGCTAGATTTCCTAATTTGCAGTTTAAGAAATTAGGTTCCAGTTTCTTTGAGTCACTATGTATATCTGTAACTAATCAAGATGACAAACCAGTTGTTATGCATGATTTTAGTGTTGTACTAGAAGTTAAATAATTTTATTTTTGTTTATAACAATGAGTGCTGGTCCAAAGCCGAGAATTATTCCAGTTGTGTATTCGGTAACAGAGTTGAAAGATTTGGCAGATGTACAAGATTTTGAGAAGGAAGGAGAGGTAGGGGAGGTGTATGGTTTTGAACTTAATTCTTTTGGTATGGACAAGAGAAATGTAAAAGATGACATGAAAGACAGAACAGAAAGACCGATTCCTAAACTTGGTCAGCTGCGTGATGTTACTGTTCCTACTCCACCTGTAAATAATGCGCCCTACAACTTAATACATGTGGCTAATAAGTGGGTAGTTTCGCCTGTGCCTGCACCACCACCGCTTGCGCCAACAATTGACTGGTACATAAAGTTGGAATTTATTAGTCCTTATGTATACACTGATGATGAAGGTGCCTTAGTGTTTAGGAAAGTTGTTAACTCTGGGCCTATGATTCTAAGCCTTGTCCCAAGTTATACTTCAGAAAATAATAGCAGAGAAAAACTGCAAGTGCTTGTGTATGACAAAAGGAGGTATCTTCTTACGCATAGGAAGTGTCGATCTGATGTAAAGGTCGTGTTTGTACCAGCAAACTTTACTATCACAAGAGAAGCGACAATAGTATTTGAAATTATCATGAGATCTGTTTCTTCTGTGAAAAAGGCAAATATTGCACAGGGAATAAAGCTTACATGGGATGACACATTGACAGAGTCAACAAAGGTTTTTATTGCCATTAGAAAAAAATGTAGATGCTGTCAAAATATTGGTTGACAAAATAACTTTTGTTTTTCTAAATTCATAAAACTAGAACACATAGATCTTGTTTCATTTTATTATGCTAGCAAATTATATACTCTTGAAGATTTGCAAAATGTAATTGCTGATTAAATAAAAAATATTTGTCAATAAAAAAAATGGTAAAATTCTATCCGATACTACGCATGCTTGAGCCGACTGAATCAATTGTGACGACTAAAACAACGCTTGTGCCTGATCCACATGTGCCAATTGCATGAGAAAAAACATTACAGGTAGACACATTCTGATTAATAATATTACAGAAGCAATTAAATATTTGGAAAGTGAGGAAGCAAAATACTCACGGTGCAAAAGATGGTATAAGGCCGTTTTCAATTCTGTTCAAAACACTTCAATGGCTGTTGGTGCAGTTTCTGCTGGATGTTCTGTAGGGGGTATTGTTCTGTTTGCCACAGGAATTGGAAGTTTAATTGGAATTGCAATTGAGGGTGTTAACGTTGCTACATGCCTGGCATGCTTTGGTTTGGAGGCCATAAACAAGAGGTTTCACATGAAATTACAGAAACATGAAGCATTGAGTACTTTAGCGGGTGCGAAGCTGAGCAGTATGAAACTTATTATTAGTATGGCATTGAATTATAATTTTATTGATGATGAGGAATTTAATAGAGTGCAGGATGATTTGAATAATTACAAAAAAAACAGAAGTCAGAAATACAAAATAAGATGCGTAGTCAATCTCCCGTGAATGTTGCAGAACTAGAGGCTAGTTTTTTAGCAGAAGGAAAAAAGATTGGTGTTCAGGAAACCATGGAAAAATTACAAAATCTTTTAAACAAATAAAAATCAGATTTGGTAATCGTTTATTATTTTTTCATTACACTTTGCAAAGATATGTCATGTCGCCTACACCTAACTATTTAACCCCATCTGCACCACCACCACCAGACTATTACTAAAAAAAAAATTTGGTTGTCCTTGTATCTTGTCAAATCTGCCCCAGTAAGTTGTGACTTAAGTCAGGAACTTACAAGTTGTTATGTTTATGTTGTTATAAAAAATTATAAGTTCTTATTTAAACACTTATAACTTCTTGTGTTAACTAATTTATAGGAACTTAAAAGGTTACCTGTAAAGTTAATTGACAGTTATAAGTGACTTTGGAAATTTGTTATCAAGTATCTGTAGGTAACTTTAAAAATTTGTTATCAAGTGCATATTACAATGGTTCTGTGTGTGTGTGTGTGTGTGTGTGTGTGTGTGTGTGTGTGTGTGTGTGTGTGTGTGTGTGTGTGTATGTATGTGTGGGCATTGAAACAGAGAAAATGGTATAAATGGTATTGAAATGTCTTTTCTTCTATCTCTAAAAACTAATCAATATGCACACACACATACACACAGGTATTGACAATCAAACACACAAACACGCACACACGGACAGACATGCACACATACACACATACATTCACATACACGCACACATACACAAAACATGCACTCACACACACATACACTCACACATACGCAAAACATGCACTCACACACGCATACACATACACACATACACACATACGCACACACACACACACACACACACACACACACACACACACACATGCACACATAACGCATACACACATACATTCACATACATGCATACTCACGCACATGCACACACACACTCACGCACAGACAAACAAACACATGCACGCGCACACACAGTGACAAAGACAAACACACACGCACATACGCACACAGACATACAGACACACACACAGACAAAGACAGACAAACAAGGCAGACAGACAGACATACGCACAGACACATGCACTTACACTTCAGTCACGGTTGTATGTCATGCGACACGCAAGGACTGTATACTCAATTAGCCACTGCGCACTTAGTTTCGTTTCTAAGACCCTACATCATTGTATACGCTGAATACAACGATCACATGAGATTACACAGCTTGCTAAGACCCTTGTAAAAGAGTCATTTAACTCTGTATTCTGTCACGGTCTTGCATTTATTAGTTGCCCACGTTATGGAAGTGATAGCAAAAGGCTATGATTGAAAGGATCAACCTTCTGTTAACACTGCGCCATCCAACGCTGTTGATTGTAACCCCCCCCCCCCCCCCCCTTTATGGCTAGACTTCGCGAACGAAGATTCTATAGGGCTTGCCCACGTCGTCTGCAGGCATTACCTAAAGCCTGCACGGTGGAGCTTTTTGGTGGAGTGCAGTGTGCGCAGTACTGGCCCCACCCTTTAAACCCTTGGTTGGTTTGCCATGGCCTAGCAAGCTAGGACAGTGGCATCCAGGTCCTCAGGTCGTAGGTTTTATATCAGACTGTCTTTGTCTTAGTCTCTGGCTCAAAAGCCTTCCCCGGAGACACGGGGGCTTTGATGTCAGGGGTGTCCTCCCTTAGCCTTTCTGCAGCCAAGCGGCCAGGCCTGCAAGGCAGCAGGGGACTCGTGGGGGTCGGGGTCGTCTATGTCCCGTGCAGATGTGAACATCTGCCCACTGCCCAGACGGTGACACTTACCAGAGGAGAAAAATCCAACGCCGAAACCCGGTATCGAACCTCGCACCTTTGGCATTGGAGGCAGACGCCTTAACCACTGCGCCACTTGTTTATTGTACACAGTTGATTGTAACACGGTTGACTAAGCTGTGTGTTGATTGCACACAGCTTAGTCAACCGCGTTAGTAACCGCCGGTCCGGTTACTAACGCGGTTGTTAAGGCCCAAGTGGCGTGTAGTTGGCCACTGGTGTTAAGATAGCTCAATCACATTAGGCTGCGTTAACTTTGTAATGTCACACAGTGACAGTGAGTGACTCGGCAGAATTAAAGGCTTGACTTGATTTAGGTACTATGCACTGAGTTAAAAATGACTAACGCGACATACCACAGTTGCGGTCTAAACCTAGACTGAACGCAAAAAAGTGGAAAAGTGAAACAAAATTTACTTACCTTACGTTTTGGTTGTTTCAGCTTCGTTATATATCCGTTGCTTCTGTTTCCACTTACTGTGTCATATTCAACCGCATCTTATTCATAGATTCGTTCAAGCTTTGAATTGAGGGGTTTTGTTCTAATTGTACTATTTTTTCACGGAAGTCTTTTGCTTTCTGTTCATTCAGCTGTATGGCTCTCTCTTTGAATCTTATTTTTTGAGCACATCAACTAATATTTTTTGTAATCTTTTTTTTTTATTAATTACTCCATAGCCTATCATTTCATTTGCAAATTCATCATCATTGCCTTCAGCATTGTATTTCGCCAGAAAAGATGTAGATTCTAACATATCTTTTTCAATATCAAGCAAATCAGATGTAATTCCTTTTTTTATCCTTCAGAAGTTTCAGTTCACGGTTGTAAACACCATCTTTTCTGTCACAAATGTTTAGTCGTTTGCGAAGAATTCCAGCTTGCTTAATAACGTTTGTTCCAGAACTTTGTGTCATATTATGTGTAGGCAGTGCACCAATATGTGTTTTCTTCAGAACGTTTCCGCACAGACTGATCAATAAAATTAGCAAACAGTCACATCAGACACAGCTGGAAAAACCGGTTCGATCTGATTAATGAAAAACCTGGGCTTGACACTTTACATATCACCCTGACAAAAGAAAAGGTATATATATATATATATATATATATATAATATATATATATATATATATATATATATATATATATATATATATATATATATATATATATATATATATATTTATTTTTTTTTTTTTTTTTTTTGCATCCTGTCTCGAAAGACAATGGAGTATATGCGCTTGCTGGGTCAGTCACTGGAGTAACCTCTCCAGGGTGCAAGCCTGGGCGAAGTGTATGGAGATCCTGGGGGGCCCAGTCGTGAACATCCCCCTCTCGGCCTCGCTGATGTATCCAAAGGAATGCAAAGCAGTACGTTTGGCACCAGTTTGGCTGCAGGAGCTGCCAGAACAGTGCGTAAATACAGGCAGCTGTCTGCCTTCGGGGCTCCACTCCTGATTTGAAGGGTTTACTCCCCCACATTTGGCCGTTGGATCAAACCTGATCTCCTCCGTCCTCTTGCCTTTGGCTGTCAGAAACAGCTCATCCGCCTAATGGTGCAATGTGAACACCACCCCCTCACATGGTTTAGCCCACCAGCTGAGGTGGTTTGCCAGGGTGTGGCGCTAAGGTATATAGTAGAATCTATACATACCTGTGTAGACTGAAAAGGAGTATTTTTAAATCACCCCTTTTTATGGACCCGCCCAATTGAATAGCCTGACGGACGAGCCTATTTTAGGGGGGTATTTTTTCATTTGCTCATGTAGTTGAAAATTTATTTTGAGAAAACTTGCTGTAGTTCAAACCAGAGTGTGGCCTCCTTATTTGAAATGACATACATTTTCTGAAATGGCCTAATGACACAGTTACCAAAATATGATATACTTTTCTCGTTTTGACACAGTGACCAAAATTTGAACTACTTTCTCGTTTTGGCACAGTAACCTAAATTCGATATTTTTGTAGTGGGGGCGGGGGGGGCGTGTGGGGGTGGGGGTGGGTGGGGGGTATGGGGGTGTCGGGGTGGGGGGTGGGAATGTGGGGTGGGGGGTGTGGGGGTGGGGGGTGGGGGTGTGGAGGGTATGGGGGTGGGGGGTGGGGGTGTGGGGGGGTATGGGGGTGTGGGGGTGAGGTGTGTGTGTATGTGTGTGGGGTTACGACAGGTTTAAAATAAACCAGTTTGAACATGACGTCTAGTCAGGGCTTACACAGCTGCTACACAGTTGACTGTCACAAAAGGCTTGTCACTGGCTGTTGCCTAAACACATTCCACGTATCGGATATGGTGTAATGCGTCTTTCCGACCGGTTTTGTATTGTTCGATTTACAAGCCTGTAGCGCTAACTAATCATACAACCGATTGAGCTGTGCATTGTTAGTAGTCATATTAACCTTGTTTAGTTGGTTGTTATAGATAAGCTAGTAATTGTATGTCTATTTTTTTCAGAAATGTGAGGGGCGGCGAAAGCCGTAATCGAGCTAAGAATAGATTTCTAAGGGAAGTAACTGCTGTATGATGTTTTACCTATAACCGAATCGGAAATTCCCGAAATACGACACACGTAAGCTACGCAAATGGGCGCTGATGTACTGCATTTTAGTGTGTAAATGTTTACATAATCGATATATTAATTAACTCAGGTGTTAACCCCCTGTTGGTATTACTCTGCTGAGAGGTACATAAAAGAGTGATTGTTAAAATAATAATGCAGTGGTGTGCTCAGTAGCGGTCGGCATGTTAGGCAAGATTGTCGGGGCACTGGAGTTTCAGGTTAATACTAATATTTCTGGGAAAAATGGACGGCGTTATCATGTGGAAGTTTTGCGGGCAAAATTCGTTAAATTATGGGGTCGGCAGAAATTGTCCAAATAATTAAAATCTTCCTTTCTCTCCGCGCAGGCTTTAGAAAAAAAAAAAGGTCCACGGACCATGACACCGACCATTCCAAGTCCTGTAGCGACGGGCAAAACGGCAGGTGAAAGATGTCACTGGAAGCCACAGTCCAAAACCTGCATGCAGGCGGTTCGTGATATTGGTCGCCCGATGTTGACCTGGGGATGACAAAGTCACTCGGCACACCCTGAACGACCAAGCAGCCTTCTCTATGGACAGCACTGCTTGCTCCACACGGAGAGGGGCCTAGAAAAGATGGCCCTAACCAAAGCTCGTCCCCTCGGAACCCCAGTTGGCTAGCCGCGGTCAATGGGTATCTTCTTCTGCGGTCAGAAAACAAAATAGAACAACAGATCCAATCACATGACGACCACGACCGGACTCAGCGTAGCATGCTGGAACATCCGAACCATGCTCAACACAGCAGACGCCCTGAACATCTCTCCGCCTTCATTGCCCATGAATTGGGGAGGTTAAACAGCGATATCGCCGCGCTCAGCGAAGTACTCCTCCCGGGTGAAGGCAGCATCTAACAACCTGGCGCTGGCTACACCCTCTACTGGTAAGGCAGGCCTGCATCAGAAAGGCGGCTCTCAGGTGTGGGCTTCATGGTCAAGACCTCCATTGCAACTAAGCTGGAAAACTTAACAACGGGTCACTCAGACCGCATCATGTCCATGCGCCTCCCACTGAGACACCAGCAATACGTCACCCTTCTCAGTGTGTATTCCCCAGCTCTCCTGGCAGAACCTGCAGAAAAGGACAAGTTCTATACTGACCTGCGCAGCCTACTAGAAAGCACCACTGCAGACGACGAAGTCATCGTCCTTGGCGACTTCAGCGCCAGAGTGGGTCAAGACTCTGAAGCCTGGAAAGGTGTCCTCGGCAAGCATGGCGTCGGGAACTCCAATGACAATGGCCGCCTACTGTTGGAGTTCTGTGCAGAGCAGCAACTTTGTCATCATCAGTTAGTTGTTTGGGGTTATTTGCCGAGCAGGCAACTGAGGCCATCTCACGGTGGGATGGGTAAAAATCTGACGAGCCAGACTAAACGACGGTCTTAAGACATGATATAAATATATCTATAAAATATTTCATGCTAAAATGTCCTACAGGGCTTTAAAAGAAACGTCTGCAGACTTCAAAACGTCAAAATAAGAGAGAATTATCATAGTCGATGAATGCTCAAATCTTATGAAATATATTGCACTCTCCCAAAAAAAATGAAGATCTTGTCCGGGGGAACATCCCGGAACAAAACCTTTAACGAGTCTGCTGTGGAGTATTTATATCTTGTGACAATTAAATCGGCACAAGACAGCAAAATGTGTTTATCGGAATACTGCTCATCGCAGGCATAACACCATGGACGCTCCTCCTGTTTTAGTAAATAAGAGTGCGAAACATATGTGTGCCCGATGTAGAGCACAGTAAGGACAGTCTCCTCACGGCGGATGCCGCAGCGGTAAGGTAGACTGTCGGACACCTTTGGAAGAGCTTCATGCAGTTTGCTAACTTCCACTTTGTCCCCCCACTGCTGCCACTCACGGGCTATGTACGCACTATGCACAGGTCTAAATTCACTATGAACAGTCTGTGCGTCAGGAACAGGGTCGTTGTGGACATCATTGGCAGCAGAATCTGCGATCATCTTGCCTTCGATGCCCACATGCCCAGGGACCCAAATAAAAAGGATGGCATAATATTCCTTCATCACCTCTGAGTAGAGCCCTCTAATCTGCACAAGAAGTGGGTTGTCTGTTCCTGCGCCCTAAAGAGCCTGCAGGGCAGAAAGAGAGTCAGACAGAATCAGAAACTTCCTTTCCCTAGACTGATAGGCATGCCTGAGTGCCAGCAGAACTGCCTGCAGTTCTGCCCTAACAACAGATGAATGGTCAGGGAGGCAGGGCGTAAATGGGCGCATAGGAAGGCGAGAAGACATTGAAGCGGCAGTATAAATACGACAAAAGCCAGGAAAACGTGAAATGAGTTAATTGAGGCTCTGTTGGTATATGGCTGGCGGAATACAGTCCTTATGGGCGGTCAAGTCCAGCAAGATGTCAGAAACTGATAATAGCCATGATGGAGTGATGTGTTGCAGATATTCCGAAACTCAATCCAGGTCCACTCCGGCCGCCTGCAGATGAGGTCGGACACGGAAGGAATTTGTTGTATTGGTTGTACATTGCTTAACGTCCCGACAGCAACAAGACTTTCTCTGGACGTGCCTGCAATGCTTGCGGAAAAAACAACTAAACAGACTTTTGAATGTATGTTGTCAGCCGGTCTAATACGCAGAAGAAACCTACGACCATTTAGCAACACACATCCAATATCAAGAGCTACGGGCAGCGCAGACAGTAGGGAGAGTTTTAAAAGAAAAATACATGTGAATGGACCAAGGGTTGACATGCCCCAGAATAGAGGGGAAAACCCACCCTGTGGGGCTGACCACGGTGACCCTGTGGACTAAAAAGTAGTTAACCCCACCCAAGTCCCTGGGGCAGACCCGGGTGGGGGCGGACACGAAAGGAAAGTGGACGTATAGCTCCCGGATGGGTATCGTAAATCTCTACAAACGACAGTTAATACAGTTATAGGCAGGATTGTCTGGATGGGCCTTCAGTTTCAGAACGTAGCTGAGCATCAGGCGGATGCGGCGGAGCTTGAGAGAGGGCTCCCTTGCCTCGGTATACAGACTAGGAACTGGAGACGTCCTGACGGCCCCCAGACATATTCGCAGACCATAATGGTGACTTGTGTTCAGACGCTGTACCACAGACTCGGAAGCCGAGCCATATACCACAGAGCCGTAATCCAGTTTGGACCGAACAAGGGCCCTGTACAGTCGAAGTAAGACAAAGCAGTCTGCACCCCTGTCTGTAGGACCAACGATACGAAGAACGTCGAAGGCCTTCTGTCAAGAGGTTCTAAGGTCATTAATATGGTTGCAGAAGGTCAGTCTTTAGTCAAAGATGATCCCCAGAAACTTTGCCTCCTCGGCCACCTTAAGTGGCACTCCAGCAATGCTCAGGCTAGTTTCTGGAATTTCTTTTGGTCTGGTTTGTAAAATGCACACAGACTGTCTTGGAGGGCGAGAACTTGAATCTGTTGAGAGACACCCACCGCTGGATGTGATCAGCGCACAGTTGCAACCGCCTTAAAGGAACGCAAGTCCTCGACCTTGGGCACACAAAGCAAAGTCTTCCACAAACAAAGAGCATTCAGAATCCTCTTTGGCGGCCAGTACAATGTTATTAATTTAATACTACTTAAAACAGGAGATAAAATGCTGGACACCCATCTCCTGTTCAAAGGAGTAGGAGAGGGTCGAGCCCACATGGACATGGAACGACCGGTTAAAAAAAAAAGTGAATAAAAACGGGCAGGTGCCAACAAGTCAGACATTATACCATACTTCCAGGTAGTGTCATATGCCTTCTTAAGACTATGTAGACAAACATCCAATATCAAGAGCTACAGGCAGCGCAGCCAGTAGGGAGAGTTTTTTTGTTAATACAGGTGAATGGACTAAGGGTAGATAGAGACACATGTGGGGCTGATCAGGGTGACCCCTGGATCTAAAACGTAGTTAACCCCACCCAAGTCCCCCAGGGCAGACCCGGGTGGGCGTGTGAAGAAGGGGTAAACTGGATACTGATGATGTCACAAAGACGGGTTCATAAATTAAATCTTGAGCTGACGACAGAAACCATCCAAGTCGTCATGTTTGCATTGTTTATTACTTGTGAGTTTGAATCAAATTGTTTCAGGAAGCAGAAGCTAATAAAACAATTCTCTCAATAGCTTATTTTAGAGTGTCGCGACACATCTGCGCCGCAGATTACCACTCGTTTTCTTTTGATGATTTCTTGCAAGGACAACATTCAAGCCAGGATGTTTGCATTGTTTATTACTTGTGTTACGTGGGAGTCGTAGTCGCAGTATGATACAGTCACACCAGACCCACGCACGTAGGGTTCTCCTAAAGACACTTTTTTTTTGCTGCTTCCAAGTTTCCTCTGTCGACCTCAGAGGTCTTCCTCTCACGCCGCTCACCCCCATCAACCCCAAAATTTTAGTTTTTGCCACCCATTCATCCAATCCGCACTCAAGTACTCACAAGAACTCTTATGGTCAAGCTTTGTCAGGACTGCATGAGATGCAATATAGATACATGTTTTATTTATTTATTTATTTATTATTGATTCATTTATGTATTCATTTACATATTTATTTATTATTTATCCTTTTAATTATGGATGGAAGGACTTCCTTGATGCACATGATCACTAGTGGTATGGTAGTGGCTACCAAGGACAGGAAATTTGTTTTCAATATGCATACATCTGTGCATGTGCATAATCTATCCTTTACTTAGCATGCATATTCATAGGTTCCAGGTCTTTCCGACTTATTTTATTTATGAATTTATTATTTTATTATTATTTATTTGTTTGTTTGTGATGTATACATACACACATACACATACACATACACATCAGCATACAAGATGAGAACATACATTACACATAATGGTACACATATATGGGTGCATTCGACCAAAACCACAGAACACCCATTAAAAGACATGCACGTCTGTGCATGTTCATAATATATTCTTTACTTGTATTTATATGTCCCAGGTATCTTTGATTTACCTTATTTTAGTTATGTAAATGTATTATTTATTTTTTATTTGTTTGTAAAATAGATTTTGTACATATGCTGATGTTCTTATACACATATATGGTAATACTGCCCTCTCCCAACCCCACGCAACAACCACAAAACACCCACCAAAAGACAAGTACATCTGTGCATGTTCATAATCTATCCTTTACTTAGCATTCATATGTCCTAGGTATCTTGGCGTACTTTATCTTATTTATTTAACCGTCATGAGATGGCATTAGTCGCCTGCTTGGCATTAAACCCAAATAACTAGTTATTTAAATTATTTATTTATTTACTTTTGTTTGTTTGTAATGCAGGTTTTGTACATACACATCAGCATACGAGAAGAAAATATACACATATATAGATGATAATAGATGCCATACCGCCTGCTCCAAACCCCTACTCAAATACACACACAAAACCACAGAACACCTACCAAAAGACATGCACATCTGTGTATGTTCATAATTTTAATCTATCCTTTATCTAGCATGCATAATATGTCCCAGATACATTAGACATACTTTATCCGATTTATTTAATTATTTATTTAATTTGTTTGTTTGTAATGTAGGTTTTGTAGATACACATAAGCATACAGGAAAACAACATACACCATGGTGCCCCTGTGCATGTGGCAACCAGTACTATTCTGTCCGATCTGTCACACCCAGCCAATCATCTCTTCGAGCTTCTGCCCTCTGGCCAGCGGTTCCGTGCTTTTAAAGCCAGAACCTCTCGATTCAGATGCAGTTTCTTTCCAGAAACTGTCCTCAGTACATCACCATCCATGGAACAACGTGATTCCATGATTTGTAACATGTGACTGATTTGTGTTTAATATTGTGTTTAACTATCTTTTGGTGCTGTATACAGGATGATCGCCAACTGAGTGCATGACATGATGAATGCCCTACAAGTGAGAATGTATTTTACTGTCGCCATGCCACACAAAAATCCTTGTAATGTTTTACTTGGTGAATAAATGTCTTATGTCTTATACACATACATGGTAATAGGTGCCATACCGCTCGTTCGCAACCCAACTCCAGTTACACATACAAAACCGCAGAACACCGACCAAAAGAGTGTACATCTGTGCATGTTCATAATCTATACTTTACTTAGCATTCATATGTCCCAGGAATCTTTGACTTACTTTATAAATTTATCTTATTTATTTAACTGCCGTGAGATGTCTGTAGTCGCCTGCGCGTCTTTAAACCCAAATAACTATTTATTTAAATTATTTATTTATCTTTGTTTGTAATGTAGGTTTTGTACATACACATACACGGTAATAGGTGCCATACTGCCCCTTTTTCAACCCTATCCCACATACACAGACGAAACCGCAGAACACCCATAAAAGACATGCACAATTGTATACTGATGGGCATTAGTGGATTGCAAAAACCTATATAGAGACTTGGGGTTAAGAAAGTGGCCTGTATTGACTGCCTGTATTTGGGCTGCCAAATCTCATGTGTACAGGTAATCACACTGCACATGCAACCATCAGTTCTGTAAAAGGGACTGTTGGCCTCATGCACAGGGGATAAGGCCACACCTGATAACAATAACAGAACTACTATGCATAGTAGCCATTAGTTATGTAAACAGCACCTTTGTAATCAGTACCAGTGGCCAAATGCACACATACACCATGGATGATGCCACCACCGATCACTTCAAACAATAGGCTTCCCAGTTCAGATTGATACGTGATACCGTGAACTAGCCTGCACATGCAGCCATCAGTTCTGTAAATAGTACTGATGGCCACATGCACAGGGGCACCAAACTTAAAGGTGATGTCAAAACTGCCACCTCAAACAAAATGCTACCTACACACACATATCAATGATACAGTCAACCTCCATGTGCGTTAGGCGGGACAGGCTTAAAGTCTGGGACTATAAATCTTACAGTGAAATGTCAAAAATTGTAAGAAGATAATGTAACAGCAGCAAGTTCATGTATTTTGTAAATCACTCAAATAAAACATGAAAACTCATAGAGCCCAATGGCATTATGAGAAATAGTACGTGTACATTATAAAGTATGTGCCGCCTCCCCTCCCTCTCTCAACCCCAATCCCCTCCTAAAATAGCTGTTCATTATAAAACATATAAATTATATCTCATTCATTTAATCACTTGACTGACTGATTTATTAAATCATCTCTGTGTCACCTTTCTCCATTTCCTTTCTCGCTTTAATCCCAATATATATGTTAATGCTAATGTCAGCTGCTAAGAATCCTTGCAGCGAAATGTCTATATGCAGAAAAACAGCAAATTGCGCAGCAGCAAAATAAGTTCCTCTTTTGTGCAGTAGGCTGCTGCTAGCAAGATAGGGTTACATTTTTAAACAAAGCATTGCATGAACTTCCAAGCGAGTTCGCATTGTGCTGTGTATGTTTTTCAGTATGAAGTGTACTGTACCATCAGTGATCACGCAGACTGAATAATTGGAACCGGCAGTGATCGCACATCACAAAATAGCTTGCCGGTGCAACTGATTAAAATAAATGTTACAGCAATAAATAATTTATCCAAGTTCCGAAACTTTGCTCAGCCATGACAGTTAAAACCAAGTGGTGTGGCACTCTTTCTCTTTTACAGCATGCAGCATGTTGCACTTCGGACATAGGTTTCGAAGGTAGGGTTTGTGTTGTGGATTGCATTTTGTTTTGGTGCTGTGTTGTCTAAATGAAACGAGCAAAACGATGGTAAAGTGAATGGAAATAAACGTGACAAACCTTTATCAAGACGTAAAAATACACACAGCAACTTTACACGTTTGATGTTTTGGGGAAAAAACAAGCTTATGTAGAACTTTTTTTTTATCAGCACACCCAAATTCACGGCAAGGAGTCCGCGTGTATTGTGTCGATCACGTGATTTGGGATACCTTATTGTTGAGTAAAGATATTTGAGCTCAAAGCATGCTTTTTCGTAATTGTTTCTTCTCTTACTATAATTAATTTACTTTAAATTTACTTTAAAAATAGTGAAATACTTTTAAGTGACATATTGTGCATACGACCAAAAAATTACAGGACCAAATGAGGCCTGAGTAAACTACTGATCCCCAGTAAACATGGCTGCGACAGTCCTGCTTTCGTTTGCAGCCGTACTGGAAACATAATGTGCTACAGAAATTGTCGCCATCCGGTATAAAACGAGAGTGCACATCTTTTATTCATACTAGACTTCATTTTGATATACCCAAACCTTTGGTACTCTCTAGAAAATCACTATCTCGTAAACGGCTGATCGTCTATGAAGGCAGCTGCCAGACGATTGCAGCTCGCGATGCGACGTATAGTGCATTTACAAATCCAAATGCATCCACTCACTGATACACTGTCTCCTCTACAATGCACCAACACTTTTGACACACTGCGTCTCTCATACGATGTACATACGAACTTCCTAATATGGTCTTTTATACGTTTACAGATGTCCAGAATAATCCAGCTAATTCGCACAATTCAACCAATCAGAAAAAGGGTAACCAAAACTCATTAATATTCATTAGCGAAGCAACGCGCACATCACACCACTCATCCCCACCAGACCGCAAAGACGGAAGAGCAGATTAAACCTTACCATATCGATAACGGTTTTGTCATCATGATTCCTACAGGAATCGTTGCGACATCAGCCGTTAACGACACGCAAAAAGTTCAACATTTCATCTTGTCACTTTTTTGTTGTTGTTGATGTGGGTGGTGGACATTTATATATTTTGACACACTTTCACAGTTAAAGGAGGGTAATTTTAAAAAAATATGCCCCATCTTTAAAAATGTGGAAGTGGGTAGTGCGGATCATCTGGTCACACATGTAGACCTTCACGGAAGCATATCAGTTGCTGACAGCCCCGAAGAATGCTTGCTAGCAGCTTTCATGGTGAAACAAGAATGGCAAAAACCCAAAAGGCTCACATGCATGACCAATCAACATGCTTAATCAATTTTGTGCGACTGATCTATCCGACAGGTCACTGAACTAAGGGTGTTCTAACGTAACGAATGTGTAGGCTGTTGTACCTGCAAAATCCATTTCATTAAAAGTTATGCATTTTTAATATGTGTCAGCCTCACATGATCCTTGACCTTTGTGCGTTGTAAATCAAATCAGTATGCATAGAAAAGTCTTATCATCAGCTACCTTTTTAATATGTGGTTGAAAGGTTTGCGAAAAGACTGAAATAAACTAAATTCTACACAAAACAGACATCATTTGCTGACCTTAAGGGTTGTCCAAGTTAACATGCATAGGAGGGTCTTACCAGCAGGTATCTTTGTACGTGTAAGTTGTAAATAGTATTTGTGAAAAATAAAATTGGTCAAAATTTGTTATTTGTGACCTATTTTTTTATGTTGTCTTGTGATCCTTGACCTTTCAGAGGGTCATCCAAATAGTTTTCACATGAAGATCATACCATCAGGTGTCTCTGTACCACGTTTGGAATGGTATTTGTAAATAGTATACGAGAAAAGCAATTTTTTTTGTCCCAAAAATGTCTATTTGTAACCTTTTTCCTAATTTAGTGACCCTTGTCATTTTCGAGGTGTCATCCAAATTAGTATGCCTAAAAAGGTCTAACCATCAGGTATCGCTGTACGAAGTTTGGTTGTGAAGTAGTAAATAGTATATGAGACAAAACAGCTTTTGTCAAATATGGCTCTTTCCCTCTCACATATTTACCAATCTCTTGTGACCCTTGACCTTTCAGGGTGGAGCTGGGTGGTTTGTGGTAGAGCGTTTGACTCTCCTCCAGAAGGTCTTGGGTTCGAACCCAGATGGGGTCAAATTTGTACAGACCTCTCTTCGGTGCCCAGTCTTTGAAATCGCTTTGTGGTGAACAAAAGACTTAGGCTCTAAAGGTTTTAACATTTTTTGGCCTTTCAGATCGGTCAACAAAATTAGTGTGCATAGAAAGGTATTACAATCAGGCATCCTTGTGCCAAGTTATGGTTTGAATTTGTGAATTGTATTTGGGTCGAGAAAAAATGAATTGTGTTAAATTATGGCTATGTTTTATCTGTGACTATAATAATAACAATTAAAAAAAAAAATAATAATAATAATAATAATAATAATTATTATTATTATTATAACACGCTTATAGTTATAATTATTATAAGATAAGCGCATTATAAATACAATAGTTATAATAATAATAATAATAATAATAATAATAATAATAATAATAATAATAATAATAATAATAATAATAGTTCTTGTATAGCGCTGTTCTCGGGGAAAACACGAGACTCGCTGCGCATGCACAACAGCTCTCTCTCTCTCTCTCTCTCTCTCTCTCTCTCTCTCTCTCTCTCTCTCTCTCTCTCTCTCTCTCTGTAACGGGTGTGTGTGACACAGAAATCAGAGATGCAGAATCACGTGGCTTTGACCCCAAACAAGTGTACACGTTTGTCACCTCTCAGACCGAGTCAACAAAAAAGAAACTACTGGACACATCGAGGAACCAAGGACTAAAGAAGGTAGTCTCCCACTCAAAGAATGGAAAGAACTATTTAGTGGCCGAGAGTGACGATTTTGTAATTATGTACGACATTCGTATCCCAGGGACTGTGTGTTATGACGTCAAGTGTGACCCAGTGACCGGCAGAGTTTTGGAGATGGTGTTTGCTCTTGGTCTTCTGCCAGCTGTCAGTGACAATAAGTATAAACAGGACATTAAACGTATACAGCAAGACTTGCTTGCCTTGGCCAGGATTACACAGTACTACCTGGCTAAGGCAAGCAAGTCTTGCTGAACATTAGCATGAACAGGATATTTTTTGTTCATATTAATCAGCTGTCATTTTATTCTCCCGGACAAGTGACATGACACTTAGGCGATTCAAGGACGCTGTATTCACAGGACCCATCATGTCGCGTATTCATGAAACCAACGAACTGAACTTTAATGACATGGATTCCATGTCATTGCAAACCCCCACCCCTTCCCTAACCCCACCCCAAATCCACTTTATACCCCCAACCCCTCCCCTGTCATTTTTCTGTTGTTATTGTGATTCTCATCGCTGTATTTTGCTGATGGGCTGATGCCTGAAGCAATAAACCAGTTCGAGTTCGAGTTCTCTCTCTCTCTCTCTCTCTCTCTCTCTCTCTCTCTCTCTCTCTCTCTCTCTCTCTCTCTCTCTCTCTCTCTCTCTCTCTCTCTCTCTCTCTCTCTCTCTCTCTCTCTCATGTTTAGCATCGCCGACATTGTTCTCCTTTTTGATTAACGAGCTTGCTGTGTACATTATTGAAAATGGTAAACATGGTTTCCAACTAAAAGCCGATGCAGCAGAACTGTTTTTGTTGATGTTTGCAGATGACATTGCTTTGTTTTCATCAACCCCCAATGGCCTTCAGACTCAGCTGAACAATTTATACAAAGAAGCATCTAAGCTTGGTTTGTCTGTTAACCTAGACAAGACAAAAATAATTGTGTTTCGAAATGGTGGGTATTTGTCAAAATATGAGAAATGGATTTACGGGGGAACGAGGGTAGAAGTTGTCAATATGTATAAGTACCTTGGGTTAAACTTTACCACACGTTTGAGTTTAAACACATCCGTTGATGACTTAGTGACTAAGGCAAAAAAATGTGTAATCGATATTTTCTGTATGTTGAAGAAAATTAACTGCGCTAGTCCTGATGTTTTTTTCAAGCTGTTTGATGCGCAGGTTGTCCCAATTTTGTTGTATGCCTCAGAAATTTGGGGTATAAACGAGTGTGCCGAAATTGAAAGAGTCCATACATTTGCATGTAAACGTTTTCTTAATGTCAACTTCCGCACACCGAACCTGATGGTTTATGGTGAACTTGGTCGATATCCCCTGTCAGTATTAACGTCAGTAAGATGTGTTTCCTACTGGCTTCGACTCTGCGCTTTACCTGTTACTAGATTTGCAAATATGGCTTATCATATGCTTAAGGATTTAGACGATAAAGGGAAAGAAACATGGGTGTCAAAGATAAAGAATTTGCTTTTCCGAAATGGGTTTGGTCATGTATGGATTTCACAAGGTGTTGGAAACAGGAATGCTTTTATAAACAAGTTTAAACAAAGGATGGTTGATTGTGCCAAACAAAACTGGTCATCAAAGCTTTCTGAGAGTGAACGTTTTACTGTGTATCGTAGTTTTAAACATACACTTGTCCAAGAAAATTATTTTGAACTGGTTAAGCCAACCTATGTCAAAAATCTATACATTAAATTTAGACTTGGCATAACCGAATTGCAAAGTAACAAACAAAGATATAGTACTCCCAATGCTGTAACGAAAGTGTGTCCATTGTGTGCCAAGGCTGTGGAAGATGAAGTTCACTTTATGTTTTATTGTCCATTCTATGATGAACTGCGAGCCAAATACCTATGTAAGTTTGACCTTGTGGAACTCAGAAAGAAAGAATTGTGTATCCTAGACACTACCAACCCGCAGTCTATTGCCGATTTAGCAAGATTTGTATGTCATGCTTTTAAACTCCGTAGCAGCATGCTTGTATGATTCCACGTGCAAACTGTGGTTCTTACTCCGACCTGGTCTGTGTAGTACACGGCTGTGGCCTGGATTTGGATACCGCATTTTACATGTAGGTCAAAAGTGGCTATTATGTGCTGGCGTAGATCGAATGGAAATGTGTGTGTGTGTGTGTGTGTGTGTGTGTGTGTGTGTGTGTGTGTGTGTGTGTGTGTGTGTGTGTGTGTGTGTGTTGATATAAACATCGCCTTATGGCCTTTATATACACCTGAATTATAAATTATGTAATGTCTCACTCCATTGTATGGACAATTTGTCTGAACAATAAACTGTCTGAGTCTGAGTCTGAGTCTCTCTCTCTCTCTCTCTCTCTCTCTCTCTCTCTCTCTCTCTCTCTCTCTCTCTCTCTCTCTCTCTCTCTCTCTCTCTCTCTCTCTCATTCTCTCAGGTGCGAAAAACGACGTAGTCACTGACTGTGTTAATAACTTCAGCGTTGTAAAGTAAAGATTTATTGATTCTCTCAGGCACACACACAATAATATAAACTACTATTAAACCAGCCAATCCCTTCCCAACACAACTACATTTTAGTTCCCAGGGTCACCCTGGTCAGCCCCACAGGGTGGGTTTCCCCTCTATTCTGGGGCATGTGTTTCTGTCTGCCCATGACCCATTCATCTTTATTTTCCTTTTTTAAACTTTCCCTCCTGTCTGCGCTGCCTGTAGCTCTTGATATTGGATGTGTGTTGCTAAATGGTCTTGGGTTATTAGTGTATTAGACCGGCTGGCGACATACAATAAATATTCTTTTTTTTTTTTTTTTTTTTTTTTTTTTTCACAAGCCGTGCAGACACGTCCTGAGAAAGTCTTGTTGCTGTCGGGACGTTAAGCAATGTACAACCAACCAACCTTCCCAACATCTTACAGCCACTTCCCTCTAGAATCACTTTTAAATGTTTAGATAGGTCTTACCACAAAATATCCTTGGGCCACGTTTGAAGACTGTGGCTTGAATAGTCTCCGAGAAAATGCCAACGTTAAAGTTTACCACTGACTACGGCGGAAGGACGACGGACGGGTGAACACTGACCCAGAACATAGACTCACTTTAATTTGTTTCGCACTCGAGACAAAATAAATAAATAAATAAAATAAGTTATCATAACCCAGATAATAAATGGCTGATGCTGGCTGGCCTGACAGTCACTAAGACGCATCAAGTGTTGCAATTCCAACCGGCTGCCTGCTTCGTGATTTTGCAGACAAAACCACTATCTCCAGACGGGAGGCAGACAGCGACCCGGACAAGCAGATCCTCGTATCTGCATACACATTACTGGTAAGCACATTAGTTTGTGTCCACCAAATCATAGAAACATATTGTGCACGGGCGTGCAATCTGTGTGCACGGGCGTGCAATTTATGCTGCACTGGCGTACAGTGCGCACACGTGCGCCTGTGTGTGCATGTGTTTGTACTATTGCAGTACAAGTCACGTGTGGGTATTTATTTGACAGGGTAACTCGTGCGGCCAATCCCTCGCTAGGAACGACTAGCATCACTCTATCCACATCGTTAATAGTAGCGGTGCCAGGGGCGTCATAAACGATCCCTACTTCGTCTCCGTTACACCCGTGGGCAACCATCACTATGAGGCAAAGCCGAGAAAACAGTTCATTCCCATGAATCTCCCCATCAAGACTGACATCTTCCACTACGTGTTACGTGGTGGAGTTGTAGTCGTAGTATGATAAACACACCAGACGCACGCACGTAAGGTTCTTTTTAAATAAACCTCATACAGCTGCAACCCGTCACACGTGGCTTAAGGATGTAGACAATACTGGAGTAACAGTTCCAACAATCTTTTAATTCAGCGATGCGATATCCACACAATGCATTCCAAATGCACGAACACTGATACAAAGTCTCTTCTGCAATGTCCACACTGGCAACACAAAGTTTCTCATCCAATGTACACCCTGTACGGGCCACGTACCTATTATAAACTGCGTGTCTCTGCCACTGACAACGCAAGACAATGTACACACGTGCTTTCCTAGCGCCTCTTTATATATATACTACCAATTTCCAGAATCATCTTCGGAAATCATACAACGCAACCAATCAGAACAAAACACGCAGCCGAAACTCATTAAAATAAACTTTCCAGAAAAGCTATAACAGGCTACAAAAATTCGGCTGCTAACTTCAGCTCTAAATCCTAATGTATAATTAAGTCACATAAAAGTATGGTAACCCCTAACACGACCTTGCATACCCGCTCTAGAAGGTTCCCGACCTTTCACAAAACAAAAAAAAAAGGCTGCTCAATTCACGCGCACAGAAAACAAAATGTAGCAAACTGTTACGAACTATCGCCAACTACCCGACGTCACACATACGAGGTCACTAGACAGTGCGACCTTTCTAGAATGTTCTGGACTAAACTTTACATAACAAAACAAAATCCGCTCTACGCACGAACAAAAGAAACTCTTACTGAAAAGGCACGTGAATCGTAACCATGATAGCTCAAATAAATATTGGATCGTTTCCTACGATTAACACATGCATGCTCTCACAGGATAACACAACCACAAACGTAACACTATGGCTTTGCCAAGCTGATAAGGATATACCAAACTTAATAATAAATATCTCCATTTTAAGTCTCTTCAACATAGGCGGGCTAGACTAACCTCTCACAGTGAAATAACAAAATAAAAATGTACCTCTTCTCTAGCTATGCAAACTTTGCTGTACAACTTATTTTGGTTCGAAATGCCATATATGTGTGTGTATGTGCGTTTGTGCATGTGTGTAAACAAGAAAATCTCCGAAGTGTGCATACGTACAAGCTTGAAATCAAGGGAGATGTTTCATTCAGGTAATGCCTAAATGAGCAACCGAGAATTTCGAAATCGGATGTCTCATTAAATAGTTAAATGACCGTTTATAGGAAGTAGCTTGACTGACATTAGAGTCCGTTATTTTCGTTATATTCCCTTACAGTTTAGGATATGGCCTGATTGAAGAAAGACATTGGATGAGTTCTTTAGCCAGCTTTGTATCCCTTGAACCTTTCAGTAAAAAATAATTCTGAAGAAAGAAACCTCCACTTCTGGAGAAAATCAGACAGTGACGGTTTTTTAAAAGCAGAAATGTTGTCATCACACAGATATCTAAGCTATACTCTAGAGCTGGCTTATTTCTCTCCCTCTCTAAACACATGACGCGTATGCACTGTGACCCTTATAGAGCTCACTGATGCATTGGCACATTTGCGAGGCTTTTCTAAATAGTTCAAAATCAGAATCAGGTCAAAGACAACGGTTAGAGACCCTTGATAGCGAGTACAGCTCGCATATAAAAGGAACTTTTGTGAGTTATGGTTCACATACAAAGAGACTTTGCGGGTCTTGCTTCATTCCATCATTTATATATTAGAAGAAAAGATTTTGACCGACTTCTGATTTGATCGTCAGTCGAGTCTCTGGACTGTGCTCAAGTTTACTCTATACTTACCATACTGACATTGTGTGCCCATGCGTTGCTTTCCACAAATACAGATGTACTGGTTCAATGCTGTCGTTGTTTCACAGGTAGTATTTACCTCGCACGGGGAGCTGGCACACTCGTCTATATCTGCAAAACAAGCAGACCCACAACTGCTTAACACACGGAACACATTTCATTTCACAACATTTCTTTGTAAGTGTGCAACACAGGCTTTTTACGGTTGTGGTTGTGTTAGTTTGTGTTATATTAACCAAATTAGTATGAATAGCAGTGTCTGTCCATCAGGTATCTCTGTAGCAAGTTAGGGTTTGAAGTTGTGAATAGTATTTGAGAAATAAAATCTTTTGTCCAAATATGGCTGTTTCGGACCTATTTCCGGAGCTGTAGTGACCCTTGACCTTTCCAAGAGGGCATCCACATGTCTTACAATCAGGTAACTCTGTAACAAGTTTGGGTTTGAAGTTGTGAGTAGTAATTGAGAAACAAGACAGGGAAAGCCATTTTAGCGTACGTGTATGACCGATAAACACGTCTGACAATAAGTAAAGGGATGGCTTCTGCACCAACAAAATTCATTTGTTCCCAAAATGTAATCTGTTTCACACATCTGTGAAACCCTCTTGTCCTTTGACCTTTGTGATGAGTCGTCTAAGTTTGTATTCATTATCATCAACTACCATTGTGCCAAACTTGATTTTTCAGTTTGCAAAAGTGTTAATAATAACTATAATTTTATAAATAAAATTGGCATTTTATACACATCTGTCAATCTTGTGACATTTGACCTTTTCCGAAGGGTCATCCAAATTAGTATGCATAGATAGGTCTTACCACCTGGTATCCCTGTATCAAGTTTGTGTTTGAAGTTGTTAACATTATATGAAAAAAACACATTTCTATTCAAATATGGCTATTTTCTTTTTACCTATTTCCTGAGCTCATGTGACTCTTGACCTTTCCGAAGGGTCATCCAAATTAGTATGCGTAGATAGGTCTTACCATGTGGTATCTCTGTACCAAGGTTACAAAGTAAAGTAAGTTATAGCACTGTCAGGGGACAGAAATGTGCATGATCGACCAGTGATCATAGATTTTTTTTTTATCTCTGTACCAAGTTTGGGTTTGAAGTTGTGAATAGCATTTCAGAAAAATAAAATCTTTTGTCCAAATACGGCCAGTTGGGACCAAACTGACATGACGCGGTACGTCTGTTTGGTGCCGACGCGCAGCCTCAGTGAGTCTCGCAGCTGTTATGCTGGCTGATATGCCGGCTTCCTAATAAGCGCAGTACAGAGAGGAAAACGACTGCTTCTTGTTTTTCATGACTTTCTTCTTTACCATTGAAGTGTCTGATACAAACCTTTGTTTGAATAAAAGCAGACATTATGCCCAACACACTGACATCAAACACACTATAGGTGTGACAAACCAATAGCCAGTAGGATAAGATGAAAATAAGAAAATCAAGAGAGGCAAAGCCATTATAGCTCACGTGTATGACCGATTTACATAATTATGTGTGACCTTTGTGACAAGGGCTGGCTTCTGCAGCAGCAATATCCATGTTTTCTGAAATCTAAGCAGTTTTCACACATCTGTCAACCTCCCGTGACCCTTGACCTTTGTGATGTGTTGACTAAATTAGTATGCATAGGAAGGTCTTATTATCAGCTATCCTAGTGCCAAATTTGGTTGAAACATTTGCAATAATGTTGATAAAAGCAACAATTTTATTTTAAAAAATTGGCATTTTACACACATTTGCCAGCGTCTTGTGACCCTTGACCTTTCCAAGGAGTTATCCAAATTAGTATGCATAGATAGGTCTTATCATCAGGTATCTCTGTCGCAAGTTTGGCTTTAAAGGTGTGAATTGTATTTGAGAAAAAAACATCTTTTGTCAGAATATGGCTTTTTTTTTTTTTTTTTACCAATTTCCAGAGCTCTTTTGACTCTTGACCTTTTCTGAGGGATCAACCAAATTTGTATGCATAGAAAGGTCTTCCCATCAGGTATCTCTGTAACAAGCTTTACCCCACCCGGGTCTGCCCTGGGGGACTTGGGTGGCGTTAACTACTTTTTAGTTCCCTGGGTCACCCTGGTCAGCCCCACAGGGTGGGTTTTCCTCTCTATTCCGGGGTATAATGTTTCTGTCTACTCTTGGTCCATTCACCTGCATTTGCCTTTTTTTAAACTCTCCGTACTGTCCGCGCTTCCTGTAGCTCTTGATATTGGATGTGTGTTGCTAAATGGTATTAGCTTTATTTAGACCCGATGTCGTAGGTTTATTTAACGTATTGGACCGGCTGGGGACATAATTCAATATTCTTCTTTTTTCTTCCCCCATGCAGTGCAGGCAAGTCCTGACAATGCCTTGTTCCTGTCGGGACGTTAAGCAATGTACAATTAATCAATCTGTAACAAGTTTTGTTTTAAAGTTGTGAATAGTATTTGAGAAAATACATCTTTTGTCAAAATATGGCCATTTCGGACCAATTTCCTAAGCCCTTGTGACCCATGACTTTCCAATGGATCAACCAAATTAGTATGCATAGAAAGGTCTTATTATCAGGTACCATTGTATCAAGTCTGGGTTCGAAGATGTCAATAGTATTTGAGAAAAAATAAATTCCCTGATTCACTGTGACCTTGACCTTTGTGAGAGGTCACTCAAATTGAAATGCTTAGAAAGGTCTTGCCACTAAGTATCCCTGGGTCAAGTTTGAAAACGGTGGCTTTAATAGACTCAGAGAAAATGCCAAAGTTAAAGTTTACCATGGACGACGGCGACTGGCCCAAAACATAGACTCACTTTTGTTTCTCACGTTAGCAACAGAAAGGATTGCACTGTCTGTGTTGAGTTGTGCAATCTGAAGATGTCAATAGTAATTGAGAAAAAATAAATTATGTCAAATGATGTCAAAATCTGAACTAAAATAATAGCAAAAGAAGCATACCAACTGGTGAAAGACCAGACCAGTGTAAAACAAGGACCCTCCTCGATTATTCAAGATAGTGAAGGGAAATGTCTTACGGGAGACCAAGACATACTGAAGAGACGGAAAGAGTACTGCTCAGATTTGTACAACCACCGAGTTACAGGGGACCCAGGCATACTTGTCAACCCACGCGTGACCAACAATGGCAACTATCCCGTCCTCCGGGAAGAAATAGAGGCCGCAGTGAAGTCACTGAAAAAAAAGGGAAGGCAGCAGAAGCAGACAACATCCCTGCAGAGCTAGTCCAAAAAGGGGGAGAAGACATGATAAGCGCCTTACTAACAATCTGCAATAAGATCTCGCAGTCAGGGGATTGGCCTACACCATAGATCCAATCGCTTACACTAACTCTCAGGCAACTTACATCAATGCCAGAATTATCGCCCGATCAGTCTTATATGCCACCCAAGCAAAGTCATGTTAAAGATTCTACTGAACAGGCTGAGGCCACAGGCAGAGGAAATCATAGCTGAGGAACAGGCAGGCTTCAGACCAGGGCGCAGCACAACTGAACAGATCTTCAACCTGAGACTTCTATGTAAGAGGTACCTTCAGCACCAGCAAGACCTCTTTCATGTCTTTGTTGATTTTAAGAAAGCGTTTGACAGGGTGTGGCATGCAGCCCTTTGGTCCACCATGAAGCTATACAATATCAATGCCAACCTGATCAAAGCCATAGCAAACCTTTACAACAAAGCCACTAGCGCAGTTTGCTTCAATGGCAAAATATGAAACTGGTTTAGGAGTACAATCTGAGTCAGACAAGGCTGCTTTATCTCACCTACTCTTTTCAATATCTTCCTGGAAAGAATCATGACGGACGCTCGGAAAGATGATGCAGGAACTGTCAGTATTGGAGGCAGGACAATCACGAACTTCCGCTTTGCGGACGACATTGATGGCCTAGCAGGAACAAAGGAGGAGCTAACTCAGCTGGTGGAAGCGCTGGACAGTACAGCCATTGCGTATGGAAATCAGTGCAGAGAAGACCAAACTGATGACAAATAACACCAGTGGCATTTGCAAAGAGGAAACAGTTAATAAATTCAAATACTTAGGAGTCATTATGACAGATGCGGGATCAAAACGAGAAATACTGTCCAGGATTAAGCAGACAACAACAGCACTGACAAGAGTAAAGACCATATGGAAGGACAGAAACATCACACTCTGCTCCAAGCTCAGACTGATGCGCTCCTTAATCATCTCAGTGTTCTTGTATGCCTGCGAGTCAAGGACCCTCACAGCAGACCTTGAGAGGAGAATACGAACCAATGAAAAGAGATGTTTTCGAAGGCTGCTTGGCATTTCATACAGAGATCACATCACGAGCGAGGAAGTGGGAAGCAGAATCAGGCAAGCCATCGGGCCCTATGAAGACCTATTCTCTTGGCTTGACTTCGCGAACGAAGATTTTATAGGAGTTGCCCACGACGTCTGCAGGCTTGTTCGTGGCTGCGGAGGCCAATCCGAGACAGGCAGGTTCGACCGCAGTGGCTGCAGGGGAAGGTATGGCCAGGGTTCTGAGCTGCGGCATCTCTGTTTTTTCTCCTGAGCCGCTTGTCCTCAAGGCTAGCTCTGTGAGAGTCCTCAAAGGAGACAGCTGCCTTGTAAATGGTGGAGCGCCAGGTGTCACGGTCCGCAGCAAGCGAAGACCACTGGTGGTGGTCGATTTGGCAGGCACTAAGTGACTTCTTGAGACAGTCTTTGTATCTCTTCTTTGGTGCCCCTCTGTCACGGTGTCCAGTAGCAAGCTCGCCGAACAGTGTGATCTTTGGTAGGCGATGATCCTCCATCCTGGAGACATGCCCCGCCCAGCGGAGCTGTGTCCGCAACAGCAAAGCCTCGATGCTCACAGTTTCTGCTTGTTCAAGGACCTCGACGTTGGTGACATAGTCACTCCAGTGAATGCCCAGGATGGTACGCAGGCAGCGCTGGTGGAAGCGTTCGAGGAGTCGTAGTTGGCTGCGGTAGAGGGCCCAGGACTCGGAACCATACAGCAGGGTGGTGAGGACCACAGCTCTGTACACGCTGATCTTGGTGCCTGTTTTCAGCTGTTGATTGTGCCACACCCGCTTGAAAAGTCACCCGAAAGCGCTGCTCGCTTTTGCCAGCCTGCTGTCAAGCTCCTTGTCCAGCTTGGCGTCCGACATGATAATGCAGCCAAGGTAAGTAAACTGGTGCACTGACTTTAGTTCAGACTCGCCAATGGTGATGTGAGGAGGGCGATACACTGTCTTGGGTGCCGGCTGATGGAGGACCTCTGTCTTTTTCAGACTGACCTCGAGTCCAAAGAGCTGGGCAGCATCTGCGAAGCAAGACGTGATGCGCTGCAGGGCTCTCTCTGTGTGTGCAACGAGGGCAGCATCATCAGCAAAAAGCAGCTCACGAATCAGTTGGTCTAGGGTTTTCGTGTGGGCCTGCAGTCGTCTGAGGTTGAACAGGCTGCCATCGAGACGATACCTGATGTACACTGCATCGTCATCATCGAGGTCCACTGTGGCCTGCTTCAACATCATGCTAAAAAAGATGGTGAAGAGGGTCGGTGCCAGCACGCAGCCCTGCTTTACGCCGTTGAGAATAGGGAATGGTTCTGAGAGGTCATTGTTGAGTCTGACCTGGCCTTGCTGGTCCTCGTGTAGCTGGACAATCATGTTGAGGAACTTTGGGGGACAGCCAAGTCGCCCCAGGATCTGCCACATGCCTTGCCTGCTCACAGTGTCGAACGCTTTTGTTAGGTCGACAAATGTTACGTACAGCCCTTTGTTCTGCTCGCGGCACTTCTCCTGTAGCTGTCTCAGCACAAAGACCATATCGGTGGTGCTCCTGTTTGCTCTGAAGCCACACTGGCCCTCTGGGAGTTGGTTTTCAGCGATGGCAGGTACCAGCCGATTCAGGAGCAGCCTTGCAAGGATTTTCCCAGCAATGGACAGCAGGGTAATTCCCCGATAGTTGGAACAGTCAGACTTCTCGCCTTTGTTCTTGTACAGGGTGATAACGACTGCATCACGGAGATCTTTTGGTAGTGTTCCTTCCTCCCAGCAGCAGAGATAGAGGTCATGGAGCTTGTTGTGCAGTGCTGTGCCTCCATGTTTCCAGATCTCTGGCGGTATTCCATCAATGCCTGTTAGCCATTATGAAAAAACGCAAACTGAAGTGGTATGGGCATGTCACGCGTTTAGCAGGGCTTGCCAAAACAATCCTGCAAGGCACTGTGCAAGGAGGACGAAGGAGAGGAAGACAGAGTAAAAGATGGGAGGACAATATCTCAGTGTGGACAGGGCTGGGGCTGGGCAATACGCTAAGAATGGCAGAGAACAGAGCGGAATGGAGGGAGCTGGTAGACAAGTCATCAGTGGCTCCCATGGTCGGCAAGACTACGGGATATAGATAGATAGATAGACAGACAGACCGACCGACCGACCGACCGACAGACCGACAGACGACAGACAGACAGACAGACAGACAGACAGACAGACAGATAGATAGATAGATAGATAGATATATAGATAGATAGATCGATAGATCGATAGATAGATAGATAGATAGATAGATAGATAGATAGATAGATAGATAGATAGATAGATAGATAGATAGATAGATAGATAGATAGATAGATAGATAGATGAAACTTTATTTTTTAACCGTAAAAAGTTTTGACAGAAAACAAATCGTCATTTTACAAACTTGCCGTTGCTAGTTACAGGATAAAAAAGAAGAGAAACTATAAAATATATATGTACATACAAAACCCAATAGCATCATTATATACAGAAAAATTAATAATACTCATCACACACACATGCACACACGCACGCACGCGCGCGCGCCGCTCACACATACACCCACACGCACAAACAAACACGAGCACACACACACACACACACGCGCGCACACACATATAAAAACCATCTGTATGAAATACATGAGGTACAGGAAATATTACAGTACCTGAAAAACATACTAAGTCTGACTCATCAGGTAATCAAAAAGTTTTGTTTTAAAACTTCCTGGTGAGGTAATAGTTTTCAAATGTGCAGGGATTGAATTCCAAGCAAACGGACCAGAGAATGACATACTAGTTTTAAAAAGGTCAATTCTTGGCAGTGGTAGGGGTAAGGTATTGTTTCTTGAGGTCCGTTCACGTTCTTGGTGAGATATAAATTTAGTGATTAGATACTGGGGTGTCATATTATTCAGTATCTTATGCATATAGACGCATTTGTTTAATGTAAGTTGCTGACGCAGACCGAGAATGTTTAAATGTCTAAATTTGTCTGTGGTAGGGATGGGGCGTCTATCTATCATTATTACAGCTCTTTTGTATATGGAGTTTAATCTCTTCATGTGGACATCACTGCAGCCGTCCCACACTGTGGAGACATAATCAACATGGGACTTTATATGAGCATGAAAAAAACAATTTACGGGTATTTGTATCCGTTACATGTCTAAGCTGGGACAATAAGAAAGTGTTTTTAGCAATGGTCTTACAAACAGTATTTATATGAGTCTCCCAGCACAGTTGTTCATCAACATGTATTCCTAAGAATTTACGCTCAGTGACTTGTTCAACAGGTTCAGCGTTTAATTGTAATTGTAATGGCTGTAGTCGGCGTTGATGTTTTTGCCACGTGGCGATTAAGCTACTCTTTGTTTTTGCTGGGTGAAGAACCATATGGTTCTGTCTACACCAGTCAGATACCTCATTGAGACTGCATTGTAAACTATGGCTAATATCCGTCGTTTTGTTGTTGTTGTTGTTGTTGTTTTTTGTTGCCAGGAACATGAAGACTCGTATCGTCAGCAAATAGATTACAATTAACGTCAGAATTAGTGATATGCAACGGTAGATCATTAATAAATAGTATGAATAGAAGAGGGCCCAAAATAGATCCCTGGGGGACGCCGTATTTTACATTTCCTTGCTTAGAGTATCTTCCATGGGCGTACACCATTTGCTTTCTGTCTTCGAGATATGATCGGAAGAATGCTATAGCGGTTGCGTCCAAGTGATAAAGGGTTAGCTTTTTTATGAGAATGTCATGGTCCACAAGGTCAAACGCCTTTTTAAGGTCTAAGAAAACTGCTCCTGACATCAGGCTTTTATTGATTGATTCCAGCCAGCTGACTACAATATGTGTCAGTGCTGACTGACAAGAATGTTTCGGTCTAAAACCAGACTGGTGAATATTAAGTAATTTGCCTTTTTCCAGAAAATCAAGGAGATGTTTTTGAATGTGCTTTTCAAGGGGTTTTGACAAAGCTGACAGAAGGGAGATTGGACGATAGTTATTAATATCTTCAAGATCTTTAGATTTAGATTTAGAACCTTTGCTTCTTTAAGAATGATTGGAAATGTACTTTGCGTTATGAAGAGGTTGAAAATATATGTTAGAGATAGATAGATAGATAGATAGATAGATAGATAGATAGATAGATAGATAGATAGATAGATAGATAGATAGATAGATAGATAGATAGATAGATTGATCGGTAGGTAGGTAGGTAGGTAGATAGGTAGACAGACAGACAGACAGACAGACAGACCGACCGACCGACCGACCGACCGACCGACAGACAGACAGACAGACAGACAGACAGACAGACAGACAGACAGACAGACAGACAGACAGACAGACAGACAGACAGACAGATAGATAGATAGATAGATAGATAGATAGATAGATAGATAGATAGATAGATATATAGATAGATAGATAGATAGATAGATAGATAGATAGATAGATAGATAGATAGATAGATAGATAGATAGATAGATAGATAGATAGATAGATAGATAGATAGATAGATAGATAGATAGTTGAGTTGTGCCACACAGTAGCTGAAGTTCCAACATCAATTACACAAATATGATACAAACTATAACTAATGGTCAAAACTTAAGGGCCATCCCACTTTTTTGTTTAATTGTTTATCGTCGCAAGTACGCTAATAAATACAACGTTCTTTCGATCCAAATGGGTTAAAAGTTGACCTTAGACAATCCACTGTACATGGAACAATAGACAACAATTCAACGAATTCCACCAACGTGAAAAATGCACGTGAAACATCGTTTTTGTAAAAAGCTGTGCGATTTTGGCAAGCGTGCCAAAGGCAGGCAGGTGGAAAAACTCGGTAAAGTCGTGATGAACGTGCTAAAGGGGTCAGTCATGAACACTGAACACTTCTGTTTTGCTACAAATACTGGTACAGTAGGGGCATAATTGTCACTTTCCTAACAATGCCACCACGACGAATCCTAACGCCAGTAGATAAAGGCCGGGCGCTAGCATGGCTGCAGCATGGAAATTCCGGACGTGAAGTTGGGAGACGTCTTGGGGTGTCCCATTCCGTGATCCATAAACTGCTGGCACGATTCCAAGAAACTGGAAGGACAGAACGACGACCCCGCTCAGGACGCCCGCGCTGCACCAGCAGAAGGGAGGACAGATACCTCTGTGTGGCGGCTGTGCGCGACCAAACTGTCACGCCAGCCACTCTGCGACGTCAATTGATGCAAGCTACAAATGTCAACGTCAGCAGAAGCACAGTCTGTCGACGTCTGCGCGAAATTGGCCTGGCTTCATTCAGAGCAGCAGTGAGGATACCCCTCACTCCAGCTCATCGCAGAGCCCAGGTTCGTCAACATGTGAGTTGGAACAGACTGCAGTGGCCTCAGATTTTGTTTACTGATGAGTCACGGATTACTGTGTCCTTAAACGACGGCAGAGTGAGGGTCTGGAGATGCCATGGCGAGCGATTCACGGATGGATGCGTCCAAGAGGTGGATCGCTACGGAGGAGGCTCAGTCATGGTCTAGGCAGGCTTCAGCAGGGAAAGCAGGCTCCACGTCATCCGAGGCATAATAATAATAATAATAATAATAATAATAATAATAATAATAATAATAATAATAATAATAATAATAATAATAATAATAATAATAATAACGGTATTTATAATGCGCTTATCTTATAATAATTATAACTCTAAGCGCGCACTCACAACTCGCGCACGCATGCGCACGCTTTAGACAACGACTCGCGTACCACATCTGGACTGTACCACATCTTGACTGGACTGCACTATCGAGACGAGATTGTGCACTCCCTCATCCAGCCAGCTCTCCAAGCCATAGGCGACAATGCTGTTTTGCAGGACGACAACGCTCGACCTTAACGAGGCCGTGTGGTGGATGAGTATCTTGAGTAAGGGTGCATCATGAGGATGGAGGGGACATCTCGTTCTCCTGATCTGGCACCCATCGAGCACGTCTGGGACGTTCTATTATTTTTTTATTATTAGATGGCATTTATATGGCGCATTTCTCATTTATTATTTATAATATAATTCAATGCGCAGAAACTGGGGGAAAGTGTAGTCAGCAACCACCCTCAAAGACAATACATTATAAGACAAATCACTCGCCCCGAGAGTGCGAGGACGCGTTTTGAGAGTTTTGTCCCTTGTAATCGTGTTGAATCATGGCTGACCGAACGAGGCAAGGGTCTGACTTTTGCAGCGCAATTTCTATAAAGAACGCCCGCTACAAGCCAAGTTGCACCGGCATATCATTTTTCCTTTTTTCCCAAGGAAGAAACAAGGTAAACTGATTACTCTGTGGTCTTATCTTTGCATAATTGCATAAATTTACGACCATATAATAATTTCATGGCGCAGAGGATGTCTATCTCGAAAATTTTCGATTCTGAATTAGAGTTGCCAGGGCGATACTCAGGCATAGGTCCCTCGTGTGATATATATTTTTGGGTTTAATCTGGGTGAGTGTAAAACTGATATAACGGCAAACAGACCCTAGCCGGCTCTCCACTCCGTGAATTCCGAGAAATGTCGGTGGAAAAGTGGTCTAACGACCATTTAGATCCAGAGTAATTATAAGTTTCTAGTAATTTTGTTTTCAAATGTAGAAGAGGGCCATATCTACATAGACCAGTTTTCCTGTCCCATTTTATTCACGTAATGTTGAACTAACTCAAGTTAGATCTAGTCATTTGTGCCACACGTGTTTAACTTCGGCGAGGAAAAGTATTCGTTAGGTTACACGGACCTTTCCCCTTCGTTAACGGCAATACGAATACGACTGATAGGGAAAAGCCTGTGTAAGTTTCAAGTTCTTAATCGAGTTGTTTTAAGACCGGTGTTCCGATCAAAAAGAGGAAAGTACTGGTGAGAAATTAAGCAAAGAAACCTTGAGTTGTAAGGTCGTTGATAAAATTTAGTCATTGCAAAGTTACTTCGCTTTCATTGTCTATCAAGACTTAAAATAAAATACAAAAGTATAAAAGGTCATGCAGAACTCTGTCCACTGTACTGTTTTTATGAACTACGCCTACAGACTCAATACTTGTATTTCAGTCTTTGTTATTCTCCCAACAGATGTCAGAAATGGGTGCAGAATACGCGCAGGGAAGATCTGTTGGGACTGTCACCTGCTGAGCTGTGTCAGTTCACGTTCCTGCAGGCTGTGCAGTGCCCATTTTGAAAACAACCAGTTCACGTGTGCCACGCAGAGGCGCAGGCTGCTGTGGAATGCTGTGCCGTCTTTGTTTTCGGTGCCCACCCCACCCCCACAACTAACAACAAAGAGACAGCCACCCAGGACGAGGGATACTGAAACAGATTCAGAAGCGCCGCCTCACGGGCACGCATGTCACTGCAATCAGGTACTAGGTACTTTCAATGAATAAATATTATTCTGATTTATAATTTGTAAGCTGACAATTTTAATTTATAAAAAAATTACAAAAAATGACAGAACAAAAGATCAGTTGTGTGAGTTGTTTTCACAACTGTGGTCGTAAAATATGTTGACTATTAAAATCAGACAAGCAGATTTTAAATTTGGATGAATTTTCGATGGCCTTTTTGTGTGTGTTCGCGCCTGCATGTGTGTGTGAAAATACATTTCTTGTCAGTCAAATGAAATGTGTATTTTTGATTTTTTGATCTGAGTAAATATGCTGTGGATTATCATGATATCATTAATGATTTAATGCATGGTTGCTCGTGTGTGTGTGTGCAGATGAGTCCAGTGGAGAAACTGATGTGGGGGGAACTGCAACAACAGGTGGATAGGACAGCAATTCACCAAGAAAGCAGGCTTTGAAGAAACTTGAAGTCTCAAAACTGTGCGCAACAGATTGTACTGCCTGCAGAAGAAATGTAATTACGACAGAAAGACGGCAAACAAGGAAAGAAAAGACATTAACACTCAAAGAGAAGAAGGATGCAGTAGCAAAGAGTCGCTTGGCCCATTTTTTGCCTGATTCGCGTGTTCAGTTTATTTTAGCACAGTTGCGTGAAATACACAAAAAGAAACAAGGCCGGAGATGAACGGAGACAGACAAAACAACAGCTTTATCTTTGTTTCATGCAAGCCCAAAGGCATATCGTATACTTGCAAAAATCTTTGTCCTCCCATCAGTTTCAACCTTACGGAAAACTATGCAAAAGGTTTCAGTCTCCCCCGGCTTTAATGCCAAGATTCTGAAAGCGCTTCAGATTAAAGTGTCTGTACTGCCGCCAAAGTCAGATCTGTGTGCGATAGTACTAGACAAAATGACAATAAAAGAACAAGTCACCTACAACAACAACAACCGTGACCAAATAGAAGGGGCAGAGGATTTTGGGGAGGATGAGAGGACAAAGCTTGTGGGCGGCAAAGCATGCGACTGCCTTTGTTGTAAGGGTTTAGTTTCCCACTGGAAGCAGCCGAAGGTCTAGTGGGGGAGGAGGGGGTTGTTGGAGAACATAATTCTGATCGGTGATGATATGTTTATCTGTTTACCTGGTATTGACTTTTAGATCTAAAGGAGGTGGGCATGTGACTGATAGTATTGTCTGTTGTAGGTCTTATGATAATTCAGCCTAATGCATGTGTTCATGTTGACCTGTTATTTTGTGTATGATGAATAATTTTGTCATACATTTACATGTATTGGGTGGAGGGGTGAATGGAGAGGAGGAGAAAGAACAGGTAAACAGTTATAATTTCTAACGTTTACAGTTTCTAACGGGTGTATGCATAAGGTGGTTAGCGTGGCCTGTGTATAATCACTATTTGGTTTTCTTGATACTACCTGCTGCAAGTTGAACGTGTATTAATAAACTGATCTTGTGAGATTGTTCAAAACAACTGATGTTTACTGTAAATTATTTCTTATTTAGTCCTGTGCTGGTGGTTTGTTTGTATGTGTTCGTATGTGTGTTTGTGTTCACGTGTGTGTGTGTGTGTGTGTGTGTGTGTGTGTGCGTGCGTGCGTGTGTGTGTGTGTGTGTGTGTGTGTGTGTGTGTGTGTGTGTGTGTGTGTGTGTGTGTGTGTGTACTAGACATCAACTCACACTCACGGCAACAAATGCCTGATTTATTTATTTTTCTATTACACTTTCCGTGCCAATTACCACTTTCCCGAAAAATCTTCCGATTAGGAATAGAAAAAAATATCTTAAAAGCAAAGCTCATGTGATTTAAAACAGTTTTCCGCAATGCACACACGAAAAGCACCTGTTACCCTTCAAAAAGCCTCGCGTCAGAGCTCGAGCCCATTACTAGATAGTGATAGGCGTATGACCACAACACGATTACACCATGGGACGCAACTGCTACACTGACCTCGCTTTTTTCAGTAAGCCTAATGAAGGAGTGATCTGTCTTATAATGTATTGTCTTTGCCACCCTCCCCCTTCCACCCCCACCCACCCACCCACCCACCCACCCACCTCAACGATTTCCCCAGCTGACTCAGTTCCTGCATCAAGAGTGGGAAGCAATCCCACAACATGTTCTCCGAAGCCTGGTAAACTTCATGCGTCAACCTGCATCGAATGCTTGGCTGCAAACGATTGGGTACACTTGCTACTGACTGGACCAGTCTTGTGCGACTTTTCAAATGAGGAGGTGGGTGAACATTCTAACGTACTGCTGTTGTTACAATTGCTTCATTGACTCCAAACTTAAATGAAATTGTTACTGAATAATTAGCAAAGTACTGACTCCAAGTATTGTTACCTTAATTGTGTGATGTTGTCGATGCGTCTGCGATAAAAAGTGGCCCTTAAGGTTTTGATCATTAGTATACATCCAGACAGACGTGCATGTTCTAGACGTAACATGCCTAGAATAAGTATGACTTACGAGATCAGAGATATCGTGAAAGGGGCGGAGTGCGGAGGGTGATGAGGGGAAAGTGTAGTCAGCAACCACCCTCACCCTTCCACCCCCCCCCCCCCAACCCACCTCAACGATTTCCCCAGCTGACTCAGTTCCTGCATCAAGAGTTGGAAGCGATCCCACAACATTTTGTCCGAAACCTGGTGAACTCCATGCGTCAACCTGCATCGAATGCTTGACTGCAAATGATTGGGTACACTTGCTACTGACTGGACCAGTTTTGTGCGACTTTTCAAATGAGGGGTGGGTGAACATTCTAACTTACTGCTGTAGTTACAATTGCTTGATTGACTCAAAACTTAAATAGAAGTGTTACTGAATAAATTAGCAAAGTTCTGACTCCAAGTAATGTTACATTATTTGTGTGGTGTTGTCCGTGCGTCTGCGAATATGTTTTAAAGCGTCCTATGTAGACTCACCTTTACTATCCGACGTGAGTCAAAAATGCATGGAGGAGGGGTGGTTGGCTCAATATCGCTGCTGAAAATTCACCCCCAATTATTAAGCAGCATTCGTGCCTGCGTGTATGTGTATTGCCAGGAGCTGCCCCAGGTATGAGAATTTAAAAAAGGGGACCGAGCTATTTTCTTGCAATGTGTTTCATCAGAGAAAATTGTTAATTGTACCTTTTTATTTCAACACTCTGGCAATCCTTAGAACGAATCGAATTCAGAATCAAATCTTTATTTGTCAAAAGTGTTTCAAGGGGATGCCTTATTTTTTTTAATCTAAGTTAAACACAAAAATGTAGAAGTGTGTGTGTGTGTGTGGGGGGGGGGGGGGGGTTGAGAATACATTGCAACCCGTGAGAAATGATAGAATTTTTGGGGGCGCTGTGTATCAGGATCAGGGTCAGGAATTTATTTTACGTATTTTCACACATTGGTGATATTAGACACACACAAAATAAATAAATAAATAAATAAATAAATAAATAAATTTTAAAAAATCAACCAAAAACACAATTTGTGAATATCAAAGAATAGCAATAATTAACATTCAACCACACACACAAATTACTTATTATAATAGATTACCCACCAGACTATGAATTATTATATTAACTATTGGAATGACAATATTTCTATGTAAGATGTCATACAAATTTTCTGCTAAGTGATCAACTGTTATGTTATTTTTTTTCAAAATATTCATTGTAATAGGACACTCACAGATGATATGTTTAACAGGATGGGGCTTAAGCACTCGCATTTGATGTCTTTTGTGAATTTTGTTTTCCAAGAATTTAGTCTTAACTTGTATATCAATGAAGCTGTTTTTCTTGAACAAGGTGGAACATGATAAGTATATTTCATATCATCTTTGTGAAAAAAGCTGTTTAACACAGAGTACATTTCATGTAGAGATAATTGCATATTATTACAAACTGCTGAGTTTTCTCTATTTATACTCCCTTTTTTTGCTTGTCAGTCACAAATTTCATTCCAATAAATTCCGCAGTGTGAGGGTATCCAAAGAAAATCGATCCCTATTCCCCTGAACAAAATACAGCTCATAATATGTTTTATTTCATATACTAAGTCTATTCTAGCGTTACAATCCCAGCTTTTTAGACTATATAGGACAGATTTAGAATCGACACAAATCAAAATGTTAAATATATCATAAGGTAGAAGTTGAATAAAATTTAGTGCCATGAGAATCGCATGCAGTTCAGACGTAAATATAGAAAAGCCTTTACCGAGATAAAAAGATTTTTTCACTTTGAGATCTGGAATAATAAAGCCTGCACCACAGTCTGAAGAATCTAAGATAGATCCATCTGTGAAAATTTTCAAATGTTTAAAATATGTTGTCTGTAAGTTTTCTTTCACTAAATTTGCTAAAACGTTCACATCCTCATCTTTTTTTTTTTAAATCTGTGTAATCTATAACGAAAGTAGCATCAATATGTTCCCACGGAGGTATAGTAGGAGTTACTGGTAAAACGGGAATAGACTTGATATCTATATTGCAGTTTTCTATAGCATCTTTGACATAATTACGTATATGTAATAGATACGGGATTGTATGCGCTCTCTTCGGGAAATCTAAATCTGCATCTAAAAATATGTCTTCTTGTACTGACCTTTTGACGGACAGGCTTCGGACAATGTATTTTGCAGTTGCTAATTTACGCTGGTCAGATAAAGACAGAATACCTGCTTCTTTGTAGGTTTTTATAGTATTAGTATGAACTGGCACTCCAAGGGCTAATTTAACTGCTTTACTGTCAATGCTTTTGCAGCTTGTGTAGCTGGGGCAGTAAAGTAGACTTCCTGACCATAGATAAGTGTTGATCGAACTAAAGATGTACCAAGAGGCGGTCCGTGGCGCAGTGGTTAAGGCGCCTGCCACCAATGCCAAAGGTGCGCGGTTTGATACCGGGTTCCGGCGTTGGACTTTTCTCCTCTGGTAAGTGTCACCGTTAATTCGGGCGGACCGTCGGGGGTTTTTTCTCCAGGTACTCCGGTTCTTCCACCCCCCCCCCCCCACCCACTTTGGTACCGGTCTCAGGCCACTTTACAAATTTCAAATACAAGCGATCAAAAATCTCTGTAACTTCAGTAGCTGACTGGCCCTTCGTTTGTCTTGTACTGTGTTTGTCTTAAATGGCGTAAATCCGTGTCTGTTTCGTGAGTGTGTGTGTTGGGTTTCAGGCGCGGCGCTTTGAGTCGATTTCCCCAAAATTGAGAAAAAGCGCCTATATAATAACGGTATTATTATTATTATTAAGGTGTAAAACAGTTTTAATGTCCTGACCCCATGGTTGTGAGTTTATAATTTTTAACAAGTTAAGTCGTTTTCTTGCCTTATTTAATATGGCTTCAGTATGAATTCTCCAAGATAATTTTTATGTAAAACGTACACCTAAAAACTTTACACAATGTTGGTAGTTTAAAGGCGTCCCGTTTAGGGATAATTTAGGCAATGTTTTAGCACTTTCCCCGTTATTGAAAAGCATTAGACATGTTTTTTCCCCAGATAGTTCTTGACGATTTTCTTTCAAATAGTTTGATAATTTGTCCAATTCAATCTGATAAAATTTTTGAACGTAATCTATGACTCTTTTTGGGGTACGTTTTCTGAGTTTAGTGTTTATCCATATAGCAATATCATCTGCATATTGTACCACAGTTGTGTCCTGTGAGAGAGATTTTGGGAGGTCGTAAATTAACACAGTGAATAAAAAGGGTGAAATTATTGATCACTGCGGAATACCCATGTCTATTTTCTTAAAGGTTGAATAACTTTTACCAACTTTGGTGCAGACAAATCTTTCAGACAAAAAGCTTTTAATGTACTCATACATAAACCCGGTTATGCCAATCTGTTTTATTTTGTATAATAATCTAGCATGCCAAACACTATCATAAGCCTCATAAGCAAAAAAGGTTGCTAATATACATTTTCTTCTAGAAATTTGTTTTTTAATGTTATTTGTAAGGTTAACTAAATGGTCTGTCGTACATCTACCTGTTCGAAAACCAGCTTGATGAACTGGAATGATATCCTGTTTTACACAGTAATGAAATAGCCGATTTAAAATAATCTTTTCCATTACTTTGCAAGCTTGTGATGTTAGTGCTATAGGTCTATAATTACTAATCAATGTACGTGTTTTACCCGATTTGAGTACTGGAACTACTACTGACTGCTTCCAGATAGTAGGAAGAGATCCATTAAACCAACATTTTTGGTAAAATTTATGTAGTAGTTTTTTCCACGACTCAGGTAAATGACAAAGTAGTTTGTAAGAAATTCTATCTATACCCACTGCACTAGATGTATTTGCAAACGACTGTAAAACATCTAGGAATTCATTATATTGAATTGGAGCATTGATATAATGAGAATGATTAGAAATTGGATCTTGACAATCTGCTTTGACTTCTTCTTGTTTTCTGAGGTTTATGTTTGGTAAACTAAGACTTGATGAGAGACTACTTTCTGCAAACATATTAACAAAGGCCTCCGCTTTATCTACTGCACTAGGAAATGTGTAGCCTTCTACTGCGATTGGATACACTGGTAATTTGTATCCATTTTGTAATTCTGATATTTTTTTCCCAACCTTATATGTATCTTTTGATTCAGACACCTCATTTTTACAGAACTCATCCCAATGAATCTTTTTGGCTCTCGCCACAATTCTGTTACAGTGTAATTTAGTTTTCTTCAATTCCCTAAAGTTCTCTTCAGATTTGTTTCTTATCCATTTTTTTAAGTGTTCCTTCCTAATATTTACTGCTAGTTCACATTCCTTATTCCACCAAATATTACCTGAATATTTACCTTTTGATTTTCCTTTGCATTTTGGTATTGACTTCTCCGCAGCAGAAAGAACAGCTTTTGTAATATTTCCGTAAAATGTATCTATACTTTCATGTTCTATACATGCAATGTTATGAGACAGCAAGATTGTCTCATACAGTTCCCAATTGGCATTGACATACTGAAACTTTGGAATTCTGTCCTCAATATTGCAATGTTCATCTTTATCTTTAACGTTTAATTGTATAATGATTGGAAGATGATCACTTTCCAAACAATCTTCCTCAGTGATCCAAGTGCAATGTGTTGCCAGGGTTGGGCTTACTAGTGATATATCAAGAGCAAATGCTTTATGGGTATGTACATCTGGGATTCTAGTGATTCTACCATCATTTAAAATGATTAACTTAGAGTCTGAAATATTTTCTACTAGACGATTGCTTGTAACTATCGTACATCCAGACTCCCAAAACGGTGCATGAGCATTGAAGTCTCCTAGGACCATCCATTGACAGGAAGTTGTCTGCTGAAAATCAATATCTTTTAGCCAGTCAGTGTTGTCATCTTTTGGCCCTCTAGGATATCACATTTAAAGTATTTTGATTATTAATTTTTACCATGGCCCCAGTGATATAGATATCATTTAGATCTTTGGTTATAGAGTATGTATTTAGTGACGAATATTCTAGGTCATCTGTAATGTATAACGCAGTTTTGGACTTTATTCGATGTAGCGTGGTAATTGTATAGAGGAGGATAATAATATCCTCGAAGTTTTAGGAGTTTTTTACCTTCTACATTCAGAGATTGTAACGCCAATATGCAATACTCTGACTGTGAGATGTGATTCTCGAAGGATAGGAAATTTGTTGAAATAGATCTGCAATTCCACTGAAAGAATTTCATATTGCGTGTGCTCTTCTTCAAAGTCAGCGACCTCTTTGTAGCGAAAGAAGGTCAACTGAAGGAGAATAAAAGCCATAAAAATAAACACACAAAAAAGCCACACACACACAAAACTAAATAAATAAAAAAACCAAAATACAAATAACTAATACAAAACAAAATGAACTCTTTAAAAACACCAAGAATCGATATATCTCAAACAGTTCAGTACTGTGTATCATTTTCTTCAAAGAGTCTTTATTTTTGGATCTTGTGGTGCAGTAAACATAAAGCACCGCCCTTTGTGTAATCCACGGCACACACATGTAGTTAAAAACAATGTAACTCTGTCAACGCGAGGCGGTCAGAGCCGTTTCCAAAAGAGAGGCCGAGATTTTTTCAGTTCCTGGTTATATCAGTGTGCTACTGCCTAGCTGTTTTCCCGTTTACTGGTAATATCAGTGTGCTACTGCCTAGCTGTTTACCCGATTCCTTGTTATATCAGTGTGCTACTGCCTAGCTGTTTACCCGATTCCTTGTTATATCAGTGTGCTACTGCCTAGCTGTTTACCCGATTCCTCGTTACATCAGTGTGCTATTGCCTAGCTGTTTACCCGATTCCTTGTTATATCAGTGTGCTTCTGCCTAGCTGTTTACCCGATTCCTTGTTATATCAGTGTGCTACTGCCTAGCTGTTTACCCGATTCCTCGTTACATCAGTGTGCTAGCTACACCGCCTCGTACTCGTGTCTACTGCCGAGTTCCTCGTTACATCAGTGTGCTACTGTCTAGCTGTTTACCCGATTCCTTGTTATATCAGTGTGCTACTGCCTAGCTGTTTACCCGATTCCTCGTTACATCAGTGTGCTACTGCCTAGCTGTTTACCCGATTCCTCGTTATATCAATGTGCTGCGGCCTAGTGTTTACCCGATTCCTCTTTATATCAGTGTGCTACTGCCTAGCTGTTTACCCGCTTCCTCATTACAGCAGTGTGCTACAGACCTTAGCTGACTGATGCTACGTTATCGGCAGTAACCACTGTTGGCAGAGTGACAGCCCTTGTGTACTGTGAGCTCGGCTTGTGTGTGTTTTTCATTACGCATTTGCAACCTAATACTTGGCAAATGCTGTAACCTACACCATCATTGTAAACGGTTTCAGAATATGCAGAGCACGTTGTTTCTAAATATATTTGCGTCTTGATCAGATCGATGGGCGATCAACAGACGAGCGAATGAATGCTTTTAACAGTATATGTGTAAAGTGGAGTCTAAAAAGTATCATCAATGATAAATTACCAAGCGCTGATTATGTTTATTTTTCCATTTCTCTGTTTAAAATGGGTTGGAGAAGAAGGGGGGAGGGGGAGTAGTAGCGCTTAGTGCATACGATAAAACCCATCCAAAAGCATTACCTTCACTGCAGTTTCGTCCAGAAGAACCAGGGACGCAGGTACATTTGTATTTCTCAGGCCCCGAGACGTCATTACAAGCCCCACCGTTCTGACATGGATTTGGAAGGCACTCCGTCCACACTGTAAGAACAGGTTACGTATGGGATTAAATACTCAAAGGTTCACAGGAACCCGATTTCGCCGACTGATTTTCGTCCAAATCCAAACGATATGCGGAGCCTTTATATATCATTTTATTTGTGGAACGTGTTCTTTCCCAACGTATCATCAGCATCACTGGTGATGGTTATTTTTTTTTTTTACCTGTTCTATTGGCGAACTTTAGGAAAGAAACGGAGACACATGGTTGGTTGGTTAGTTCGGGGTTTAATGTCCACGGCACCGAAGTGATAATGGACGGCCCGGGTTATGGGGGACAGGGATATCTATTGCCTATGGAATACGACCTGAAAACTGATCAACTCAGGCGCACTCTAACTGTGCCACGTTGATTTACCAGGACCTTTGAGACACATGTATAGTCCGGTCGCTTACGGCAAGTTTAAACGGTAATTGTGCAGTGTGAAATTCTTCTTCCAACATTTTGCACAGATGTGGTCCTCCAACCAATGCGCGTTTTAGACACAAGGGGCATCGCGGTTTTTATAACAACAGCATTATGATAAAGTCGCTAAAACCCTGCAATATTTTTTTATCATACCGAACAAGCAACTGAATATACATGTATACTGAACGGCAAACGTTCTGCACATGTGTGACGTAATTTATAATGTATCAAACGTGGAGACAAACAAACCAGAAAGAATTTTGTGGAGAGTTCGCTTAAAAAAAAAAAGCACAAAAAATTGCTTATTTTGAATCAGGAACTTCGCAGTTTGTATCGAACCAGATCACTTTGACTTACAGGGTATGCAATGACTTATTGTACGATATCTTACGCACGCAAGCTAGTCAGGTTGTTAGCCCATAAAAATGCATTAATAAGTTTTGGCATCCTGTCTCGGAAGACAATGGAGTATATGCGCCTGCTGGGTCAGTCACTGGAGTGGCCTCTCCAGGGCGCAAGCCTGGGCGAAGTGTATGGAGATCCTGGGGTACCCAGTCGTCAAGATCCCCCTCTCGGCCTCGCTGATGTATCCAAAGGAATGCAAAGCAGTACGTTTGGCACCAGTTTGGCTGCAGGAGCTGCCAGAACAGTGCGTGAATACAGGCAGCTGTCTGCCTTCGGGGCTCCACTCCTGATTTGAAGGGTTTACTCCCCCACATTTGGCCGTTGGATCCAACCTGATCTCCTCCGCCCTCTAGCCGTTGGCTGTCAGAAACAGCTCATCCGCCTAGTGGTGCAATGTGAACACCACCCCCTCACGTGGTTTAGCCCACCAGCTGAGGTGGTTTGCCAGGGTGTGGCGCTTGGAGCCAGCACGTGAGAGATTAAGGAGACGGATAAGGACCAGTGATGCCCGTCCGTCCTAGTCCTAAATTACCAAGCGTGTGTCATCACGTCAAACTATGTATATATACCTTGTGCAGTAGCATCATATATGGATTCACTTTTCACTGCCGTGGACCCATTTACCACTTCTGTCTGAAGTCAACACGCCAAAACAACGTCATCAGTAACCCCTTCACTCCTTTATTGAATACCACCCAACTGCAAGAGATATAGATCCTCATGATCCCCCGCAGTTGCGGCGGCTCTTGAGGATCTACTCCTCTTGCTAAAACCACTTTGTATCCATGTTCCTTTAACATCTGGTTAATAAGTTTAATAAAACCTTAATAAGATGTTAATAAGTTTAATAAAACCTTAAGGCCACCGGGTGTACCGTCAAAAATACAAATGGTCGCCTGTTTCCTCATCACTTCATCACTGTTTCCTCCTCACTTCCTCATCTCCAGCATCCCTGTCAAACAGGTTGGAATTTTCTTTGGAAAATGTTTCAGTACAATATTTTTCACTTTTATATGGTGTTGGCAAGTCACAAAATTGATAAATGATAAACTTCCGGTTTTGTACATTTTGCATTGACATCTTTTGTCATTATTTCAATATAGGATAAACTGTTTCTTCATATTCAAATTTATACAGGATCACTAAAAAGCATATTGAACAGATGTCATTTACGAATCTGACTGAAAAATGACCTTATTTGGGATAGAATGAAAGCAGACCTCAAAGCATGAAAAGAAAAATTGTCACCTTGAAGTGTTCCTGTAACGATATTAGTTTGGTCTGAGATGCACCTTTTGACGAGTTTCATGGGGATTTGTCTGTATGATTTCTTGGACAAGAAGAAATGCAACAAAAGACCATAGCATTACAACTCATCTAACTCTATATGGTGCGCCTGCAATGGAGCTGTTGGAATATTTTTATTTTATTTTTATTTATTTATTTTTTTTTTTTTGGGGGGGGAAGGGGGAAGGGTGGGGGAGGGGGTAGGGGATACAAGCCACCACGTATCCACATAACTAAATCTATTAGGCCGTCTCTCTCTCTCTCTTTCTCCCCCCCCCCTCTTGCGGGGGATTGTAAGACTATCACCTATGAAGACAAACCATATTGTAACCGGACTCTGGTTAGCTAGCTTCTACTAGCCTGGCTGGCTTGTGTATTAGATGGTCAGACTCTGCGGACCGCCCATCCAACGTGCAAATCAAGTGCCAGTCTAGTTTCAAGCTACCTTTTAAGTCCGTGTCCCTTTTTAGGTTTAGGGAAGGGGCTGGAGATTGCTGTGGAGTGTAATCTTCAAGTCTTTTGCACTGGTCTCGCATGCGCACTCACAAAATATGTGTCTCAGTGCCTCGCGTTGTGTTCAAAATACCAAATCGCGCAATGGACCTACCACAGTATCCAGAGAAACCCTAGTTGATATGATCGAGTAGTGACTGCGTGCATTGCCATGTGTGCCACTGATAAGCTAAGTACGTCAACAAACTCTCAGCATGTTCTCAGTCTCACACACACACACACGTACACACACTCTTGCGCTGCCATCATCACACGCTGAAATGTGTACCCACATCAGTACTGACCCGCATCCTCGCATTCCGCATCAATCTCTGACTCTCAGTGATAAGATTTCTATGAGTGCTTTAGTTTTATTTACAGTACATACATTTCATTATCAATCATCATATCAGACTATGACATATCAAAAGCACAGAACAAAACTCAATAATACAGACGCTCATAAGACACCTGAAACCATAACTATGCTTACCTACTCATTAGACCCTACGAACCCAAAACTATGCTAGCCTACACACTAGACATAATAACTGACCCAAGTAAAACCTAAATTATAATGCCAAGTTCTATAGGACCCTAATTCCCTTAACTATAAGTACTTAAATTATCTACTTAAATAACTACAGTATGTCCGTTGCTGGACAGTGTTCCTTAAACTAAAGGGGTTCTAACTTACTAATGTTCTCTACAGAACACTCAACAGTCTTCTCTTGCGGGAAGCCTGCTGCTATTTAATGTTCTTATACAGAACAGAGTCTTCCCTTGCGGGAAAGCCTGCTCGCTCTCGCTAGGCACCGCTATTTATACCCACACCCCTAGGGGTGTGTTCGGCGTGCCTTTCGCCGATTGGCTGACGTATTACTCGCTCTGGCACCAGCAGCATCGCTAACTGTACTGGGCCTGCGGGCGTGCTGGGGGAAATTGGTACTACTGTACACAAACACTGAGCCAAATCATCTCCCCTGCTACAATATGTTTGCCAAAAATAATTAGCGTATTGAACATGTACTAAGGTCATATTTTTCTTCTTTGGGCCCTATGTTTTGCTATTAGGGGTAGGGTAGGTGTTAACAATATAGTTATCGTAAAAAGGCACACAGAGCTAAATGACTGGTATCTTTGGATACAGAACACATTTACCTACCATATACAATGATTCAATGTCTAAAAAGAAAAATGGTAACGTCATCGCGGCGCCATCTTTTTTGTTTTTCTTTATCCGCAAAATAGTTGATTGGTTGTACATTGCTTAACGTCCAGACAGCAACAAGACTTTTGCAGGACGTGCCTGCATTGCTTGTACAAAAGAATAATAAACAGAATATTGAATGTATGTCGCCAGCAGGCCCAATACCCTAAATAAGCCTAAGACCATTTAGCAACACATCCAATATCAAGAGCTACAGGGAGCGCCGACAGTAGGGAGAGTTAAAAAAAGGAAAATACAGGTGAATAGACGAAGGGCAGACAGAAACACATGCGCCAGAATAGCAGGGAAAACCCACTCTGTGGGGCTGACCATGGTGACCCTGGGAACCAAAAAGCAACCCCACCCAAGTCCCCAGGGCAGACCCGTGTGGGGTTATTCGCGAAATAGCCTTTTTGTCAGAAGAATAGGTGTCGAGTCTTCCTCATATGATGAAAACATATATGAGTGGGTGTTTTTTTCTTGAAATTTGCACGAAATATCAGACAACAGAAAGTCTGAAAAACACTTTATTCAACATTTGTTGCAAACATATTGTATATAAATCCACAACATAGCAGCATGTATTACTGAAATATCCAACCTTAATGACTTGTAGTTTGGGAGATTAAAAAAAAAAATAATAAAGAGAGACCACGTAACACCTCTGCTGAAACTGCTGCACTGGCTGCCCGTGAAATTCCGCTGCCAGTACAAGATTGCAATTTTCGTCTATTGGCATTTTGACGGTTCTCTCCCGCCGTACCTTTCTGCCAACCTGTTTGTTTATCAGCCATCACGCACCCTCCGTTCCTCCAGAGAAAATCCTTTTAAAATCCCGAAGGATAACATGAAAACTGTCAGGGAGTGTGTGTTTTTTTTTTTTTTTTTTTTTTTTGTGTGTTTTTTTTTTTTTGCCTTTTTAGCCCCAAGTGTGTCGCACTCCTTGCCAATTGAAATGCAGAATCTGCCCACATTGTCACAGTTCAAAGATCACTCAAAGACTTTTCTTTTCTGTCAGGCATTTAACATTCATTTAGCTCACGATCACCTTCAGCTAACTGATTCTGATTTTAGAGGTAAGTGGATGTTTTGTTTTGGGAAGGATGGGGTGGGTTAAAGTAGTGTATTGTGCATGTGTCTGAGAGAGAGTGTGTGATGTTGTGCATGTACAGTGAGTCCAGCGTTTTCCTGGACAGCAGCACTATACAAGAACTATTTATTACCATCATTTTTTTAATTTTTGTAAAAAGGTCAGTCGTGTTAGGTATCACATTTCCAAATGGCAAAAAAAAAAAAAAAAAAAAAAAAAAAAAAAAAAAAAAAAAAAAAAAAAAAACAAGAACAACAAAAAAGAAGATTTGAGTAAAGCAAATATGATATTTAGGCAAATAATATGTATTATTGAAATAAATTCCATTTGGAAAGCAGCAAAACTATTAAAAACATAAAGATGTGACCAGCTGTTCTGCAGTATTTCTTTTATGGTGAACTGGTGTAACAAAGCTTCAAACTATGTTAGTAATATATTTATTTAGGTATAAATAAAAAGGTACACCTTGTATTTTCCGTTCAAGCCACAGACTTTAAACTTGGCCAGGCCACACCTTTCTAAACGTACCTGTTTAGTACCTCTTGGCTTGACTTCGCGAGCGAAGATTTTATAGGAGTTGACCACGACGTCTGCAGGCTTGTTCGTGGCTGCGGAGGCCAATCCGAGACAGGCAGGTTCGACCGCAGTGGCTGCAGGGGAAGGTATGGCCAGGGTTCTGAGCTGCGGCATCTCTGTTTTTTCTCCTGAGCCGCTTGTCCTTACGGCTAGCTCTGTGAGAGTCCTCAAAGGAGACAGCTGCCTTGTAAATGGTGGAGCGCCAGGTGTCACGGTCCGCAGCAAGTGAAGACCACTGGTGGTGGTCGATTTGGCAGGCACTAAGTGACTTCTTGAGACAGTCTTTGTATCTCTTCTTTGGTGTCCCTCTGTCACAGTGTCCAGTAGCAAGCTCGCCGAACAGTGTGATCTTTGGTAGGCGATGATCCTCCATCCTGGAGACATGCCCCGCCCAGCGGAGCTGTGTCCGCAGCAGCAAAGCCTCGATGCTCACAGTTTCAGCCTGTTCAAGGACCTCGACGTTGGTGACATAGTCACTCCAGTGAATGCCCAGGATGGTACGCAGGCAGCGTTGGTGGAAGCGTTCGAGGAGTCGTAGTTGGCTGCGGTAGAGGGCCCAGGACTCGGAACCATACAGCAGGGTGGTGAGGACCACAACTCTGTACACGCTGATCTTGGTGCCTGTTTTCAGCTGTTGATTGTGCCACACCCGCTTGAAAAGTCGCCCGAAAGCGCTGTTCGCTTTTGCCAGCCTGCTGTCAAGCTCCTTGTCTAGCTTGGCGTCCGACGTGATAATGCAGCCAAGGTAGGTAAACGGTTGCACTGACTTTAGTTCAGACTCGCCAATGGTGATGTGAGGAGGGCGATACACTGTCTTGGGTGCCGGCTGATGGAGGACCTCTGTCTTTTTCAGACTGACCTCGAGTCCAAAGAGCTGGGCAGCATCTGCGAAGCAAGACGTGATGCGCCGCAAGGCTCTCTCTGTGTGTGCAACGAGGGCAGCGTCATCAGCAAAAAGCAGCTCACGAATCAGTTGGTCTAGAGTTTTCGTGTGGGCCTGCAGTCGTCTGAGGTTCAACAGGCTGCCATCGAGACGATACCTGATGTACACTGTATCGTCATCATCGAGGTCCACTGTGGCCTGCTTCAACATCATGCTAAAAAAGATGGTGAAGAGGGTCGGTGCCAGCACGCAGCCCTGCTTTACGCCGATGAGAATAGGGAATGGTTCTGAGAGGTCATTGTTGAGTCTGACCTGGCCTTGCTGGTCCTCGTGTAGCTGGACAATCATGTTGAGGAACTTTGGGGGACAGCCAAGTCGCTCCAGGATCTGCCACATGCCTTGCCTGCTCACAGTGTCGAACGCTTTTGTTAGGTCGACAAATGTTACGTACAGCCCTTTGTTCTGCTCGCGGCACTTCTCCTGTAGCTGTCTCAGCACAAAGACCATATCGGTGGTGCTCCTGTTTGCTCTGAAGCCACACTGGCCCTCTGGTAGTTGGTCTTCAGCGATGGCAGGTACCAGCCGATTCAGGAGCAGCCTTGCAAGGATTTTCCCAGCAATGGACAGCAGGGTAATTCCCCGATAGTTGGAACAGTCAGACTTCTCGCCTTTGTTCTTGTACAGGGTGATAACGACTGCATCACGGTGATCTTTTGGTAGTGTTCCTTCCTCCCAGCAGCAGAGAAAGAGGTCATGGAGCTTGTTGTGCAGTGCTGTGCCTCCATGTTTCCAGATCTCTATCGGTATTCCATCAATGCCTGCTGCTTTGCCACTCTTGAGCTGGTGGATGGCTGTGAGGGTCTCTTCAGCGGTGGGCGGTTCGTCCAATTCAACCTTTACTGGGAGGTGTGGGATTTGTAGGACGACTGCTTTTTGAACAGTGCGCTCAGCGCTGAAGAGGCTCCGAAAGTATTCCGACCAGCGGTTCAAGATGGAGGTATTATCTGTGAGGAGTGCCTGGCCATTCGCACTTCGCAGAGGACTTTGTACCAGGTGCCTGGGGCCATACACTGCTTTCAGTGCTTCGTAGAAGCCCCTGTTGTCACCATTGTCAGCGCAAAGCTGGGTCCTCTGTGCAAGTCTGGTCCACCACTCATTCTGGAGATCTCTGAGCTTGCGCTGGAGACTGCTGCAGACGAGGCGGAAGGCAGACTTCTTCACAGGGCAGGAAGGCTGGGCTAGGTGGGCCTGATGGGCGGCTCTTTTTTTTGCTAGGTGTTCCTGGATCTCTACATCGTTTTCGTCAAACCAGTCTTTGTTCTTCTTTCTGGCGAAACCCAAGACTTCTGCAGAGGATTTTGCAATAGCAGTTTTCAGTTGTTCCCAAAGTGTGTCAGGGGAGGAGTCTACTGGGTCCGCTGTGTCTTTGAGCTTGCGCTGTAAATCTGTCTGAAAGGCAGCTTTCACGTCGTCACGCTGAAGGCTGGCAACATCAAGCTTTTTCTTGGGGGGCCCCCATTTCTTGGGTTTTGTCTTGAAGTGGAGCCTGAGTTTGCAGCGGACAAGGCGGTGGCCAGTGTGGCACTCTGCGCTGGGCATCACTCTGGTGAGGAGGACATCACTGCGGTCCCTCTGACGCACTAGGACATAGTCGATAAGGCGCCAGTGTTTGGAGCGAGGATGCATCCAGGTGGTCTTTCGACTGTCCTTTTGCTGAAAAGTAGTGTTGGTGATGACCAGTTGCTGCTCCGCACAGAACTCCAACAGTAGGCGGCCATTGTCATTGCAGTTCCCCACGCCATGCTTGCCGAGGACTCCTTTCCAGGCTTCAGAGTCTTGGCCCACTCTGGCGTTGAAGTCGCCAAGGATGATGACTTTGCCGTCTGCAGGGGTACTCTGTAGGAGGCTGCGCAGGTCAGTGTAAAACTTGTCCTTTCCATGGACATGATGCGGTCTGAGTGGCCCGTTGGTAGGTTTTCCAGGTTAGTCGCAATGGATGTCTTGACCATGAAACCCACGCCTGAGAGCCGTCTTTCTGATGCAGGCCTGCCTGACCAGTAGAGGGTATACCCAGCACCAAGTTCTTGGAGGCTGCCTTCGTCCGGAAGGCGTACTTCGCTGAGCGCGGCGATGTCGATGTTTAACCTCCGCAATTCATGGGCAATGAGGGCGGAGCGACGTTCAGGGCGTCCGCTGTCTGCTTTGTCGAGCATGGTTCGGATGTTCCAGCATGCTACGTTGAGTCCGGTCGTGGTCGTCATGAGAGTGGATCCGTTATTCTTTCTTGTTTTTTGACCGCAGGAGATGCCCGTTGACCGCGGCTAGCCAACTGGGGTTGCGAGGGGACGAGCTTTGGTTAGGCCACCTTTTCTAGGCCCCTCTCCGTGTGGAGCAAGCAGTGCTGTCCCTAGAGAAGGCTGCTTGGTCGTTCAGGGCGTGCCGAGTGATGTTGTCATCCCCAGGTCAACATCAGGCGACCAATATTCTGAACCGCCTGCATGCAGGTTTGAGACTGCGGCTTCCAGTGACACCTTTCACCTGCCGTTTCGCCCCTCGCCCGTCGCTACAGGACTTGGAAAGGTCAGTGTCATGGTCCGTGGACGTTTCCTAAAGCCTGCGCGGTGGAGCTTTTTGGTGGAGTGCAGTGTGCGCAGTACTGGCCCCACCCTTTAAACCCTTGGTTCATCTGCCATGGCCTAGCAAGCTGGGACGATGGAATCGAGGTCCTCGGGTCGTAGGTTTTATATCAGACTGTCCTTGTCCTAGTCTCTGGCTCAAAAGCCTTCCCCGAAGACACGGGGGCTTTGATGTCAGGGGTTTCCTCCCTTAGCCTTTCCGCAGCCAAGCGGCCAGGCCTGCAAGGCAGAAGGCGACTCGTGGAGGGCGGGGTCGTCTATGTCCCGTGCAGATGTGAACATCTGCCCACTGCCCTAGCAAGACATACCTGTAGTGCACATAATGACGAGCTTTAGGCCGCGTATCCGAATGCGGCACGTGTCCAATGAGTTAAAATCATAAGAGCTCCTTTGTGTGATATCGACTGTAGAATCTTCTAGTTCCGTCGTCCGCTGTGAACCTTTTGTCATTTGCATTTACAAGCACACTCAGCGACGGGTTCTTATACCTGCTTGTGATATTTGGTTTATCTATGGGACGTTTGCTCCCAAAAATATCAGGATAGAATTTCAGGCTGTCTTAAAGAGAACAGCACAGAGCACGTGCAAAGCAGGTAAAAAAGGGGATGATTTGACAGCATTCTCTCTCTCTCTCTCTCTCTCTCTCTCTCTCTCTCTCTCTCTCTCTCTCTCTTTCTCTCTCTCTCTCTCTCTCTCTCTCTCTCTCTCTCTCTCTCTCTCTCTGAATACAAAACACAGCGTAATCGTGTTAAATATATGGTTTTAAATGCAAAGAGATCTCTTTTCGATAAAGTAGTTTAGCAAAGCAAAGACTCATCTACTGTATGGCGTGCCATTAATTTAGTAACTAGAGGTACAAATAAAAATAGTGCGCCTTTATCACCCCACCTCACTGCAAATAGGTTTAATGACCACTTTACCTCTATAGCCGAATCGTTAATCCCACCAGGAACTAACTCATGTGAGTATGTTTGTCCAAACGTGTTAGTACACCACTGTAACCGGGAAAATACGGACAAAGAACCATTCACGATACCGCCTATAGCAGTGCACGAAGTGGGTAAATTAATTTCCTCGATGGAAAATAAAAAGTCATCCGGGCCTGATGAGATCAGCTCAAAAATACTCAAGATATCTCTTCCATATATTGTCGAAAGTATTACATATATTTACAATCTCTGTATAAACCAAAACTCTTTTCCGGACGCATTTAAAGACGCGAAAGTGATCCCCCTACCAAAATCAAAAGATCTGAGTGAAATCAAAAACTTTCGCCCCATATCACTATTACCTGTTTTGTCGAAGCCTTTAGAGCGGCACATCCATAAGCATCTATCTGAATACTTGGAAAACCAAAATCTCATCCATTCACTGCAGTCAGGCTTCAGACCAAACCATTCCTGTCACACTGCCTTGATAAGGATGGCAGATACCTGGTTATCATCTATTAATGATTCCAAACTAACAGGTGTAGTTTTCTTAGACTTCCGGAAAGCCTTTGACATGGTGAACCATGACATACTTATAAAGAAAATATCCTTATATACTAAAAGCGCAGCCGGGTTTTTCAAATCCTACCTAGAAAACAGAAGACAAAAAGTTCTCCTTAATGGTACATATTCTAGTCACTGCAAAGTAAAGCATGGCGTGCCCCAGGGCTCTATTTTAGGCCCTCTTTTATTCTGTTTATTCATTAACGACCTTCCACTCACAATTAGTGATGATAGTGTTGCATGCGATATGTTCGCTGATGATGCTGCGATACACACTCCCGATAAGGATTTGTCAGTAATTGACACGCGCCTACAAAACACATTACAGGACATTAACAGCTGGTGCAGTAACAATTCCATGATCTTAAACCCTGCAAAGACTGAATGTATGGTTGTAAGTACCCGCCAAAAGCACCAGCTCGGCACTCTCTCACTCAGCTTGTCCCTTCAAGGCAAATCTATCAGCCAGGTAACGGAACATCGTCTTCTCGGCGTTACTGTAGATAACCAGTTTAAATGGCAATGCCATCTTAGTAATATATGTAAAACAATATCAAAGAAACTGTTTATTTTATCCAAGTTAAAACATATAGCTAATGTAGAAACACGAAAACTGTTCTTCAACGCCCACATCAGGTCACATATAGATTATGCTTCTACGGTGTGGGATGGCGCAAGCGAGGTCCAGTTAAAGAGACTAAACTCTCTTCATCGTAGAGCCGCGAAGCTTATCCTTTCAGACCCTAACTCAACAACGGATAATAAACTGAAAACCTTAGAAATTCTCCCCTTGAAAAAACATTTATTATACAATAAGGGAATAACGATGTTCAAAGTATTGAATAACAGACTCCCCGAGTATATAAAAAAAAAATGTTTTTCCTCCCGGCATCAACATACTCCAGATCAAGGCAGTCCATTACTGTGCCACGACCTAGAATCGATCTCTATAAGACAGGTTTAGCGTTCTCAGGTGCTAGCATGTGGAACACATTGCCCAAACATGTTACAACATCAACAACGCTTTCGTCTTTTAAAACCGCTCTCTTCAAGTACCTCACCTCAGCATCGTAAGATTTTCACAGCAACCTGCACTTGCAGTGTACGATTTTCCCCTTTCTAACTCTTCAATTCAGTTATATCTTCAGTTAATACAAGATGCTAATGCTGCATGTATTGTGTGTGTGTGTGTGTGTGTGTGTGTGTGTGTGTGTGTGTGTGTGTGTGTGTGTGTGTGTGTGTGTGTTGTGCTTGTGCTTGTGTTTATGAATGTATGTATGAAGATTTATACCTTTATAATTGTGTGTATGTGTGAGATTTGTTATGTTTATTTTCACCTTTTCAATGATTTATTTTTTTAAAAACTTTATATTTCAATTTTTATTAGTTATATATTTAGTTTTTCCCAATTTAATGATAGTATTTTTGTGATTTGTGCATTATATGTAAAGTAGATTAGCAACGGCAAGTTCGAAAAATGGTTTCACCAAAACTTTCACCGTTGTAAAATAAAGAATCATTGTCATTGTCATTGTCATTGTCTCTCTCTCTCTCTCTCTCTCTCTCTCTCTCTCTCTCTCTCTCTCTCTCTCTCTCTCTCTCTCTCTCTCTCTCTCTCTCTCTCTCTCTCTCTCTCTCTCTCTCTCTCTCTCTCTCTCTCTCTCTCTCTCTCTCTCCCTCTCGGCAAAATATGAATCGGATCATAAGTGACATTCTTTCTATTACTCAGAAGTAAGGGCAAATAAAGCTTATATTTTAGTTAGATTACAGCAAACCCCGTAATTGTCCGGATAAGGCCGGAACAAGGTGAACGCTAACTAGCTGCAAGAGACATAAACCCTCATGAGCCCCCGCGACTGTGAGGGCTCATGAGGATTTATGTCTCTTTGTTAGTCCTGTGTTCTTATGCATTTTTTTGGTGGTCACATTTACAGTGTTTTTCACGAGAATGCCTGTCAGTGTATCGCGAAATTTGTCCTTACTGGCAGCGAAAAAGGAAACTCATGTGGAAAAAGCCGCGTTCCGAATGCGGCAAGTCTCGATAAGTTAGTTAACCTTTTGGCTGTCGATAGCGGCTTTTGACGCGATGATTCCTTGCAGGAATCATCGCGACAAAAACCGCTACCGACGGTCAAAGGGTTAAAGATTCTTACACTGATAATTGTTCTAGCCTGTCTTGTTCTGGGCTGTCACATACTGAATCACTGCGGAGCACTCGCGTGTGCAAATGAGATGAGAATGTTGGGGAAGTGGAAACAGACTTGCAGAGGACTTGTCGAAAACTTTCTCAGATTCCCTGAGGATCCATCCTGGGCCGAGACAACTGCACCGTTGGCAGCAGGAAAAGTCGGATAGGGCAGATGGATAGTTCTCCTCGCCGTCTGCCAGTCTACCTCCTCGCGTCTACCCGTATACCTGTCTATGGATGCGTGGATTTAGTTTGATTGATCGACGCGACCCCTCTGCCGCTGCAAGCCCGAAGTGACATCTAGTACCTTACTTTCACCACTCACTCCTCTCCCCCCCCCCCCCCTCCCCGACCTTGAAGTGACACCCCAACACCTGACTTTTCCGACATTCATTTTTTATGTGTAATATTTTCGATAACCTGTTTTAGTAACCTCTCTCAAAAGTCAGGTTCACGTGGGATCAGCAAATACTTGAAAACTAGCGATATTTTGACAAAAGACCCTTTTTTCTCGCAAATACTATTTACAACCCGAAGTCTAAACTAAGTACAAAGACACCTGATGGTAAGACTTGTTATGCATACTAACTTAGATGAGCCGTCAGAAAGGTCAAGGTAAAAGATATCAGGAAATAGGTCATTTTTACTTTTAAAATCGGCTTCTCAATACTATTTTCAACTTCCATGCCAAACCTGGTACAGAAAATAATAATGGTAGGACCGTATAATTATACCTGCTAATTTGCATGCCCCATTTGAAAGGTCAAGAATCACAAGTGATTTGTAAACGATGTAGAAACTGTCTTTTTTTTTTAAATCTTTTTTTTTTAACCATTATACGCATTGTTGCAAACATTTTAAATCGTATTTGGCAAAAAGGTATCTGATGATAAAATCGTTCTATGTGTACTAATTTGGTTAATTGATTTTAAGGTGAAGGTAAATGAGAGGTTATCAACAGTGTAAACAAAGTTGTTTTTGTGTTAGCAGGTTCAAAAGTCAACCCTTTATTTAACACTTTAACACTTGCTTATTTCAGTAAACTGTCGAAAAGGTCAAGGGCACAAGGCCAAAATACTTATGTGGATCGGCCATGCACGTGAACTTGAAGGACTTTCATGTTCAATTTTAATTCTGTAAGACCCCCTTGGCTGATTCGCAAATAGCAGGATCCAGAGTAAACTGGCAAGAGGAACCAGACTTAATTACATGCCGTAAGATCAGTGCAACAATATTCTCGTGTTCATACCAACATATGTCTCTGAACTTTTTTTTTCTTTTGAGTGTGTGTGTGTGGGGGGGGGGGGGGGAGCTACATTGGGGTATCGATCAGGTGGGTCTTAAGCACAGATTTAAAGGCAGTAAATAGGGAAACATGTTTAATGTTTAAGGGCACATAGCTCCAAGCACCAGGACCAACGCACACAAAACAATGGTCACCTCTGGTTTTGTGTAGTTGCAAAGAGGGACTCTAATAAGGCACATGTTACTACTTGAATGGAGGGTGCGGGGTAGCGTGTACAGTTTGAGAGAATAATTTCTGTTATTGACATTACTTTCCTCTCATATAATATGTGAATTATTTCTTTGCTCAAGGTTGTCAAAATATGTGGTATTGTATGGTGTCTCCGTGGCGCACATATCCATCTAATTAAAGATGCTCAAGGCGCCGTAGGGATGGAAGCTGAAGCTTTGAATTAGTTATTTTGATTTAACGCCGAGCAGGCGACTAAGGCCATCTCACGGCGGCATTGGTAAACGTCTGGTCAGCCAGACTAAAAACAAAGTCTTAAGACAAGATGTAAATATATATTAAAAATATTTTAGGCTAAAATATTGCACAAGACTTTAAAAGAAACGTCTACATGCTCTCAAAATAGGGCAAAATAAATAAATTCACATAGTCTATGAATGCTCAGATCTTGTTAAAAATATTGCGTTCTCTCAAGAAATTGAAGATTTTGTCCCGGGGAACATCCCGGAACAAAACCTTCAAGGAGTCTGCTGTGAAGTGTTTATATCTCGTGTCAATATTAGATCGGCACAATACAGCAAAAAGTGTCGAACAGAAAACTGCTCATCACAGGCAAAAAAACATGGACGCTCATCCTGTTTAAGTAAGTAAGAGTGTGCAACATACGTGTGCCCGATGTGGAGCCGAGTAAGGACAGTCTCCTCACGGCGGCTGCCGCAGCGGTAAGATAGACTGTCGGACACCGTAGGAAGGGCTTCATGCAGCTTGTTCCCTTCCTCTTTGTCTCACTGGGACTGCCACTCGCGGGCTATGTACGCATTAATCACAAGTTTAAAATCACTATAAACAGTCTGTGTGTCAGGGACAGGGTCATTGCGGGCACTGTTGGCAGCAGAATCTGCGATCCTGTTGCCTTCGATGCCTACATGCCCCGGGACCCATATAAAAATGATGTCATAATATTCCTTCATTAAGTCCGCGTAGAGCTCTCTAATCTGCACCAGCAGTGGGTGGTCTGTTCCCGCGCCCAGAAGGGCCTGCAGGGCAGAAAGAGAGTCAGACAGAATCAGGAAGTTCCTTTCCCGAGACTGATAGGCATGCTTGAGTGCCAGCAGAATTGCCTACAGTTCTGCACTAAATACAGAGAAATGGTCAGGGAGGCGGAGTTTAAATGGGCGTCTAGGATGGCGAGAGGACACTGCAGCCGCAGCCACTTTCCCTTTGAAAGCCTGCTGCTACTAAGCGCTACTTTATGTGTAAACCTCCACCCAACTATTAACTTCGGTGCATGTGATATATTTCTGTTTCCATTTCACCGGCCCTACCGGGCTTCTCTTTTTGAATGGTGGAAAAGGGATTTTTAACATGCGCACTTGATGATTATGCGTGATGTACACACGAAGGCGAGACAGGCAACCATAAGCCGAGTCTGTATGTAAATTTGACTCGATGGGAATGAGGAAAAGTCCACATCCCATTCCTGCCCACCAGGGGATTCGAACCGGGATTTTAGGACTGCTAGCGCAGTGTCTTATCCCCTAAGCTACATCCCCATGGCAAACCTGTATATGACAGATCGTGGCTTCCGTTGTTTGTTTGCATGGAGGAGAGAAAGATATAATTCGATTTCTAGAGACAATTTCCAGTGTCTTAAGTTGACCCTAATTAATTAGCTAAATAAGCCCATCACCCTCCAACATGGTCGTTGCTTTAAAAAAAAAAAAAACATTTTCATTCTAGTACACTCAGTAAAAAATAAGAGATAATTAGATTTGTAGAGATAAATTCCATTGTCTTAAGTTGGACTAATTAATTACATAATTAAGCTCATCAATCTACATCATCCCCATTACCTCTCACAATGTCCATGTCTTTATCAGTGCACTTGGTGTATTTCAAATCAAGAGAAACAATGGGATTTAAAAACCACTCCAATTAATTAACTTAAGTTGATTTAATTAAATAGCCATTTAAGACAAATAATCCTCCTTTAAACCCTCCACATCCCCAAATTCCTTAGCACAAGAAAAACATTTAGTACATTTTAAATTGGTTGTCAACCCAACGTTTCTAAGTCAGCATTAAGATGACGACTAATTAGGACCCTCGCCAACTCCGGGTCAACACACTGTGACACGCAACATTAAAAACCCCTGCTATTCATATTAACGGCGTTGCCTAGCTGGAGAACAGCATGCCGTCAATGAATTAGAAGGCTAACAAAATACTCACAGCTATATGCCACCCAATGACAGGCTTAGATAGAAACCCCTCCCCCTCCCCCCCCCCCCCCCACGCCTCTGATCTCCTACGTCTGAATACGTAAAGAAACAGAGGTTGTTTTGCAAGAGGCGTAGATTCTCAGGAGCCCATGTCCTCACAGGCTTAGAATCTCATGAGCTCTCACAGGGCCAGATCCTCAAGAGCCCCTGCTTTTACAGCGTTTCAGTCAACTATAAAGACTTATGAATCTACATATGACATCTAGCCTGCATACTGTACTGTGACAAGCGTTAAATTAATAACATGTTTCTTATTACTTCCGGACTAACTGTGGCCGGAAGGTTTGTTCGCTGGTTTCAAAATGGAAAAATAGTTATGCGCAAACCTATTACTCTTCACTCGTGTCAGGGTTCGTTTCATGCTCTAGGCGCCAGTTGTCATATCACACCACAAGGGCTTTCACAGGAGAGGTGAACGGGCAAGCCCCAGGGTTATAGCCCCCTCCATAGGGGGCGAATTAGCGCGTAAACAACCCAGGTTGCATCGTATCCTGTGAGAGCAGGTGGGAAAGGCCACAAGCAGTCCTTTTATCGTGTTTTATTTTCTATTTTTATGACAAGGTCATGGTCAAACATCTGCGGTCAAGGCTGAAGTTGGGTCAACTGTTACACTAATTTACTTAAAATCATTTATATACATTTTGGCATACTGTCATTTTTCGCATATTGTAATTTTTTTTGCATACTGTATGTGTTAATAAATAATAAAATAATTACGGTATTTATAATGCGCTTATCTTATGATAATTATAACTATAAGCGCGCACTCACAATTCGCGCATGCATGCGCACGCTTTAGACAACCACTCGCGTACCACAAATAGTGAAATACATTACGACAGTCAGCTTGGGGTGGGGAGTATGGTGATATAGTGCTAGATCTGTTGAAAGAGGTGAGTTTTGAGGGTGGACTGGAAGGAGGAGAGAGAGTGTTTCTGACGGAGAGAGAGTGGGAGAATGTTCCAGGTGGATGTACCGTATACCGAGAAGGAGCGGGGACAAAGTGCTGAGTTTGGTGCGGGGGATGTGGAGGCGGAGAGGGTCGGAGGCGGAGCGGAGGGATCGGGGAGGAGAGTAGGGGTGAAGTAAGTCTGAGATAGGCAGGAGCGCAGTTGTTCAGGGATTTGTAGCAGAGAGACAGAATCTTGTATTGGATGCGTTGGGGGATTGGAAGTCAGTCAAGGAGTTTGAGCAGGGGAGTGATGTGGTCGGATTTTTTCTTTCTGAGGACGAAGCGTGCAGCATTGTTCTGGACGCGCTGGAGCGTGAAAGTGGTTGAGTGAGGGAGGCCGGAAAGGAGAGAGTTGCAGCAGTCGATGCGAGATAGGATGAGAGAGACAGCAAGTTTGGTGGCAGCTTCGGTAGTGAGTTATTTTCTGATCTGACTGATCCGGCGGAGGTGGAAATGTGTTCACACATACTGGCAGACTAACAAAAATTGTATGCATACTGTATTTGTTTTCGCATACCGACAGCTTTATCAAAATTTCTTTGCATACTGTGTGGGATCACGCATGCTGACAGCTGGTACAACTGGTAACTTCCTGGGCTGCAGTGGATGGCCATGTCTTCTTCTGTGCTCTGACATGCCTTATGCACTCCACAGTGCACTGCTTTTAACTCAGGGTGGAGAAACGCCTGTCATTTTAGTTCTAGCCATATTTTCCAAAATCCCAGTGGCCTGCCACTCTGACAAAATCTTACCTCAATACACACCGTAAGTGTATTTTGTGAGATTAAATAAAGCTTTTTTTTTTTGTTTGAAAATCAATATTTTTCATTATAAAATGAATCAAGATGAATTACTCCTTTTAAGGGATATCTGTGCTGTAGAAAATACAAACTTAGGCTCGAAAATGCAGCGTCCTCTCTCTGTAGTTGTACTGAAAAATCAAAAGATTATCTCGGAAAATATTATACGACAGAGGATATAGAATACCGCACTGCTGACGATATAGTTAAGCTACACCCTAAACATGAAAATCACATTAGTTAACTAATGACTTATGATTTGAGTCGATCTCTAGTGTGCCTATACACAAAGGCTGTTAACCATTTCCTGCCCGTGGTGTCTGGAGTATTCAAGGAGGGGGTTTCACCTATAATTGGGGGGTGGGGGGTGGGGGTTGGGGGGTTGGGGGGGGGGACAAGTCGTCTCTCGAAGGTTAGAGAGTAGTCCACCAGTATAGGTCCCCACTTTGCCACTCAACTCTCACTTGTTACTCCACGTACCTGCAGCATGCGCAGCGGCCACGCCACGGGCAACAGCTACGACTGGTTGGCTAAACCAAGTGAGGGGAAACCAGGGTTCTCAGACCCTTGGTGAGGCAGAGGACTTGCTCGTCCAAGCATGCAAAGTCTGTCATCGGCCGACTGGGTGGAGGAAACTCAATCAAGGGTTCAACGGCCAAGAAGACGAGTCAGCAGTGCACTGTGGAGTGCATAAGGCATGTCAGAGCACAGAAGAAGACATGGCCATCCACTGCAGCCCAGGAAGTTACCAGTTGTAACGTCTCATCGGGCCACTGGACTCTGATTTCTGCGGCCGAGAGGGTGGGATTGCTCCAGCGCAACAGCTTCTCCACCTAAATCTCCTTCATGCGCAGGTTTTGTGCATGGATCTTCATCTTCAGCAAATTTGCTTCTTTGTCTTCTTTTTTCTTCTGCCTCCTCCAGAAGTCCTGCGGCGATGGGGAACGGGCGAACCGAATGGTAGAAGTAACTACTGGGTGTCGTAGCTCCGAACCTGCAGGTTGGCGGCCTGTGGACCAGTTGACGCTATTTTCCTGTACCAGGAGCAGCATGGATGTTCTGCAGCATCCCAAGCGACTGAGCAACCCTCTTCAGGACAGCACTGCTCACCATGGTAAGGGAGGAAACTAGAAAAGGTATAACAAACATTGCTTTGCCCTACACCAAACTGGTCAGCTTACCGCGGCTGGCGGTTTAACCCTTTGTTATGGTCGAAAAGAAAAAAAAAGAAAGAAACTTATCCTCGGTAAGTAGAACGTACGAGTTAGTTATTTTGTGTTTAACGCCGAGCAGGCGACTAAGGCCATCTCACGGCGGGATGGGTAAAAATGTGGTCAGCCAGACGAAAAGCAAGGTCTTAAGACAAGATGGAAATAGATTAAAAAAATTAGTCAGGCTAAAATGTCGCACGAGTCCTTAAAATAAACGTCTACAGACTCTCAAAAAGGGCAAAATAAAGAAATTCACAGTCTATGAATGCTCAGATCTTATAAAAAATATTGCTCAGCTAGCCCACTCAGTCAGTGAGGAGACTACCCACCCACGCCACGTGGAGGCCGGTGCCGAGTGGGCTAAAGTATAAACAGTACTAAAGTATTTTCCATAAATGGTCAGTACATATCCACCTTTAATTTTGATGTTGTTTTATTTCAAAGATGTGCGACCTAAAATATGTGGCGAATATTGCAAAATGTTATAGCTATTACCAACTAAATCAGTATACGATTGATGTATTGGTACCGGCCATTTTTAATTTGGTTGCCATGGTTACATTAAGCAAAATCATTGATGCCCTTGTTTTGATATTTTGTTCTAACACTGCCAAATTAAAAAAAAAATTGTCCAATAATGCATGATTCAACCCTAAATAATTGGACTAAATGCTTTTCATGCCTCTGCTCAAGCACCGGGAATTTCCGATATTATGTTCTATCACGCCATCTCGACATTTCTTATAAATAAAAATTTTGATATTCGATTAATCTTAATAAAGACATCGTTTCCTCTCCTTCATCTTATTATTATTATTATTATTATTATTATTATTATTATTATTATTATTATTATTCCGACCAGCAGTTCAAGATGGAGTTATCTGTGAGGAGTTCCTGTACATCAGCGCTTCGCAGGAGACTTTGTATGAGGTGCCTGGGGCCATACACTGCTTTCAGTGCTTCGTAGAAGCCCCTGTAGTCACCATTGTCAGTGCAAAGCTGGGTTCTCTGTGCGAGTCTGGTCCGCCACTGGTTCTGGTGATCTCTGAGAGAAAGACAATATGAGTCCCGATAGACAATGAATTCAATAAAGCTGCATCGGTCATTAAATTACGTTATTTTTTATATCAAAATTTTGACCCGTATTACACCCCCTTTATTACCCAATCAACCCTTTGATTTTTAAAACTGACGAGCATGACTGATGTGGCCTCATTGATCTAATTATCTATCAGGACTCATATTGTCTTTCTCTATAACTATTGTCTCTGTAAATACCGAATCATTTACCTGATCAAGTGATGCCAAGTGAAACTTAATACTTATTAACAAGTTGCAACTAACTTTTAGGAACCTGCAGAGGTAACCTTTAAGTGTGTTGCCATAAGAACTTATTAATTACTTACCCTAAGTTCTTACAAGTACTTACCCTAAATTCTTACAAGTACTTACCCTAAGTTCTTACAACAACTTGACTTAAGTCACAACTTACTCGGTCAGATTTGACAAGATACAAGGACAATTAAAAAAACTTTTTTTTCTCAGTAGTACTCTGGCATTGGTGCAGATGGGGCTAAACAATCAGGCACAAGTGGTGTAAATGACGTGTCATCTCTCTGCGAAGCATATGACAAAAATATTGATTGATTACCAAATCTGATTTTTATTTGTTTAAAAGATTGTGTAGTTTTTCTGTGGTTTCCTGAACACCCATCTGTTTTCCCATCTCTAAAAAACTGGCTTTTAGCTCTTCAACATTCACAGGAGATTGACTACGCATTTTATTTTGTATTTCAGATTTCTGTTTCTTGTAATTATTTAAATCATCCTGGACTCGCTTAAATTCTTCGTCATCAATAAAATTATCATTCAATGCCTTACTGATAATAAGTTTCATACTGCTCAGCTTTGCACCAGCAAGCGTACTCAATGCTTCATGTTTCTGTAATTTCATGTGAAACCTCTTGTTCAAGGCCTCCAAACCAAAGCAAGCCAGGCATGTAGCAACGCTAACACCCTCAACTGTTATTCCAGCCAAACTTCCAATTCCCATGGCAAACAGAACAATACCTCCTACAGAACATCCAGCTGAAACTGCACCAATAGCCATAGAAGTGTTTTGAACAGAATTAAATACTGACTTATACCGTCTCTTACATCTGGAGTACATTGCCTCTTCACTTTCCAAATATTTAATTGCTTCTGTAATATTATTTAATCTTAATGCGTCTGCCTGTAATGTTTTATCTGATGCAATTGGCATATGTTGATCAGGCACAAATGATGACACAGTCTCATGCGCAAGCGTCGTCGGTAGTTGCGGATAGAAGTTTACCATTTTTTTATTGACAAATATTTTTTATTTAATCATCAATTACATTTTGCAACTCTTCAAAAGTATACAATTTGCTAGCATAATAAAATGCAACAAGATCAATGTGTTCAAGGTTTATGTAACTTAGACGAACAAAAGTTGTTTTGTTGACCACCACCTTGACAGCCGGAACACTGCTCGAAACATTAATAACATCACCACTTTTTGTAATAGCAATAAAGACCTTTGTTGACTCTGCCACTGTTTCATCCCATGTAAGTTTTTTCCCTGTGCAATATTTCCCTCTTTTGCAGAAGTTACAGATTTCATGATAATTTAGCCACGACAAAGCTTGCTGGCATAAACACAACAGAAGTATCTGATCTACCCTTTCTAGTTGTAAGAAGATACCGCCGTCTCTCATAATTTTCAACTTTCAGTTTATCTCTGCTATTGTTGTCTGGGGCAAAACTTGGAACAAGACTTACAATCAGCGGCCCAGAGTTAACAACCTTCCTAAACACTAAGGCACCTTCATCATCAGTGTATACATAAGGACTAATAAATTCCAACTTTATGTCCCAGTCAATTGTGGGTGGTGGAACAGGCACAGGTGAAACTACCCACTTATTTCCCACATGTATTAAGTTGTAGGGCGCATTATTTACAGGCGGAGTAGGTACAGTAACATCACGCAGCTGACCAAATTTAGGAATCTGTCTTTCACGTCTTTCATGTCAACAATTACTTTCCTCTTGTACATGCCAGTGGAATCAAGTTCAAAACCATACACCTCCCCTACTTCTCCCTCCTTCTCAAAATCCTGTACATCAGCCAAATCTTTCAACTCTGTTACCGGACACGCAGTTGGTATGATTGTTCGCTTTGGACCACCACTCATTTTTTATAAACAAAAATAAAATTATTTAACTTCTAACACTACACTAAAATCATGCATAACAACTGGTTTATCATCTTGATTAGTTACAGATATACACAGTGACTCAAAGAAACTAGAACCTAATTTCTTAAACTGTAAATTAGGAAATCTAGCAACCACACATTCACAATACGGAGCAGTTCCAGTCGGTAAGCATCTCAACAAAGTTGAAGGCTTTCCATTGTGAACATTTTCAGTTGTGTTTAGTTCTTTTAAATAAACATTTAGTACTGTGTGTACTGACAAATGAACAGAATATCTTCCAATTATTTTTTTCTTTTTTTGGTTTTAGTAGTTGTTGCCTGTCTGGACTTAACCATTTTGTCCAATCTTCATCTGGAAAAGAAGTTACATTACCCATAAACCCAAGTAATTTTATAAGGCTTAATGATAATGAATACTCAGTATCTTTTGGAAAATCTAATGTAACAATAAGTTAGCCGGATTTAAAGTTGCTTTAATTTTAAATTCATTTTGTAGCCATTCAGCTAAAGTACAAAAGTCATAATACCCAGCTCGTAAAACATTAACTCTATTTAAACTAGCAATAAAAGATCCATCTATATAATAATCTGTATCATTTGTAACATTAAACCACTTTACTGTGTAGAACATTTCATGGATAGCAACAGCCTTGCTACCATCTCAATTATCAATCCCATTAGTTAACCACACTGGTTTGCTTGTGTCAAGATTTGTTAAGGTAATAAACATTTTTATTATCTCATAAAAAAGAAGGATGGAATTTAAATCACCAACAAGTGTTACTACAAACGCATTTCAATTTAATGTGAATGCCAAATATAATGTTGCACCTACTTATGAACAGAAAATAATTCAACTAAATCAGCTCGACATAGCTGTAAGTGAACAAGATTTATTTCAAGTGAAAGTACCAAATCCGTTTGACCATTACCTAAACCCTCCAATAACAGACGACTCTACTGCAAGAAAGTGGTCCTCAAGTCCACTACAGATGTTTCAAAACCAACTCAACTTTGCCATACTATGCTCAACTACTGGCTGTGGGGTTTCATTTACAGACCATTTGAATCACTCAAACAAACTAATTAAGTCTGTTTATCGTTTCCATGTTTATTACCAGCTTAGACGTATTTTGTCAGAACTTCATACACCACTACCAACTGAATCCAGTTTCAACAGGTTTAATAACCCCATGGATATGAAAGTGTTTGAACGCATCTGTAATGAATTTAACATCAGTACAAAATATGACTTCACACAAAAACTTGATGATCACAATGGTATGGGCACATTGTATTATGCTATGAGTCACAGACAATACCCTCAAGATTATTACCCTGGTTACACTTCATTCTCATCTAAATCTGAAGTCTGGTTAGGATCAATAGAGCAGAAACAGTCAAACGCCTGGACCACATTTATTTTACATAAATCTGACGGGTTTACTCAAGCAGGAGTTGAGCGCGTAAATGAGTCTATCAGAACATATGTCTGGTGTATACTAGGAGCACAATCATTAACAAAATCAAATATTTTGAATGGAAGTGGCAAATTTGAAGCACAAAAACAATTTCTCGCAAACCTGGAAGATTCAATTAATTCAACAGTAGATCTCCCATCAAGCATACAACGCTACCAAGACATACTCAGATATGCCAGATCAAAAGTTGACTTTGTAGTAGGCATCGGGTTATACATGTTACCATCTGACCTTCAATTACAAATGGGTACAATAACAAATTATAATAATGAAATAGTTGTTGCAGGTGTTGGTCAAAAACTCGGTCTTAATCAATCTGTAAACTTGGGGGCCACAACCACACATGTACAGTCATTAAAATCATTACAGACGGTAACACCCCCGGCCCCGGCCCCGGCCCTGGCCCCGGCCCCAACACCGGCACTCATACAACCAGTACAGTCAACCCCTGACACACATGAGTCGGAAAGAACTGCATTGGTAATAGGTCTAACAGGGTTAGGGGTTTTACTTCTTTATCTGTTTCATTAAATAACCCACCATCAACCCTCCTACTGTAACCAAAAAGACCCACACATGTTCTGCCATAAACCCAACTACCTTTGCTGCTGTAGTAATCAGCCAACTGACAACAGTGCCAATTATGCCAGGCAAAGCATCTATTGCTTTCAGAGCCAATTTTTTAAGCAAGTCTGATATGTGAGACAACTGTTTTTTTTACCCATGTCTGTAAATCTTATGGGTCTGTTGGAGTCGGTGGGCCCGGGGTTGGTGGTGCTGGAGGTGGAGAACCACCGGGTCCACCAGCACCAGAGACAGCTAGCACAACAGTACTGATAATAAATCCAAGAGCAGTAATTAAACTAGCAATTGTAATACCCTGTTCTCTGAAAAGTGTTTTTAGTCTCTCGGCCAGAGTAGTGTCTTCGTGAAGTATTTTCTGAATAGTTTCTCTAATTCAGTTGACCTGTGATTTTAGTTTTTGTCTTCCAATACTAATTGTTTCTAACCGTCCTGATCTTTCTATCTGCAAATCATTTAATCTGTGTTGGATTCTTTCTTTCATTTCTGTGTCAAGATACCCATTGTCTGCTGTAGCCAGTTTCTCTTTTTCACGTTGTATGTGTTTATCAAGCTCACCCAGTTTGGCAACATTGTTTACCATCTCACCTCTTATTGTCTGCAGTGATTTATCCAACCCTATAATCTCTCTCATTGACAAAGGTGGATCATCTATTGTTTTCAAAGCATCATTTATTTGTCCTTCAGTAAATGAGGTTTCTTGTATCACTGTGTTTGCTATTTCTGGTAGGCTTGTGACTGGTGCCATTTCAATTTGTTGCCCTGTTGGCAACTTTGTTTGCGTGTCGTGAAGAACACAAACCAGTCTAGGCGTGACAGGAGACCC
>BTPG01000002.1:53427734-53500802 GCA_036245525.1 Semisulcospira habei | reverse complement strand
TGTAACGATACAAATACTGACAATTCTGCCAGCGCTAGCCTCACCTATCTGGTTTGTGAGTATCATGTATAACTCGAGGCAAAATTTGTATCGTTACATTGTTGTGTAATGTTCTGTGCATCTACTGTGGGAAATCAGGGTATTTACCCGACCACATATAGTAGCGCACCTTCATGTTTGTGTATGTATGTTTCTCCTGCCTACTTCCTAAGTTCCGGAGAAAGACATGGGTTATATAAGAGACCTGATCCATTCTTATTAGGAATGGAAATGATTGTCTTATTCTATACCTGCGTATTTCTCTGTGGGCTGGCGATTGGGTGCCTGATAGGCGGGGGCAGGGGATCTAACTGTTGTCTGTCCAGCGCTGTGATTCCCCTTGGTTTGAGTACTGACAATTCTGCCAGCGCTAGCCTCACCTATCTGGTTTGTGAGTATCATGTATAACTCGAGGCAAAATTTGTATCGTTACATTGTTGTGTAATGTTCTGTGCATCTACTGTGGGAAATCAGGGTATTTACCCGACCACATATAGTAGCGCACCTTCATGTTTGTGTATGTATGTTTCTCCTGCCTACTTCCTAAGTTCCGGAGAAAGACATGGGTTATATAAGAGACCTGATCCATTCTTATTAGGAATGGAAATGATTGTCTTATTCTATACCTGCGTATTTCTCTGTGGGCTGGCGATTGGGTGCCTGATAGGCGGGGGCAGGGGATCTAACTGTTGTCTGTCCAGCGCTGTGATTCCCCTTGGTTTGAGTACTGACAATTCTGCCAGCGCTAGCCTCACCTATCTGGTTTGTGAGTATCATGTATAACTCGAGGCAAAATTTGTATCGTTACATTGTTGTGTAATGTTCTGTGCATCTACTGTGGGAAATCAGGGTATTTACCCGACCACATATAGTAGCGCACCTTCATGTTTGTGTATGTATGTTTCTCCTGCCTACTTCCTAAGTTCCGGAGAAAGACATGGGTTATATAAGAGACCTGATCCATTCTTATTAGGAATGGAAATGATTGTCTTATTCTATACCTGCGTATTTCTCTGTGGGCTGGCGATTGGGTGCCTGATAGGCGGGGGCAGGGGATCTAACTGTTGTCTGTCCAGCGCTGTGATTCCCCTTGGTTTGAGTACTGACAATTCTGCCAGCGCTAGCCTCACCTATCTGGTTTGTGAGTATCATGTATAACTCGAGGCAAAATTTGTATCGTTACATTGTTGTGTAATGTTCTGTGCATCTACTGTGGGAAATCAGGGTATTTACCCGACCACATATAGTAGCGCACCTTCATGTTTGTGTATGTATGTTTCTCCTGCCTACTTCCTAAGTTCCGGAGAAAGACATGGGTTATATAAGAGACCTGATCCATTCTTATTAGGAATGGAAATGATTGCCTTATTCTATACCTGCGTATTTCTCTGTGGGCTGGCGATTGGGTGCCTGATAGGCGGGGGCAGGGGATCTAACTGTTGTCTGTCCAGCGCTGTGATTCCCCTTGGTTTGAGTACTGACAATTCTGCCAGCGCTAGCCTCACCTATCTGGTTTGTGAGTATCATGTATAACTCGAGGCAAAATTTGTATCGTTACATTGTTGTGTAATGTTCTGTGCATCTACTGTGGGAAATCAGGGTATTTACCCGACCACATATAGTAGCGCACCTTCATGTTTGTGTATGTATGTTTCTCCTGCCTACTTCCTAAGTTCCGGAGAAAGACATGGGTTATATAAGAGACCTGATCCATTCTTATTAGGAATGGAAATGATTGTCTTATTCTATACCTGCGTATTTCTCTGTGGGCTGGCGATTGGGTGCCTGATAGGCGGGGGCAGGGGATCTAACTGTTGTCTGTCCAGCGCTGTGATTCCCCTTGGTTTGAGTACTGACAATTCTGCCAGCGCTAGCCTCACCTATCTGGTTTGTGAGTATCATGTATAACTCGAGGCAAAATTTGTATCGTTACATTGTTGTGTAATGTTCTGTGCATCTACTGTGGGAAATCAGGGTATTTACCCGACCACATATAGTAGCGCACCTTCATGTTTGTGTATGTATGTTTCTCCTGCCTACTTCCTAAGTTCCGGAGAAAGACATGGGTTATATAAGAGACCTGATCCATTCTTATTAGGAATGGAAATGATTGTCTTATTCTATACCTGCGTATTTCTCTGTGGGCTGGCGATTGGGTGCCTGATAGGCGGGGGCAGGGGATCTAACTGTTGTCTGTCCAGCGCTGTGATTCCCCTTGGTTTGAGTACTGACAATTCTGCCAGCGCTAGCCTCACCTATCTGGTTTGTGAGTATCATGTATAACTCGAGGCAAAATTTGTATCGTTACATTGTTGTGTAATGTTCTGTGCATCTACTGTGGGAAATCAGGGTATTTACCCGACCACATATAGTAGCGCACCTTCATGTTTGTGTATGTATGTTTCTCCTGCCTACTTCCTAAGTTCCGGAGAAAGACATGGGTTATATAAGAGACCTGATCCATTCTTATTAGGAATGGAAATGATTGTCTTATTCTATACCTGCGTATTTCTCTGTGGGCTGGCGATTGGGTGCCTGATAGGCGGGGGCAGGGGATCTAACTGTTGTCTGTCCAGCGCTGTGATTCCCCTTGGTTTGAGTATGGTTTCTCTTGCTTTAGTAGGCATCCTAGGGTTGCACTACTAGCAATACGGTTTAATGCAAACCCGTACTCCGTCACACTCTCGTTCTTTCTTTTCATCCTTGACCTGAACTCCACTCTACGAATATTCTCTTTCTCAGCGGGATCAAAACGACGTTCAAGGGCCGACCTCATAGCGTCATAGTCCTCTAGTGTCTCTAGTGCAAGCTCACCTAGCACCTGTTGTGCTGGACCCCGTAGTGACATAGCTAGATTCACTCCCTTCTCGCTATAGTCCCAACCATTCCATCTTGCACAAGTCTCGAAATGGCAAAGCCAGTCTTTCAAGTCACCTTTTGTGCCAGTGAATATCTCAGGCACCCTCTCTCGCCTAGACGAGTTGCCACTATCATTCAGAAAGGATCTAGTTCTCGTGTTGTTCCTGTTCATCATGCTCCTTTGCGAGCAACGACTACCGTGACTGCATGAGCTTTCCTCACTACTGCCATCTTCACTGTAAACTGAGTGACTGCTGCTCTTCGCAGATCTTCTAAGTCTACTCCTTCTTTTACCATCTTAACTTTTAGAACTACTTGACACCAACCAGCTTAGAACAAGAAGCCTAAGGAATCCTAAGACTGCACCCATCTTGTAGACTGAACCTCACTATCAGTGTAATGAAAACGTCGCTTGTTCAACTGCGTTTCCCACACAAACAGACTAGAACACGAATCGCTAAAACCAAACTAGAACCAACTTCAAACTAGGAATGTTTCCAATACTTAAAAATCTCACGACTGGTACTAATGAAAACGCTCCCTGCCGCAACTGGTACCACGGAAAAGACGTGTCGACAGTGACACAGCTAGACTGCCGCCAACACAGCGCATAGTCTTGAACTCACAGCGTTAACTCCCTTCCTCCAACAAAGTATCTTGGTCAAACTATCTTTATCAAACAACAATTCCAACCAAATACAATCCTGGTCAAACAACAATCCTGGTCAAACACAATCCTTGTCATTATTCACAATCGCTCATGGGGGAAGAGGACTGGAGTGTGAGAGATCATTATTCACAATCACTCACGGGGGAAGGGGACTGGAGTGTGAGAGATCATTATTCACAATCGCTCACAGGGGAAGAGGACTGGAGTGTGAGAGATCATTATTCACAATCGCTCACGGGGGAAGAGGACTGGAGTGTGAGAGATCATTATTCACAATTGCTCACGGGGGAAGAGGACTGGAGTGTGAAAGATCATTATTCACAATCGCTCACGGGGGAAGGGGGTGGTGATCATTATGCACAATCACCCCGAGACTGAGAATCGGCCGCTTTATATAGGCTCCCAGCCTCTGGGACCGGAAACTACGTCACTGAGCTTCGCGCGTGTAGTCCGCTACACACCAACTAGCTAAGTCAGCAAAATTCTCGCTCACAGTGCGCCAAGCGTGCACTAAACCACTGAACTCTGACTCGCTGGTAGTAACTAGTGATAGCATTAGCAGAGGGCTCCTCTGCTACACTCCCTCCTCCTTAAGACCTAATGTGCACGACACATTAGTCAAACAAAAGAAATAAAGTCGTACAAACTAAAATAAAATACGTGATCAAGTTCAAGAAAGTGAATTCTGGCATGCACAACAAAATCCAGATTCAAAAGAAGTTCAACAAATTCAACAAAATAAAATTATCATGCATGCACAAACAAAATTAAAAACAACTGAAATTCAAACCAAAGTCCAAATTAATTAAAACAATTCAAAATGAATTTCAAAACATGATCCCTGATCATGAACACGTATGAGCAACCGTTTCAGCAATTGTGATGCGCTAGTGACAATCAACAAGCTTCAGCATCACTCAAAATGCATAGCCACTGCATGGAATAATCCATAAAAAACCTGAAAAACAAGGTTTCAAACCAAAATTCAAGTACTTGTATCATTCTGCTAGCTGATGCACAACAATGCAACCATAGCAAAATGTAAGACTTACTTAGTCTGCCACAAGAAAAAAAAAATTACTAAGGCAAAAATCAGTCTTTCAGATTGTACGGGCAACATCAGTTTGGTCCACATCTCACGGAATCCTCAAAACCCGTGTGAGCAAAGTGGTTCACATAACACACAGACTCACAAAAAAAAACAAAAAAACAAAAAAAAAAAACAAAAAAAAAACAAAGAAACAAACATTAGCACCGATGAAACCCGACGATTTCAAAGTGCAAACTCTTGAGGTAATAATGGAGTACAAAACCAAAATTAATGAGAAGATAAGTAACCAAAAATAATTCAAAAATCGCATGCATAGGAGTTCAAAATACAGTACAAAAATAAGCAGTTTGTTGCTGAGGTACAAAACATTCAAAACAGCATAGTCAGATGATTACATATTATAAGGACAAAAATGATATATGATAGGCATATTGTGAAAAATGATATATGATCCAGACGTCTAGGCAGTGCACAAAGCTATCTGACAACAACAAAATAAAATATATAAAAAAGCCATTTCTAATTCAACGCCAACAATTTGCGCATGAAAAGAACATCTGAGAAGAAACAAACTTAACACTAATGTCGTAGTTGGTCCTTGAAGAATGCCCTTTTCCCTCGACTCGCATGACGTGAGAGGTTACCAGATCAGAGCCGACCGGAACAACACCCTCGTCTTGGAGTTTCCAGCTAGAGCCACTGGCTTACTCCAAGACAGGTACGAGACAGACGCCCGTCTCATATGCACATTAACGGACAATGTGAGCTGGAGGCCCAACTCACTTTCAAAGGGTCACTAGGGAAGCCGACTAGAGACAGTACGAGCTCCCTCGTGAGATGCCGCCATCTCACAAAATTCGTTCGGACACGTGAGACACGCGCATGTCTCACTGACCACAATACTCTCCTCGGGGCATGTTTTAGCCTGTTTAGGGGGGAAGAAGGCCAGACTTGCTATGGCGTCGGCTGTGGTGCCGCCTAAGTCTTCCGGTGCTGGCGAACCATCCCCCGCACAGCTGACATCTGACCCCTTTGCCGATAACTTCGCTGCTGGTGGGACTTCCGGCCAAGATGGCGACCGATAGAGCCAAAAATAACTGAGCTCCGACAATGTTGCTGAAAACTGGACTAAATGAAACATCAGAATGACCAGAACAAGGCGTCAAACCCGGACAAAAACTCCTAAGGGAATTGACGAACCAAGATCGCCCCAGGACAACGAGAGGGAAAGAGAGAGTGAAGTCCCGACATACAGAAGCAAGATAACCGCCGCCACTTGAAGGACAACGGGGACGAGACCTTTCAAACTGTTGTAGACCACCTGAAGGCTACCGTAAGCCTACTTACCCGACAAGTGGCTCTCTTGACGGAGCAGGTGCAACGTCTACAACCTGGCTTCAGCAGAGGAGTCGACGTCTCGACCCAAACGGACTTCAAAGACCGACGTGAACTGACCTACACGGCAGCGGTCAAGTCCACCTCCACGGCCAGGGTCAAGACAGACAAGCCTGCTGGAGCCACTGCAGCTGCTCCGTCACGTAAACTGGCTAATACTTCCTCTTCTTCTTTATCCCATTCCGCTACTTCAGCTTCCCAAACAAAAGTAAGCGGGATACATAAACAAAAGGGACAGGAATATCGAAATTTCAATCAGCGAAAAAACATCATTCGAGATGACGTCAAACGCCAACATGCGTCATCATTTCAATCAAAGACCGTAACAATGCCAAAAGTAGCAATTTTTCATGATTCCACTTTGAAAGGAGTGCGCTCTCCCCAGCTTGGAATCTCGTACGGTTTGTCCGTATCAAAGATAAGCGCCTTCACTGTTGAAGATATTTCCAAAGCGACGGACAGCATCAAGGAAGACGTCGATGCTGTCGTGATACATACTGGTATAAATAACATTAAATCTTGAAATCCACGCACTGCTGGGAAATCATTTGTAACAACAGTGCGTGATCTGAAAAAGAAATTTCCTGCAGGCCATATAGTAGTCAGCAAGATTGCCCCATGCAGGGATATTCAACTGAACATAAAACGTGAGATTTTCAATGCCACGGTGGTGTCAGAACTTATCGAGGACCAGAACATTTCCGTAATTCATCATGAAAACATTAACTCTAACTTTCATCTGCGGGACTCAATACATCCAAATGCAAGGGGGTCTTCTACTTTTGCACGTAACATCGGGAGACATTTATCAAACTTGTTCTGGGAAAAACCAAAACGAACATTGAATTACCACTATTCCAAACATCCCAGTGGATATTATGATTGGAGGGGTCACTGGTATTCTTACTAAGTTTCTGACCGAATGAAATATACATAAGCTAACTGATTATCATTTCAAATGTGGTAAAGTTAACAATGGACACAGTCTCTAGTGATCCCGCTCCCCAAGAAAGGAAACCTGAAACAGTGCCAGAACTAGAGAACTATCAGTCTGATAAGTCACCCTAGCAAAGTAATGCTTAGAATCATTCTCAACCGCCTCAAAACTTTCGCCGAGGAACTGCTGGCAGAAGAACAGGCTGGCTTCAGAGTTGGAAGAAGCACTGTAGAGCAGATTTTCAACTGCCGCGTCCTGATCGAGAAACATCTGCAGCATCAGCGCGAACTCTACCACAACTTCATTGATTTCAGGAAAGCATTTGATCGCGTCTGGCACGACGGACTCTGGCAAGTCATGAGATCGTTCAACATAGAGGAGGGACTGATCCAAATGATAGAAGCGCTTTACAAGAACGCCTGCAGCGCGGTTCTACTTAACAATCAGTCAGGCGAGTTCTTCAGGACGACGATCGGTGTCCGTCAAGGATGCCTGCTCTCTCCTGTCCTTTTCAACATATTCCTGGAGAAGATCATGCAGGAAACCCTCCACGACCACCATACTTCAATCTCTATTGGTGGCAGATCCCTGTGCAATCTTCGATTCGCAGACGACATTGACCTCATGGCAGGCAGCAATAGTGAGCTCCAAAACCTGACAGACAAACTTTCAAGTAGCGCAGGGTCTTATGGCATGGAGATCAGTACGGATAAAAGCAAAGTGATGATCAACACCACAAGCGACAGCAGCAGCATCATTCACATGAACGGCTAGAAGCTAGAAGAGGTCAATAGCTTCAAGTACTTGGGAGCCACCCTGTCCAAAGACGGTAGTTGCATAGCAGAGATCCGTATCAGGATAGGTACAGCAACATCCGCAATGGCCAGGCTGGACAGGATATGGCGAAGTAACTCCATCAGCTTCAACATCAAGTACAGGCTTTACAAGTCCCTCGTAGTGTCTATTCTACTCTACGGCTGTGAGACTTGGACACTGCTTGCAGACTCAGAAAAGAAAATCCAGGCCTTTGAGAACAAGTGCCTGAGGAAGTTGCTCCGCATCTCGTACCGCGAGCACAAGACCAACGAATATGTACGGAGCATCGTCACTTCCCTGGTGGGCCCACATGAACCCCTTCTGGCAACCGTGAAACGGCGCAAGCTTGCTTGGTTTGGCCACGTGACCCGACACAACACCTTGTCCAAGACTATCCTCCAAGGCACTCTCGAAGGAAGTCGTCGGCGAGGTCGTCAGAGAAAGAGTTGGGTCACAAACATAAAAGAATGGACCGAACTCGAGATGCCAGACTTGCTTGCCACCGCCCAAAATAGAACAGTGGAGAGCACTGTCTGTTGCTGCTGCCTTTCAGTCCCCCCAACGCCCAGTTCGGGCAAGGGACTGATGATGATGATGATGAAAGTTAACAACATTATCATTATCAAGTCCGGTCGAAAGCAACTTTAAAATGATATCCAGATGGTTTAGTTCTAGTTTTTGATTTAGTACTGAACTGTTTGAGATATACCGATTCTTGGTGTTTTGAAAGTGCTCATTTTGTTTTGTATTAGTTATTTGTATATTGTGGTTTGTTTTTTTTTTTGTTTTTTTTTTTGTTTTTGCTTTCCTTCTCCTTCAGTTGACCTCCTTTCGCTACAAGGAGGTCACTGACCATGAAGAGGAGCACAAGCAATATGAAAGTGTTTCAGTGGAATTGCAGATCTATTTCAACAAATTTCCTATCCTTCGAGAATCACATTTTACAGTCAGAGTATTGTATATTAGCGTTACAATCTCTGAATGTAGAAGGTAAAAAACTCTCAAAACTTGGAGGATATTATTATCCTCCTCTATACCATTATGACCCTATATCGAATAAAGTCCAAACTGCGTTATACATTAGCGATGACCTAGAATATGCATCACTAAATACGTACTCTATAACGAAAGATCTAAATGATATCTATATCACTGGGGCCGTGGTAAAAATTAATAATCAAAATACTTTAAATGTGATCTCTGTATATCTACCTAGAGGGCCAAAAGATGACAACACAGACTGGCTAAAAAATATTGATTCTCAGCAGACAACTTCCTGTGAATGGATGGTCCTAAGAGATTTCAATGCTCATGCACCGTTCTGGGAGTCTGGATGTACGATAGTTACAAGCAATCGTCTAGTAGAAAATATTTCAGACTCTCAGTTAATCATTTTAAATGATGGTAGTATCACTAGAATCCCAGATGTTTATACTCATAAGGCATCTGCTCTTGATATATCACTAGTAATTCCAACTCTGGCAACAAATTGCACTTGGATCACCGAGGAAGATTGTTTGGGAAGTGATCATCTTCCAATCATTATACAATTAAACATTAAAGATAAAGATGAATATTGCAATATTGAGGACAGAATTCCAAAGTTTCAGTATGTCAATGCTAATTGGGAACTGTATAAGACAATCTTGCTGTCCCATGACATTGCAAGTATAGAACATGAAAGTATAGATACATTTTATGGAAATATTACAAAAGCTGTTCTTTCTGCTGCGGAGAAGTCCATACCAAAATGCAAAGGAAAATCAAAAGGTAAATATTCAGGTAATGTTTGGTGGAATAAGGAATGTGAACTAGCAGTAAATATTAAGAAGGCACACTTTAAAAAAATGGATAAGAAACAAATCCGAAGAGAACTTTAGGGAAATGAAGAAAACTAAAATACACTGTAACAGAATAGTGGCGAGAGCCAAAAAGATTGACTGGGCTGAATTCTGTAAAAAATGAAGTGTCTGAATCAAAAGATACATATAAGGTTTGGAGAAAAATATCAGAATTACAAAATGGATACAAATTACAAGTGTATCCAATTGCAGTAGAAGGCAACACATTTCCTAGTGCAGTAGATAAAGCGGAGGCCTTTGTTAATATGTTTGCAGAAAATAGTCTCACATCAAGTCTCAGTTAACCACAGAAACCAAGAAGAAGTCAAAGCAGATTATCAAGATCCAGTTTCTACTCATTCTCAGTATATCAATGCTCCAATTCAATATAATGAATTCCTAGATGTTTTACAGTCGTTTGCAAATACCTCTAGTGCATTGGTTATAGATGGAATTTCTTACTAACTACTTTATCATTTACCTGAGTCGTGGAAAAAAACTACTACAACATTTTACCAAAAATGTTGGTTTAATGGATCTCTTCTTACTATCTGGAAGCAGTCAGTAGTAGTTCCAGCACTCAAATCGGGTAAAACACGTACATTGATTAGTAGTTATAGACCTATTGCATTAACATCACAAGCTTGCAAAGTAATGGAAAAGATTCTTTTAAATCGGTTATTTCATTACTGTGAAAAACAGGATATAATTCCAGTTCATCAAGCTGGTTTTCGGAAAGGTAAATGTACGACAGACCATTTAGTTAAACTCACAAATAACATTAAAAAACAAATTTCTAGAAGAAAAAGTATAATAGCAACCTTTTTCGACGTAAAAAAAGGCTTATGATAGTGTTTGGCATGCTAGATTATTATACAAAATAAAACAGATTGGCATAACCGGGTTTATGTATGAGTACATTAAAAGCTTTTTGTCTGAAAGATTTGTCTGCACCAACGTTGGTAAAAGTTATTCAACCTTTAAGAAAATAGATATGGGTATTACACAGGGATCAATAATTTCACCCTTTTTATTCACTGTGTTAATTTACACCTCCCACAATCTCTCTCACAGGAGACAACTGTGGTACAATATGCAGATGATATTGCTATGTGGATAAACACTAATCTCAGAAAACGTACCCCAAAAAGAATCGTAGATTACGTTCAAAAAGTTTATCAGATTGAATTGGACAAATTATCAAACTATATGAAAGAAAATGGTCTAGAACTATCTGGGGAAAAAACATGTCTAATGCTTTTCAATAATGGGGAAAGTGCTAAAACATTACCTAACTTATCCCTAAACGGGACGCCTTTAAACTACCAACAGAGTGTAAAGTTTTTAGGCATACGTTTTACATCAAAATTATCTTGGAGAATTCATATTGAAGCCATATTAAATAAGGCAAGAAAAAGACTTACCTTGTTAAAAATTATAAACTCACAACCATGGAGTCAGGACATTAAAACTGTTTTACACCTTGGTACATCTTTAGTTCGATCAACACTTATCTATGGTCAGGAAGTCTACTTTTCTGCCCCAGCTACACTTCTACAGAAGCTGCAAAGCATTGATAGTAAAGCAGTTAAATTAGCCCTTGGAGTGCCGGTTCATACTAATACTGTAAAAACCTACAAAGAAGCAGGTGTTCTGTCTTTATCTGACCAACGTAAATTAGCAACTGCAAAATACATTGTCCGCAGCCTGTCCGTCAAAAACTCAGTACGTGAAAACATATTGTTAGATGCAGATGTGGATTTCCCGAAGAGAGCGCAAACCATCCCGTATCTTTTTCCTATACGTAATTATGTCAAAGATGCTATGGAAAACTACAATATAGATATCAAGTCTATTCCCGTTTTACCAGTAACTCCTGCTATACCTCCGTGGGAACATATTAATGCTACTTTCGATATAGATTACACAGATTTGAAAAAAGATGAGGATGTGAACGTTTTAGCAAATTTAGTGAAAGAAAAATTACAGACAACATATTTTAAACATTTGAAAATTTTCACAGATGGGTCTGTCTTAGATTCTTTAGACTGTGGTGCAGGCTTTGTTATTCCTGATCTCAAAGTGAAGAAATCTTTTTATCTTGGTAAAGGATTTTCTATATTTACGTCTGAACTGTATCCGATTCTCATGGCACTAAATTTTATTCAACTTATACCTTATGATATATTTAACATTTTGATCTGTGTCGATTCTAAATCTGTCCTATATAGTCTAAAAAGCTGGGATTGTAATACTAGAAAAGACCTAGTGTATGACATAAAACATATTATGAGCTGTATTATGTCCAGAGGAATAGGGATCGATTTTATTTGGATACCGTCACACTGCGGAATTTATTGGAATGAAATTTGTGACAGACAAGCAAAAAAAGGAGCTATAAATAGACAAAACTCAGCAGTTTGTAATTATATGCAATTATCTCTACATGAAATGTACTCTGTGCTAAACATTTTTTTCACAAAGATGATATGAAATATGCTTATCATGTTTCTCCTTGGTCAAGGAAAACAAACTTCGTTGATATACAAGTTAAGACTAAATTCTTGGAAAACAAAATTCGCAAAAGACATCAAATGCGAGTGCTTAAGCCCCATCTCTGTTAAACATATAATCTGTAAATGTCCTATCATACTGAATCTGTTGACAAAAAATAACATAACAGTTGATCACTTAGCAGACAATTTGTATGACATCTTACATAGAAATATTGCCATTTCAATAGTTAATATAATAATTCATAGTCCGGTGGGTAAACTATTATAATAAGTAATTTGAGTGTGTGGTTGGATGTTAATTATTGCTATTCTTTGATACTCACAAGTTGTGTGTTTGGTTGTTGATATTTTTTTTTGGTCTAATATCACCAATGTGTGAAAAGACGTTAAATAAATTCCTGATCCTGATCCTGATTCGCTGCTGGTTTCATTTACTTCCACCGTAAGCTCAACTGGAGACAAACATAAGTTCAATATTACGGGGATGGGGAATACCTTCTTGGGGCCCTCATTTCTCTTCCTCTTCTGGTTTTTATAGGAGTTTCTTCTTCGTCCCTTTCTTCAGCTACGGTTAGATCTACATCACTCATCTCCTGACTCTCACTCTCACCACTTTCACTTATAGTTTCTAAGGCACACTCGCTCTCATTCTCACTGAGTGGCTGGCTTCTGCCCTCGTAGGGTTTGACATCATTAATGTGTACTACAATGGGCTTGTCATCTCTGCTCTCAGCAATCTTCACTGCACTGTTTCCAACTTTCTCCATGACTCTGTAAGGACCTGTCCATCCTAGACCCAGTTTTTGTTTAGCTTTTTGTGGTACCATCTCCAGACCCACATTCCTGCTTCTACTGGTCTCTCTTTACACGTTCTGTCATGATAGTGTTTCTGCCGTTGGACACTAGCCTCTGAATTCTCTCGTACAAAACGAAAGACTCGTTCGTTCTAGCGTGTTTTGAACCCATTGTACGTACTCTATCGGACATTCAGACGCATCTCAAGTAGGGAAGACAACAAGTTCGACTGTGTTACCATTATGGTTGTGTTGTTTTGTGAGAGCGTGCGTGCATGGATCGTAGGTAACGATCCGACGTTTTATTTGAGCTATCACGTTTTCTAATCACATACCGTTTCAGTAATTTTCACATTCGTTTACAAATAGTGCGGTATTCAGTGTCAGTTGCCGCACGGAGTTGAGTCAAGAAAGATCTAGATGCTACTCTAATATTCTTTTGTTTACCACTCGCGTGTGTTAGCGGTTAGTATCCGTGCACTTATAGCATGTTTACCAGACTGTACGGTCAAGGTCGCAACCTGTTTAGTGTACGCATGCGTGAAGTTAGGACGAGTGGGGATTCACCTAATTTTTTAGCTAGTAAATAATAGCCAGACTTTTATCGAATATTCCAGTCTGAATGTACCTTTGAGTTTTAATTACGTACTGTGTTTTGATTGGCTGTGTTGTACGATTTTGCTTGATCTTTCTGGAAAACATAACACTATAAAAGAGTCGTGCTAGGAAGTATCCGTGTACATTGTTCAGTCTTAGGATTGCGATGTAACAGAGTCTGTACATTGTTCAGTTGTAGAATTGCGATGTAACAGCGTCGTTACAGTGTTCAGTTGTATAATTGCATTGTATTGTAAAACGCTTTGGTATTGAGAGAGTACGCAAGATATCGTGCTTCATGAGTTGTCAGTGATAGAGTTATGCAGTGAATGGTGATGTACATTGTATGAGAGACGCATTGTGTCAAAGCTGAGAAGCCTTTGTACTATTGTTGGTGCATTTGTGAACGCATTTCGTGGAGATCGCATCGCTGTAATAAAATATTTTTGGAACTGTTACTCCAGTATTATCTACATCCTTAAGCCACGTGTGACGGATTGCAGCTGAATGAGGTTTATTTAAAAGAACTCTATGTGTGTGCGTTTGGTGTAGTATCATTCTACGACCACGATTCAACCACGTAACATTTTGGCGACCCCGACGAGACCTTCTTCAGTTGATCCAGTGGAAAGGGTAGCAGGAGAAAACAGCCAGCAGTGAAAAGCAGAAATGGCGACATCGGAAATGGAAACATTCCTGAAAATTGGAAAGGAATGTGGACTCGAAGGAGCTCAACTCCTCGAGTTTGTAAAGGAGAGAGAGAAGGAGAGATTGGAGAGAGAAAAGGAGAGACTGGAGAGAGAAGAACAGAAACGAGAGAGAGAAGAAAAGGAGAGACTGGAGAGAGAGAGAAAGAAAAGAGACTTGAAGAAGAAAAGAGACTGGAGAGAGAAGAAAGAGCTAGAGAGCGTGAAATTAGAAAGCTCGAAATTCAAGCAGAAGAAGCAGAAAAACAGCGAAGAGAGGCAGAGAAACAACGAGAAGCGCAACGAGAAGAAGCGGAGAAACAACGAGAAGAGGCAGAGAGGCAGCGTCAACATGAAATTCATTTAAAGCAGATGGAGATAGAGGCTCAGAGCCAGAGAACTAACGAAGCAACAGCCTTGGCCAGCAGAGAGCAAACAGCCCGTACGCTAAAGCTTCCACCTTTCATTGAGAACTCAGATAAGATGGACGCTTACCTAGAGCGATTCGAGCGTTTCTCAAGCAGTAATAACTGGAAAGAAGAGACTTGGGTTATTAAACTGAGTGCACTTCTAACTGGCAAAGCACGTGAATTCTACACTCGCTTACCAAGAGAAGAAGCCGAAGACTATACACAGTTGAAAGCCGCCCTGCTGAGATAGTACGACTTCTCTGAAGATGGTTACAGGCGACGATTTCGGAACTGCAAGCCTGAAAAATTAGAAACACCCGGCCTATTCATTGAAAGAATCAGAAGCTACCTGGAGAAATGGATAGAGCTGGCTGGTTTAAAAAGAGAGTACCAAGACCTGTGTGACCTCATCATTAAAAAACAAGTCTTCAACGCATGTTCTAAAGACCTGGCCGCCCACCTCAGAGAGCAAAAAGATCAGTCCCTGAAGGCCTTGGCCGACTTTGCTCAACGATACCTTGACGCTCACAACATGAAGTTCGGGTCCAGTAAGTCGCAGCGTGAGTCTGCACCAGCAGAAGAAATCAACGACGTCAGAGACACCCCGAAATACAAGCCGGTGGAGAACCTGACATGTTTTCTTTGCGGAAAGAAAGGTCACAAAGCAATACGGTGTCTTTCTAAAGATGTTCCTCGAGGTGACAACATCAGAAGACCTAACCAAGATCGCGGGATAGCAGGCAGAAATAGTACTACATCTCAACACAGAGCCGCCGCTGTACTAGCCAATGATGTGACGTCATCCAATGACTGTGAAGTTAGAGACAGGCGAGTGACAACAGAGTTGATTGAATCTTTAAAAAAAATAGACGCATTCCACTAGGAGATGGGGCTACATTCTTGCCAGTTTCAAACATTGCGCTGCCTGCTAATGAAGTGCCGAATATGCCGGTGGTGTCAGGATTTGTCGGCAAAGCATCAGTGAGAGTGTTGAGAGACACTGGTTGTAGTTGCGTCATCGTGAAAGAAGACCTAGTAGCTGAAGATCAAAAGCTACAGGAGTGGACCACCCTCATTTTGGCTGACGGTACTGTAAGGATTATCCCCCTTGCCAAGGTCAGTGTCGACACACCATACTTGACAAGAGAGGTGAAGGCGTTGTGTGTGAAAACACCAGTCTACGACCTTATCATCGGAAACATTGATGGTGCCAGAAACGCATACGATCCAGATCCAAAGTGGAAATCTGAAACCTGTGCAGTTACGAGAGGTCAGGAAGAGAAGAGCCACCACACCATCCCTCTAAAAGTGGCTGACAACATACAAACAGACATGGTGAAAGAGAAGTTGGAAGAAGAACAGCGAGCAGCCATTGATCGTATGCAGCAAAAACAGGCGCAAGATTTGGACAGTCTGCAGGACGACGTTGAGTGTCACCGTGAAGAACAAATGGAGTTGCTGAATCGCCGGTTGAACGAGGACCGCGAGCGAGAGGGGGCTCCTCTGACAAAGGAGATGTTGAAGCTGCAGGAAGAGGATAACGAGAGAGGTAACCAGAAGCTGGTGTATGAACACAAAAATCAAGAGGTCGTCGAAGATTTGATCACCATGAGAGAGACGATGCAGAGCCTGCTCATTGATGAGGACGATGATGGCAATGTCGATGGAATGATGTCCCCCAAAATGAAGCTCAGCCTTTCTACGGACGTAGACGCGACTATCAGGAAAGCCAACGAGAGCCGCAAGAGCAGTGAGAACGGGAAAGATGACGACAGCGCCGACAAAGAAGAAGCAGCTGATAAGAAAGGTAGTGAAGATGACGCGGGGGAGGCAAAGGTCAACAGCCATGTTGTGAAGAGTAAAAGTGAGCCGATGTTGGAGATGAGAGATGTTGATGATGATAATGACGAGAATGTAGAGGAGGAGGAAAAGCTCGTCTACGACGAAGCGGAAATTATGAGACTGATCGACAGCCATAAGCCGACAGTGTTCGACCCAGGACCAGTAAACCTTTGAACTGTGTGAACTGTGAACTGTGTTCATGATTTGACATTGTTTCAGAGGTGAACTTTGACATTCATTTTTAGTATAATCTATGGTTCGCAGAACTCTGGAGCTGATTACTTGAGCAGAGTAGTTTGAATGGGAATTTTTGTGTCCAGAACAGTTTAAAGAAACATTTTGGTGTCCATGAGAATTTAAAGGAACATTTCTGTGACCAGAACTGTTTAAAAGAGCATATTCTTATTCGGGACGTTTTAAACTAACTGTGAGTTAATTATTTTTGTGTAGTTGATTTGATTTTTGATGTGAAATTTGTATTGTTCTCGGTTATTGTGTAGGTTTAGACAACCACAATCGTATTTTTGGATTTGAGAAGAAATTTTATGAAATTTCGTTTTAAAAGGGGGGGGGGGGGGGGTAATGTTACGATTATGGTTGTGTTGTTTTGTGAGAGCGTGCGTGCATAGATCGTAGGTAACGATCCGACGTTTCATTTGAGCTATCACGTTTTCTAATTACATACCTTTTCAGTAATTTTCACATTCGTTTACAAATAGTGCGGTATCGAGTGTCTGTTGCCGTACGGAGTTGAGTCAGGAAAGATCTAGATGCTACTCTAATATTATTTTGTTTACCACGCGCGTGTGTTAAGCGTTAGTATCCGTGCACTTATATAGCATGTTTACCAGACTGTACGGTCAAGGTCGCGACCTGTTTAGTGTACGCATGCGTGAAGTTAGGACGAGTGGGGATTCACCTAATTTTTTAGCTAGTAAATAGTAGCCAGACTTTTATCGAATATTCCAGTCTGAATGTACCTTTGAGTTTTAATTACGTACTGTGTTTTGATTGGCTGTGTTGTACGATTTTGCTTGATCTTTCTGGAAAACATAACACTATAAAAGAGTCGTGCTAGGAAGTATCCGTGTACATTGTTCAGTCTTAGGATTGCGATGTAACAGAGTCTGTACATTGTTCAGTTGTAGAATTGCGATGTAACAGCGTCGGTACAGTGTTCAGTTGTATAATTGCATTGTATCGTAAAACGCTTTGATATTGAGAGAGTACGCAAGATATCGTGCTTCATGAGTTGTCAGTGATAGAGTTATGCAGTGAATGGTGATGTACATTGTATGAGAGACGCATTGTGTCAAAGCTGAGAAGCCTTTGTACTATTGTTGGTGCATTTGTGAACGCATTTCGTGGAGATCGCATCGCTGTAATAAAATATTGTTGGAAATGTTACTCCAGTATTGTCTGCATCCTTAAGCCACGTGTGACGGATTGCAGCTGAACGGAGGTTTATTTAAAAGAACTCTACGTGTGTGCGTCTGGTGTAGTATCATTCTACGTCCACGATTCAACCACGTAACAGACTGTCAATGGGAGATTGATTTCTCTACCAAAAACAATTAAATTGGGCGTACACCCTGTTGAATGGTGGAAAGAAGCTCTATATGCCATCTTGATCAGGCCGAGGTGATCGCTCCAATCATCACGGTTCTCCTTTACATATACGGAGAGCATCTGTTGATAGTTGTATTCTGTCTTTTCACCATCCCGTCACTTTCTGGGTGATATGGTGTGGTTCTTGTTTTGCTAGAACCTAACGCTTCACAGATGTATCTGAACAAATAAGATTCAAAGTATCTACCCTGGTCTGTGTGGATAGTTAGAGGAATACCAAATATACAGATAAACTCTATCCTATAGAGACAGTAGCGTTTTAGATGAGTTCTAATTCACCTAAATAGGGCTTAGGCTGTCTTAGGACGGCGCTAGGTTTTATTGGTAAGTGCGTATAGGTGTTAGGCCTAGGAGTTAGGTTCGCTAGGAATCGTATTCAACGTTATAGGTGTTAGTCATAGGAGATAGGTCTGCTATATCTATGTGTCGTGTTCGAAGATATAGGTGTTAGGCCTAAGGTGTTTAAGGTTACTAGGACTTGCACTGGTTCGACTAACTTTGATTATGTTGTTTGTTTCACATCATGAATGCTTTTCTGGTATAAATAAATCTTGGAACCTTACTTCTATCTCATGATGCTCAGCCAGAGTGAGAGCAAGACTGAGACTGTGTGTGTGTGTATGTTACGTGGTAGAATCGTGGTCGTAGTATGATACTACACTAAACGCACACACATAGAGTTCTTTTAAATAAACCTCTTTCAGCTGCAATCCGTCACACGTGGCTTAAGGATGTAGACAATACTGGAGTAACAGTTCCAACAATATTTTATTACAGCGATGCGATCTCCACGAAATGCGTTCACAAATTCAACAACACTGATAAAATCTCTTCCCAGCAAAATGTCTAACTTTGACACAATGCATCTCTCATACAATGTACATCAGCATTCACTGCATAACTCCGTCACTGACAATGAAGCACGATATCTTACGTAGCGCTCTCTCAATGTCAATACACTTTTCGATACACTGCAATTATACAACTGAACACTGTACCGACGCTGTTACATCGCAGTTTTACAACTGAACAATGTACAAAGGTGCTTCCTAGCACGACTCTTTTATAGTGGTATGTTTTCCAGAAAAATCGCGGAAGTTCGTACAACACAACCAATCAAAACAAACTACGCAACTAAAACTCAAAGGTGCATTCACACTAGAACACTCTGCAAACATCTGGCTACCCTCTTCAACATCTATGTTAGGAAAACCCCGGCGCGCCATGACGTCACACAAAAGTAGGCCAGACAGGTCACGACCTTGCCTGCTTAATCTGGTAAACATGCGATAAGTGCAACAGCACTGAACGCTAAGCGACACGCGCGCAGTAAACAAATGAATACCCGAGCTACTTCTAGACTTTTCCTGCTTCAACTCCGTGCGGCAACAGATAAACAACACCGCACTATTCGAAAACGAAAGTGAAATTCACTGAAAAGGCATGTGATTTGCAAACATGATAGCTCAAATAAAACATCGGATCGTTTCCTACGATACATGCATGCACGCTCTAACAGAACAACACAACCACAATCGTAACATTACCCCCCCCCCCCCCCACCCTTTTAGAATGAAATTTAACAAAATGTCTTCTCAAACCTTAAAAATACGGTTGTGGTTGTGTAAACCTACACAAAACCATAAATATCACAAATTTCACATCAAAATTAAAATCAAATCAACTACACAAAAATAACCAACTCACAGTTCCTTCTTTAAAATGTCCCGAATGAACACATGCTCCTTTAAGCTGTCCTGCACAGGTAATCAGCTTCAAAGTTCTGCGAACCCTTAATTTAAACTAAAAATGAATATCAAAGTTCATTCCTGGAACAATGTCAAATCATGGGATACAGTTCCGACTCACAGTTCATACAGTTCAAAGGTTACTGGTCCTGGGTCGAACACTGTCGGCTTATCGCTGTCGATCAGTCTCATAAGTTCAGCTTCGTCGTAGTCCAGCTTTTCTTCCTCCTCTGCATTTTCGTCATTATCATCATCATCATTTCTCATCTCCAACATCGGTGCACTTGTACTCTTCACGACATGGCTTTTGACAATTTGCCTCTCCCGCGCCATCTTCACCACCTTTCTTATCAGCTGCTTCTTCTTTGTCGACGTTGTCGTCATCTTTTCCGTTCTCACTGCTCTTGCCGCTCTCGTTGGCTTTCCTGATGGTCGCGTCCACGACCAGGCTGAACTTCACTTTGGGGGACGTCACACCATCGACATTGCCATCATCGTCCTCATCAATGAGCAGGCTCTGCATCGTCTCTCTCATGCTGATCAAGTCTTCGACGACCTCTTGACTTTTCTATTCATACACCAGCACCTGGTTACCTTTCTCCTTATCTTCTTCCTGCAGCTTCAACATCTCCTTTGTCAGAGAATCCCCATCTTGCTCGAATCATTCATTCTCCTTGCTTTTCGGCGACCGGGTTTGATCATTGTGGCGGCGCTCGGCATAGTGCCGCCGTCTGCCTAACTCCTGCGCCTGTTTTTGCTGAAGACGGTGGACGGCTGCTCGCTGTTTCACTTCCAGCCTGTCTCGATCGCTGGCCACGGACGCGTCCATCTGGTTTTGCTGTTGTTCTAGGACATTGCGCTTCTCTTCTTCTATCCTGTCTCTAATCATCATGGATGTTTCTACATTGTCAGCCACTTTTAAGGCCCCGCCACACGGGCCGGTTGTGCCCCGATTTTGAAGCCGATTGCGATCCGATTGCGATCGGATGACGTCAATTATCCGATCCGGTCCCAATCGGCTGGGAATCGGGTGTTTAGAAACTGCTCTATTTTTCCGATCCGAATCGGTCCCGATCGTAAGCTTCAACCAATCAGAGCGCGTCTCGCAAAGCATGTCGTTTTAGCACGGTTTGCAAATGGCCGAAAACGCCTGTTGTCATCAGTACCACCGCCGTTGCCGCTGATGTTTCGCACGCCTCTTCCCGAATATGACGCAAAACTGCTGATAATGCAAGCACATCATCATCACTGTCAAAACCGGCTAGCAGTCATTTTGCAGAACAGGTACGACTTTGATGTTCGGTTCAAACCGGTCGGCTAAATGAGTCGGGAAACGTGTGGCAGTGCACATGTTTTTTAGTCCGGCCCGATCACCTACCGATTCGAAAACTGATCGGGAATCGGCCTCAAAACCGGGCTCTTGTAGCGGGGCCTTTAGAGGGATGTTATGGTGGCTCTCCTCTTCCTGACCTCTTGTAACTGCACAAGTTTCAGGTTTCCACTCTGGATCTGGATCATCTGCGTTTCTGGCACCGCTAACATTTCTGATGATAAGATCATAAACTTGGGTCTTCACACACAACGCCTTCACCTGTTAGATACGGGTGTTGACACTGACCTTCGCAAGGGGGGGTGACTCTCCCACTTCCGTCAGCCAAGACGAGGGTTGTCCACTCATGCAGCTTCTGGTCTTCAGCTACTAAATTATCTCTCACGATGACACAGTTACAACCAGTGTCTCTCAGCACTCTCACTGTTGTGTCGCGGACAAATCCTGACACCACCGGCATGTTCGGCACTTCATTCTTAGGCAGAGCGATGTTTGAGACTGGCAAGAATGTAGTCCCATCGCCGACTGGGATGCGTCTATTCTTTCGGAAAGATTCAATCAGCTCTGGTGTCGCCTGTCTGTTTCTAGCTTCACAGTCACTGGATGACGTCACATCATAATGTAACCGGCTGACGCGGTCCCTCCAGCTGAGACGCGATGATGTGTGTGTGTGTTTTTTTTTTTTTTTTTATTCCTCTACCCTCTGGCCACACAAGTCTCTAAGCCTTTCTGCTACCCACGCTTAGCCAGGGGCTGCAACCCAGCCTAGTAGAGTCAGTCAGCTAGTCATTTTGTAGTACTCTAAAAGTTGTGTTAGTGAGTCCGTGTTCTAGCCTCTATAACTGTTTAACGGCTTTACCGATCGAGAATCCGTAACTCACATCAGTTTCCTCATGCAACTCCCCTTCTACTCATATGCTTTGTGTTTAGTGATTTTATGACCACCATAGTTCAATTAGCGATTTTCTTACTTTTACAAATTTCAGTGAGCTCTCCTAGCCCATTTTAGAATTTAATAATAAATTCCTAGGGCTGACTTCCCTCTAAAATATAGTTATGGTAGCTTGTAGCTATTCACATTTCCTGTCTTTTGCTTCAAACCCGAAGCCTTTGTGATAAGTAATTATTGAGTTATGGCTCTTTTTGTAGTACCTAAGAAGCACAGATTTACCCATTTTTCGGTCTGTCTGGAACCGTTTCTTGGTCCGTGCCGTGTTGCTTCCTTTGCTGTTCGCTCGCAGAGTATTTAAGCCGGTCAGTGCCAGAGCGGGAAGTCTTTGTCCTAAGAGTCGCTCCACTGACAGTATAGCTACTACCACTCTGAGCTTATCTTCAATCATATCTCCACTGGGATATCCGTAAGTTACATCTTGTTACATTCTGTATTGATGAATGTTGTTATACTATTGTTTGGTTGTTTATTGGAACTGATGAAGAGTTTACGAGCTAGCTTGTCGGTTTTGCCCTGTGTCTGACACTGAGTCGGCCATTAGCGGCCTTTCTTTTGATGGCGATCGCAACAAGTTGCCGCTTCGCTACTTTGTTCGGAAAACCTTGTTCTCATCTTGCCTGATTTCTAAGTGCTAGTTTCCGTTGCTTTCGAGTAGCATATTTTCAGTGCCAGATTAACCTCTGAATTTATGACTCTTGCGGCTGGTCGACTGAAAGTTGAACGAAGAAAGAGGCAAGACTGAGTGATCAGTTCGTTGCGGTATGACGTACACTTTCATTTCGCTTTGTTGGCTCTGTGCCAGTTTTGTTTGTGGCACTCTGAGTTTCTGAAGGAAGTATTTAGATCTGTAGCTAAGACTCTAACCAGAGCAAAACAACCTGACAGCTATTTTTATGCTGGCTTGATTGTTCTACAGACCTGTACTGATCGAAAATGCTTTGCTTGTTGTTTGCTCCATACATTTGTTGGTTTGATTTGCCATCGAATGTTTACCTTGTTATACGGTTTCGATACTTTACTTGTATTGTGTGCTTGATGCATTTTATTTCATATTTTATTAGGCCTTTCTTTGGCTCTGCTATCCTTCCTCACCTTCGCATATTCCATTGTCAGGCAATACGTGTGACGTCACGAGGTGCTAAAACAGGCAGCCATTTTGTCTGACCTTTTGACCCACTATTTGTCGTCTGCTTGTTTACATTTGGTCGAGCAGAGTAATGCGACCGATGTCTACCTTTCCAAATTTAGTGTATGATCGGCAGTGTTTGATCATGACGTTAAATGCATTCAACTAAATGGTCAAGGCTTTATTTTGATCTGTTACAACAAGTGGCAACACTCACTGATTTTCTGGGTAGTCGGTTGCCCACTCTTAGGAAATGATCATTTTCTCTACGGGTTTAGTGCATAGTAATTATTAGTGAGTTCGACGTATGCGCACATAGCGCCCCTTATACGTATATTATGTGACTGGGGATTAAAGGCACCGGCAGCCTGTTGTAGTAAAAGTTCTTAAGGTCCTGATCCACACTCTTGATGTCACGATAATTATGATTTGCTTAGACTGTGGTCATGATGCCTTAACTGCCCTGATTTGCATGCTGATTTCATGCTTCGTTGCCATTTAATATCATGATGTGTGGTATGTTCGATCATGTGTATCTTTGATGATTATGAGACGCCTTATATTGATCTTTTGGTTTTAATTACAATTTAGTGACAGCCTGATGCTTCAGCCTTAGTGATGACTCGAATTACTAAGTTGGTTCATGTAGTAAATACGGTATTTGTATGATGTAACTTTCTGGCATCATTTCTGATAATGTGTCTTGTTGTATTTGTCCTAGGTGCTGTTATTCTGCTATTTGATAAACGACAAATAAAGTACGTCAACGCGACCTCTGCTTCGGCTTTTTATATTCCCAACCTAATTCACCCACAAACACCGGGTGCACACGAGTTCACAATTTGCTATTACAGTGGCGGCTCTGTGTTGAGACGTAGTACTACTTCTGCCTGCTATCCCGCGATCTTGGTTGGATCTTCTGATGTTGTCGCCCAGGGGAACATCTCCCCCGCCCTCATCTCTCTCTCTCTCTCTCTCTCTCTCTCTCTCTCTCTCTCTCTCTCTCTCTCTCTCTTTCTATTGTTTCATATACATGCATTTACTTTTGCTCGCTCCTGCATGTGCTTAGACACTCTTGTTTCTCGTGTTCAGTTTCTCTCCGAGTCTCTCTCTTATGATTTTTTCGTTGATGTCATTTTTACTTTTTACGCACTTTTGTTCTTCCTTTTCTTTTCTTTTATTTTACGTCACCTCCTTCAGTTGCCACATTCCTTCTGCAAATGAAGATAAGTAGCAGCTAATCTCTCTGTTTGTTTGTCTATTTTGACAAAGGGTATTTACCCGAAATATAAATACATTGTGTTGTACCCTTCTTTTCTAAGCGTGTTTCTTTCTCCGTTGGGTACTTCTTTGCATTTTACACACTTGGCAGTCACCATTTTGGTCTGGATTGTTTACATATACTAATTTAGGTCACAAGAGGCGCCAAATGTGTGTGAAATGCTGATTTTCGATAAAATTGTAGGTATTCCCAAATGTTTGCATTTTTTTAAACAAAATTTGGTACAACGATAGCTGATGATAAAGCTTTCTATGTATACTAATTTATTCAATTCATCAACTAAAAAAAAAGGATCACGGGGGGTCGACAGATGTGTGAAAAATGCTTATATTTTCAGAAAAAACATGGATTTTGCTGCTGCAGAAGCCGGCCCTTGTCACAAAGGTCACACATATGTAAATCGGACATACTCGTGAGCCATAATGGCTTTGCCTTTCTTATTACATTTTCTGATCACTCTTGACCTTTGATATATCAGAGACGTCACCCAAAATAGCATGCATAAAAGGGTGTTCATCATCGGGTATCTTGGTACCAAGTTTGTAAATAGTATTTTCCTCACAGCAGATCTTGAAAGGAGGATACACACCACTGAAATGAGATGTTTTCAAAGGCTGCTTGGCATTTCATACGGAGATCACATAACGAACGAGGAGGAGGGAAGCAGAGGGCCCCATGAAGACCTATTAGTCATTATGAAAAAGAGATATAAGAAAGTACATTTCTGAGACAATGACCCATTGTCTTAGTTTACACTAATTAATTAACTTATTAAGTCATTAACGCCCAAATGGCCGTTTCTCTCAACAACAAAAAAATCAAATTCCATATAGTGCACTCAACAAATAGGCTAAGACATTTCACACACACACACACACACACACACACACACACACACACACACACACACACACACCCATAGTCAATGCTGGTAACCCTGGGTGAATACACAAACAACACATCTAGTCAAGACTAGACATATCAGAAACTGTCCACCTACAATGTAATTTATTCATAATACATTTTATTTTTTGAATCACTTTTTCGAACTGACACGATATGCAGACAGAAAAACTCTTGGCCTTAAGAATATGTAAACACCTACTGTGACCTCCCTGCTTATTCAGTACAAGTAAATGGAACAACACCATTAATCCCCCTGCATCTCCTTACACAGAGAGAGAACCACTCTGCACATAGACTAATCTTTACTCATGTTACACAGTTGAATGCCTTTCAATTTTAGGTTTGTTGTAGACGCCTTTTAGCCATACTGTTGGCTTTTATGAATAAGCGACTACGGGTGAATGGAACAACACAGCCAAACACCCCTACATCTCCTTACACAGAGAGAAAACTCACCTAGTCAGTGTTCATGCGCTTTTAACCCTGCCATAATTTATGTCTGTGCTTATGACAGCAAACAACACTGACAAAATATTTGGACGAGTTGATTTTTGAGAAACTGGGATTTCCAAATACAAACTCAATGTATAAACACCAAGAAGTCTTCACAGAAACAGAAACAGAACCTAAATGAGTTTGCAACCAGTTAGAAACAGAGAAATCTTTTATGATAGGTTCTTCTTGCAAGTTAGACTGAGGGGTGTTTACTGTTGACTGTTATTTCTACGCATTTGATATGTATGTGTGGTGTATACTAGGAGCACAATCACCAACAAAATCAAACATTTTAAATGGAAGTGGAAATTTTGAAGCACAAAAACAGTTTCTTGCAAACCTTGAAGATTCAATTAATTCAGTGGTAGATCTCCCATCAAGCATACAACACTACCAAGACATTCTCAGATATGCCAGATCAAAAGTTGGCTTTGTAGGCATTGGGTTATACATGTTACCATCTGACCTTCAACTTCAAATGGGGACAATAACAAATTATAATAATGAAATAATTGTTGCTGGGTGTGACCAGAAATTAGAACTCAATCAGTTAACTTGGGGGCAACACCCACACATCAACAGACATTAAAACCACTAATAACACCGGTAACGTGATCACCCATACAGACAGTAACAACCCAGGCCCTGACACAGGCACCCATATAGTCAGTAACCCTGACACCAGCCCCTCCAGCTCCGGTCCTTTCGGTAAACACACATGAGTCAGAGAGAACTGCATTGGTAATAGGCCTTAATGGATTAGGAATATTACTTGTTTACCTGTTTTATTAAATACCCAGTTATTAACCTGCCTACTGTAACCAAAAAGACCCACACATGTTCTGCCATAAACCCTACTACCCTTGCCACTGTACTGATTATCCAACTAACAACACTTCCTATTAAGCCAGGCAATGCATCCATTGCTTTCAAGTCTGATATATATTATCTTTTTTGTGGTCATAACATCATACTTTGGACATGCATCTCCAAGAAAAATCATAAAAATAAGTATCCCATTGAGTTTTTTTTTTCTTCTCATGGTTGGTGTCACACTTTTGCTATACAGCTTTGTAGAGTGACCCATATCGAACACTTTGATCAGTTCAGAAAGATTTCAAACAACCTGACAAAACAACAATATCAACACCAGTGATGATTATGTGTCAAATCAAATGACTTTAGAAATATTTGAAGAGCTACCATTTGTAGAGTACATGCCTGTTGTTCTTAAGACACATACCTTTGAAGTTGATGATCAGTGGTTTGAGACAGTCTGTGAACAAATAGCTATGCAAACTGAATCTGTTTATTGTTGGCGTTACATTCCCAATAAAGTGGTATTACACAAGGTGTATTTTTTCTATTTATTATTTTGTCGGACAAATAAAAATGACGGACAATGCCCAAAGCCCTCCAAGCCTGTCAAGCTTAAGAAACGTGTTTCACACAACAGACTTGCCTAGATATCAAACATTTACAGTGTCTATGAATCAATAGAATGATCTTTTTCGGTCACATATTATAATCTTCTTACAGGAAGTGTAAAGATTCCGAATGTTGCTAAAATAGAATTTAGCAGAGTAGACAGTGAAGTAATTGAATCATATATCTCAACATGACAACATACAGTTAATTCAAGAAGGGAATTAGAGAACGTGTTTAGAGACAGACTGTTGCCTGACTTCCTTGAAGCAATTGACAGAGCAAAAATGAAGGGGTCTGGTTGGCATGAAGGTCGTGTACATGAACTACAACTAAAGCAGTCAAGATATCATCCTATATTAGGCAAATCATGGCTGCCACTACCAACTGAGGTTGCAAACAAAAAATCTGTCTTTAATATTCAGAACAATTATAATTTTTGTTTCATGTGGTGTGTGTGCTACACTTTGTAAAAACAATACCTGAGCTTGTATCTATATCAAATTTGTAAACAAACTCAATTTCAGTAGTATACAATTCCATGTTAAGGTAGGGGATATAGACATGTGTGAAGAACTATAACCTGGTACATCTGTAAATGTGTTTTTATGGGATAATGAGTCTCCAAACAAGTTACAACCAATTAGAGCATCACCACTTGCCCCAACCTACGGACAGTCAGAAGATAAGCATATTGACTCTATTATTATTAATCCATGGTGATAACTTTCACTACACAATTATCAGAAATATGTCACGACTAATTCATGAACATACAACAAAACATGATGGAAAACAGGAAGTGTGTAAAAGATGTTTTCAAAGGTTTTCCTCTATTAAAGTAGCACACAAACATGTCCAGCACTGTAGGTCAGCTGATGACATTCAAACAATACTTAAGTATCCAGATCCTGGTAGGAAGGTTTATTTTTAAAAACTATGAGAAGCAGCAAAAGTTGCCGTTTGTAGTGTATGCTGATTTTGAATCATTGGTTGTACCATATGAAGGTCCTGTTCCAGAATCATTACCAAAGACTGTAAAATTGAGTGACCAAGTGGTGTGTTCTTTTGGATACATTCTTCTTAGGTCAGATGGTGTGCATGAAGAACCTGTTATCTACAGGGGTGAAAATGCAGCAGCTGAGTTTTTAACAGAAATATGACAACTACATAGTAAGGTAGTACAGTATCTGGAAAAGTGTCAGATACCTTTGGTAATGACAGAAAAAGACAAACAGAATTTTAATAAGGCAGTGATGTGTTAGATTTGTGAACAAGCCCTTGATGGTGTTAAAGATCGTGACCATGACCACATAACTGGATGTTACAGAGATGCTGCACATGGTGAATGCAACTTAAAACTAAAAATAGATCCCAAAGCATACAAGTTGCCTATCTCTTTTCACAATCTCAAGGGGTATGATTCACACATTATCATGCAGGCTGTGGATGAGTCTTACAAAAATATTAGTTGTATTGCCCAGACAACTGAAAAATACTTGACTTTTAGGTTGGACAATTAGTGTTTTATGACTCAGTGCAACATTTGCTTTTAGGGCTTGCTAGTCTGGCAGAAGCTTTGACATCGTTTCCAATAACAAGTAAATATTTTGAGCCAGAGTTGATCAAGAAAGGTGTCTATCCATATGAGTACATTGATCCCTGGGTTGTGTTTGAGGAAAGGAGACTGCCTCCAAAAGAGGCTTTTTATTCTACACTAAATGAAAAAGGTATTTCTGACTCTGAATACCAACATGTCCTCGATGCATGGGATAAACTAGGGTGTGAAACGATTGGTGACTATCATGACCAGTACTTGAAAGCTGACGTTTGTTTGCTAGCAGATGTATTTGAAAGTTAACATGAAAAGGTTTTGTTGCACTACAGTCTTGACCCTGCCAGCTACATAACTAGTCCTGGCATGACATGGAATGCATTTTAAAAATCCAGTAAGATGTCTATAGACCTATTGTCTGATTGTACAATGGGTGAAATGGTAGAAAGAGGATTGAGGGGAGGAATTTGTATATCTGCAAACAACTATGCCAAAACCAACAACAAATATCTTGATGACTTTGACCCCTCAAGGTCAAGGTCATTCATTACATACTTGGATGCTAATAACCTTTATGTATTTTTCAATGTATGAATTATTGCCCTTGAAAAACTTTCGTCTACATGATGTGACACAGTGTGATATGAAAAAATTAACAAATGAAATTATGAATTATGATCAGAATCGCAAAAATTGTTGGATCTTTGAAGTCGACCTGGAGTACCCACACCCTCTACATGATTACCACAATGATTATCCATTAGCAGTTGAGAAAATGAGTATGAAGGGGAAAAAAGACACTAAACTTTTGCTAAATTTGAATGATAAATTCAGTTACGTTTGTCACTATCGCTTGCTGCAGTTTTACGTCAGGCATGTGTTAATACAAGAGAAAGTTCACAGAGGTATTAAATTTGATCAAAGGGCTTTTATGAAAGATTATATAATGAAAAACACAACCCTCCGTCCAAGAGATGGTAACACTGCATTTGACAAAAACTTTTTTAAGCTTATGAAAAAATGCCTGTTTTGATAAGACAATGGAAAATCCTCATCACCTCAAAGATGTGAGACTAGTAAGAACTGAATCGGGCGCAATTTGGCTTACAGGTAAGCCACAGTACACAGGCTATAAAGAGTTTCATCCATCATTGTATGCAGTGACGCTCAAAAAAAAAAGATTGTTAAACTGGACAAGCCAGTATTCATTGGTATGGCAATACTTGAGCTGTCAAAACTATTAATGCTTGAATTCTACTATGATTATTTTAAACCAAAATATCTTGACTGTCGACTATTATACACTGACACTGACTCTATGATTAAAGACGTGCCTACTGAAGACTTTTATGAAGACATGAAAACAGAACTGCATACGTATGACACGTCTGATTATCCTAAGGATTACCTGCTGTATAGCACACAAAACAAGATATTGCCTGGAAAGTTTAAAGATGAACTAAATGGAGTGCCAATAGTTGAGTACATTGGACTGAGATAAAAAATGTATTCCATATTGCACCAGAAAAGCAGTCAGTCCAAAGCCAAAGGTATAAAAAACAGCGATTAAAAAATAAAGATATCATTCATGAACCCTACAAGCAAGTATTAGATAGAGCATTAATGCCTGATGATCCAAACAAGTCACTGAGGTGAAATAGAAATAATCTTGAAATGATCCAAACACATAAGAAGTCACTTGCAGTATGAGACACAAAACGTGTGTTTCACACTAAGGAAAAGGCTTATGCACCTGGGCATTACGGGCTCAAGTTATCTGAAAAAATAGCCGATGACTTAGTTGATGAACTAATCGATGAGTTAGTTGATGAAATGAGTAACAGTGTCTGGAGGAATAATTTGTAATTCTTCTCTGACAAATGTCCTCTGAGGGGCAGGTTCATACAGATAATAAATCGATGCGTCAGCGCCAGGGACTATTTTTTTTAATATTGTGGACAGATGTGGATCATATTGGATCAGTTGCCCTATGTCTGACATCATTCTCAGCCTCGCCAGGTTGATAGAGATATCTCACCTGCTTTGTAAGCAGGCTTGTGTCAGGCGCTTTTGTTTTTAACCTCAACCCTGACGCCAGCGGTATTGTTTTCAATTTTATAGAATCAAAAGGCTTAGGCTGGCCTTTGTTATTCATTGCTTTTATAGCAGATGGTAATCTCTTAACCCACTCAGTGTTACATGCGTCATGCATGAGTTCCTTAGAATACTGGTAACTGAAAAGTCTCTCTGATAATTGTTTGTTAAAGTTCTCAACAATTGCCTGTGATCTGTGAACACCTAGTATTCCTCACCTCACTAGCACGCTATGCTTCACAAATAATTGATTAATGGCGCCTTTGAATTCAGATCCGTCATTGACTTGCACAAGCCTAGGGTATTTTAAAAGGCCTTGACTATATATATCTTTGTCAACGCTGTGGCTACCATGGTAGCATTCTTGTCAGTTATGGGCTCGGTGTCCTAACTTGCAGCTATGTTGACAACAGTTAATGCATACTTGTATTGTTTCTTTCTTATTGTATCATGCAGCAAAAAGAAAAGATACATTTGATGGGTGTCATTTGGCGTAGTGTTTACAATATAAGGTCTAGATATATTTGCCAAATAGCCTTTTTATTGAGCCACTGTTTTATTTGTTCGAGCGTGACATCTCCACCCACAGTGGCATGTAATTTCTCTATTGCAGTTTTTCCTTTCCAGTAGCCAATAGGGGAGTAATATATTTTTGATAGTTTAGCTCTGACGTCAGTCTTTTTTTTTTTTTTTTTTTTTTTTTTTTTTTCCAATAAAAACTAATGTAAAATATACAAATGTCATTCCTACTAGAACAAATATTATTTCTCCATTTTTTTGTTCTGGGCTTGGCGGGTAGTAGTCACTAAGTATGTCTTCGACAGAAACAAAAAAATATTCTTTGATCGCGTCATCAACATTTGAAAATGTACGCTGTACATGACCTTAAAGTCTGAGTGTTTCATTTATGAAATCAAGTTTATCAATTCTTTGCTTTTCATGCTCCTGCTGGGCTTGTGCACGTTTTTCAGATGCCTCATTGTGATGCTTCATTTCTTCTGCAGATTCCTCTCTACCCATTTTGGAAAAAAGATAGCTTGATCCACTAATTGCCAATGCATTAACAACTGCACCATCAATCATAATAGCTATAGTTGCCAGATTTTTTATTTACATAGAAACATTTTCTGGAATAATTCCATGCCTGACGAGAAAGTCTTTTCTTGCAATTGACGCTGTTACAACAGCTACTAGCTTAACCGTATCTTCGAAGTCTAATCTACTCAAGTCTGCTGATTTCATTTTGAGAAGACTTTTTTCCAGCATAGAATAAGCTACTGCCAGTCCACTTATTACTGCAGAGTGATAGACGAGGTTCAATATGTTCTTTGTGTTGCTCATTTTCTAATGCAATAAAAATTAAAATAATATTTTTATTCACTGCATGTAAATTGGGTCCACGGATTTGGGTGTTGCTGGTAATGTGGAGACTTCTTCTTTTCTTTTTGGAGTGTCTGATTTTTGGGACACTGTTCGAGTGTTTGGTTTGTATTTTTTGTATAATTGGTAACCTATGTAACCATATCCGACAACAAATCCAGCAACTATATAATTTGTTATTTCAGGTTTAGACTTAGTTGTTTGTCTCTCACTTTGTTGAGGCATTGAGGGTGTTGGTGCTGATGGTAGTGACACTGGTGCTGGGGATGGTGCTGTTGGTGGTCCTGATGGTGGCTTATTTACATGAGCCTTTTCTGTTAAGGTTGTAGGACACAACTGTTTCGCGCATCTTTTCTGCGCATTTAGATACCGCTATCTTGCGTCTGCCGTGACCTGAGACTAGAGGTCACCGAAAAAAAACGCCGTACGGCAAGTCGTATTGCAAACAAGCTCAATTTATCGATAATTGACAAAAGATATATACTGTCTGAAATAGGTGTGTAAGCTGACTGTTTCTATGCATAAAATGTTGTGTTTCCTCAGAAATAAGATACTTTTGCATAAGTTGCGACAAGTCATCGTCAGTAGTAACGCATAACCATTTCTCAGAAGAAGAAAAAAAAATGAACGGGCCGTATACGTGGCAGCCAGGAAAACAACAAAATCTTCAGACAAGGTAAAGTTTTATGCACCGCCGTGAGATGTCACCTGCACGGCGTAAAACCCCAATAGCTAACTGTCCTTTTATGCATGGAAATTCAGTTACAGCCTACCTGCAATGAAGAAGACTACATTTTATTGTGGGTTGACAGGGGCATGCATTCCATGTATGTCAGTCACCACCTAGAAGTAGAACATTTCCATACATTCTCAGAGAGCCTTTACTAATACGGTGGAAGGAATGTAGTCCACATTGTAGTGATATTAAACCAGTGCCAGTGCTTATTATTTAGGAAAACATACTGTGTGTAGTAAAAAGTCCTGCTAAGGGAGAATTTTGCATTACTAACTCAGTAACTGCTTTCAGTACTTAGTAACATAGTTTTCTCATCCATTCTCTGTCTTATGAAGGCTATATTACAGATTAGGAGATAGGTCCAGCATTTTTTTAGTTCAAGGATGGTGCCCGAATAGCTTGGCGGATGATACGCCAATGATTCATGTAGCGACATGATTTATTATTAGCTCCGCATTCGTACTTGACATGCATACAAAACCTTCTGTTCAAGTGCCATAATGATCAACACGATTGATTGTGGGCGTATACGGCAAGACAAGACAAGACCACCCTTGAACTATCATAGTCACATTTATTTCAAGCAGTGGGTGTATCAGGATTAAAAGGGTTACCTAGTAAAACGCTACTTTGACTGAAACCCTAATATTTGTTAACTACCATTTTGGATGATAAATGTGTGAAAAATACAAATTTGACTAGTACAAAAGCAAGCCTTTATCATATATGTTGAGACTCGTGACACTTATTTCAGCTACCTTTTGGAAAGTTCACACAGGTTGTGAATCAGTTATGCGCATGAGGCGTACAGACGTGACTTTGCCATTGTTGTTTGTTCTTTGCGGTTTACACAGTTTTTGTCGCATTTATTTTGAAAGTAATAATCTGCCCCTGCATTTCATTCACGCAAAGTGAAATTGTCATGCTGCCGAACAACACAGTAATAATCATGTATTTCATTTCAGGCTAATACTGCTGTTGACCTCTCGCTGTGGAGTCTCAGTACTTTCACCCAGAGTACATACTTGCAAACAAGCGCAGAAGTATGACGTCTACACCAACTGACCAAGGTCACACTCACAGCGCAAGTGAAGTGAGGAAAGGTGACACTTATTCTCCTGGACTCAAGGTAAATCATACCAGTAGATCTGTGATGAGAATCAGGTGCAGAACACAACACAACTATGGTGTGAATGAACACATCATACTGTAATGCCTTCTTTCATTTCAAGATATTTTTTCTCCAATACTATTCACAACTGTACATAAGCCAGCCCTTTACTTATGCTTAGACGCATGGCACTTAAATTTCAGTCACCTTTTGGAAAGGTCACACAGTTCAGATTAAGAAAATGATCAGTTTTAAATGCACACGAGCGATCCAGGCTTCACCATTCTTGTTTGTGGTGTTCACAGTTTATTTCACATTAGTTTGAAGGTAGTAATGTGCAAACTAAATGTAGGGACGAATTGGGGGGGGGGGGGACTCCCCCCCACCGGCCCCGAATTGTGCATGGCCCCACGAGCTCCTTAGCATCCGCGTTATCGCGGAATTGTTTATATTACAGCGTTCTAAATGAACTTTAGAATTTTTTAGTGTGTGTACGGGTCCCGCATTGTTTGGGAAACAATAGGCGCACAGGCCTCTTTTCGTGTTTGTCCTTGCTAAACTACAACATTCTCAGAGAGAAAAAGAGAGATGAAATGAAACTTTATATTAAGAGAGAGAGAGAAAACAACAGCCTAGTGATAATAATGTGTAAAATGGTTATAACTAAATAGTGTATACACGGCCAAGTGAAGACACAGTCGTACTATCCGTGAACTGAAAAACTCGAAAAGCTTTTGGTCAGGGAGTCGCAGGAGCAAAAAAGGAGGGGAGGAAATACGGTCCCGGCTGGTTTGATATGTGCCAGATATCTCTCACGACAGCTTGATGATAACTGACTCGCACTCATACTTGCCGGAATTCAGGGACCTTTTTTTTCACTGTCCGTTGAGTTATAGACTGTATAACAAAGTCCCTGTTTGTGGAGTTTGGAACCGACCCACCCTGAAATAAGATCAGAAGTGAAATTGCCATGCTGCCGAATAACACGATAATAAACATGTATTTCATTTCAGGTCAGTGCTGCTGTTGACGTCTCACTGCAGAGTCACGCCCAGAGGGTATACTTGCAAACAAGCACAGAAGTATGATGCCTACACCAAGAAGAGGCAAGAGCTAGTCAGGTCATGTTTGCTCAAAGGAGAAGGCCACAGCTAAAAGCAGGCAATTCCAGTTTCAGCGGATCAACTAAAGTGAGAGAAGGCACCACTTATTGTCCTGGACTCGAGGTAAAGCATACCGACTGATTTGTGAATAGAATCAGGTTCATAACAAAACACAACTGGTTGGGATAAACACATCACACTGTAATGCTTTCTTTTATGTTGAAGATGGTGTAGTAGTAGTACCAGCATTCTCAACAACACCGAATGCTAAAATCACTTGCTGTCAACAAGTGGCACCATATTGCATTTGATTTAAAAACTAGAGGGTTGGGCAAGTCTCTAAATACTGTCGTTTTCTTTAATAAGCACTTAGTGCATACAAAAAGACTAGAAAAATCTGAATACTACCCATTTGGTCCAGTGTGTGCTGTTGCTAAACAGCAATGCGTTGTGTCCTGTTTGAGACAATTTCTGCAAGTTACACTTTGAATATTGATGCTGATTCTAGATATATGTATACACCCTTTGTGGTCATTTCAAGCTCAATGGCGTCTAATTTTTGGCGCAAGTGTGATAGCAAAAGTAAGTGTTTGTAATGGGTCGTCCGTCAACTGTCTGTTACCTGTGGGCAACTTTAACATTGGCATTTCCTCGAAGACTATGCAAGCCTCAGACTTCAAACTTGGCACAAGGGTACTTTGTGGTAAAATAATTCTAAACATACCAATTTCTGTGACCTTTCAAAGGTCATCTCAAGTAGTATTTTCAACTTCAAACTCAAACTTGCTATGGAGATACCACATGATAAGGGTGACAAAAGTTAGTTTTGGGTAGAGTTGTAGTTTTTATCAATGTTTTTGCAAACTTTTCAATAAAATTTGGCATGATGATAACACTTTTCTGTGCTACTAATGTAATCAGCCCCTCACAAAGGTCAAGGGTCACAGAGGGTTGACAAATGTGTGAAAAATGAAGGGATTTGGAAAAATACTCAGGTTTCACTGACAAAATCCAGCCCTATACTTATGTTTAGACATTTTCAGAGACCTGTTGGAGGAGTCAAGCCAAGGTAAAAAAGGACAGACATATTATGTGGATTGGTCATACACGTGAACCATAAGGACATTGCCTTTCTTGTTCATGTTCTGACTACTGTCATATTATGCATGTATGTACTTTGTATAAATACTTGCAAATATGCACGCAATATGTGCATGTCAGAACTTTTTTTGATACAAAATTATCTTTTGCAGGTTGCGAAAGATGAGGGAATAAGAGTTCAGCGGGTACATCTCTCCGCGATGGCCAACCGACGAGAAGGCAAAGGCAGTGAACTGATTGTCCTGTGTAGGAGGGCAGACGTCCTGTTATTTTGATGTCCATCCACCAGGCTGGCCACTATATGTCAAGGTTTTGGACAGTCACATCATTCGCAATGCAGCAAAAGCCTGTGCCTTACTGCCTGAGCTGATGCATAGCCATATATTAGGAGCAGGGCAAGCAGGCTTTAGGCCTGGCTATTCAACTGCAGACACAACAGCAGTGGGGCAGTGACAACAAAGTGACAATGACAAAACTCGAGAAAATAGAAATAAAGAGGGAGTGTTTCCATAAGCCCGACATAGAATCAGCGGGGCGACAAAATTGTAACGTGCAGTCGAGCAGTTCAGGGGCTATTGTACAGTGATGGGGGTGTGCTTTGTGTGTTTTCATATAACAATGTGACAAAGCGATTTGACACCCATGTTGTAATTTGTAGTGCAGTAAAAAGGTGAAAAATATCTGTATTTTGACCAAAAAGATGTTTTCTCAAGTATACACAACTACAAATCCCACACCTCCCAGTAAAGGTTGAATTGGACGAACCGCCCACCGCTGAAGAGACCCTCACAGCCATCCACCAGCTCAAGAGTGGCAAAGCAGCAGGCATTGATGGAATACCGCCAGAGATCTGGAAACATGGAGGCACAGCACTGCACAACAAGCTCCATGACCTCTTTCTCTGCTGCTGGGAGGAAGGAACACTACCAAAAGATCTCCGTGATGCAGTCGTTATCACCCTGTACAAGAACAAAGGCGAGAAGTCTGACTGTTCCAACTATCGGGGAATTACCCTGCTGTCCATTGCTGGGAAAATCCTTGCAAGGCTGCTCCTGAATCGGCTGGTACCTGCCATCGCTGAAGACCAACTCCCAGAGGGCCAGTGTGGCTTCAGAGCAAACAGGAGCACCACCGATATGGTCTTTGTGCTGAGACAGCTACAGGAGAAGTGCCGCGAGCAGAACAAAGGGCTGTACGTAACATTTGTCGACCTAACAAAAGCGTTTGACACTGTGAGCAGGCAAGGCATGTGGCAGATCCTGGAGCGACTTGGCTGTCCCCCAAAGTTCCTCAACATGATTGTCCAGCTACACGAGGACCAGCAAGGCCAGGTCAGACTCAACAATGACCTCTCAGAACCATTCCCTATTCTCAACGGCGTAAAGCAGGGCTGCGTGCTGGCACCGACCCTCTTCACCATCTTTTTTAGCATGATGTTGAAGCAGGCCACAGTGGACCTTGATGATGACGATGCAGTGTACATCAGGTATCGTCTCGATGGCAGCCTGTTCAACCTCAGACGACTGCAGGCCCACACGAAAACCCTAGACCAACTGATTCGTGAGCTGCTTTTTGCTGATGATGCTGCCCTCGTTGCACACACAGAGAGAGCCCTGCAGCGCATCACGTCTTGCTTCGCAGATGCTGCCCAGCTCTTTGGACTCGAGGTCAGTCTGAAAAAGACAGAGGTCCTCCATCAGCCGGCACCCAAGACAGTGTATCGCCCTCCTCACATCACCATTGGCGAGTCTGATCTAAAGTCAGTGCACCAGTTTACTTACCTTGGCTGCATTATCACGTCGGACGCCAAGCTGGACAAGGAGCTTGACAGCAGGCTGGCAAAAGCGAACAGCGCTTTCGGGCGACTTTTCAAGCGGGTGTGGCACAATCAACAGCTGAAAACAGGCACCAAGATCAGCGTGTACAGAGCTGTGGTCCTCACCACCCTGCTGTATGGTTCCGAGTCCTGGGCCCTCTACCGCAGCCAACTACGACTCCTCGAACGCTTCCACCAGCGCTGCCTGCGTACCATCCTGGGCATTCACTGGAGTGACTATGTCACCAACGTCGAGGTCCTTGAACAGGCTGAAACTGTGAGCATCGAGGCTTTGCTGCTGCGGACACAGCTCCGCTGGGCGGGGCATGTCTCCAGGATGGAGGATCATCGCCTACCAAAGATCACCCTGTTCGGCGAGCTTGCTACTGGACACCGTGACAGAGGGGCACCAAAGAAGAGATACAAAGACTGTCTCAAGAAGTCACTTAGTGCCTGCCAAATCGACCACCACCAGTGGTCTTCGCTTGCTGCGGATCGTGACACCTGGCGCTCCACCATTTACAAGGCAGCTGTCTCCTTTGAGGACTCTCATAGAGCTAGCCTTAAGGACAAGCGGCTCAGGAGAAAAAACAGAGATGCCGCAGCTCAGAACCCCGGACATACCTTCCCCTGCAGCCACTGCGGTCGAACCTGCCTGTCTCGGATTGGCCTCCGCAGCCACGAACAAGCCTGCAGACGTCGTGGGCAACTCCTATAAAATCTTCGTTCGCGAAGTCAAGCCAAGAGAGAGACAACTTCAAACCCAGACTTGGTACAAGGTGGTAAGAACTTTTCATGCATACTAATTTCGTATGCATGAAAGGTCAAGGGTCACAAGAAATCGGGAAATAGGTACAAGATATCCATATATTGCCCAAAGATTTTTTTGTCTCAAGTATTCCTAACTGTAACCCTAAACTTGGTAAAGAGATACATGATGGTAAGACCTTCCTATGCATATTTATTTGGATGACCCCCTCAGAAAAGTTACTTTTTGTCACTCTCCTGTCATGTCGCGATTTGGAAATGCAGCTTAATATGTATTAGTTTTTGATTATCCAAAGAAAACCCCTTTACTGACAATGTGTTCATTTTTCGAAGACATTTCATCATATGAACAGGTCTTTATTGTGACAAGTTCCTAAATGCTGGCATACATCAGTCATTCAAAATATGTACTCCACAGCTGACACTTATGGGGTAGGAAACAGTGGTACAGATAGATTTTGTGCAGCATCGGTGTGAGACAAGGAGAAAACTTATCACTGCTCCGCTTTGCATGATTCAAAATGATATACAGGGCTCATTCTGAAAATGGTCAGTGGCCTCAGAGTATAAAACCCACGGGTCCTTTCTGAAGAGGGGATGTGCGGAAATATAGAAACATGGGGATGTATATTTATGTCATTAAACCCTCAGCTTAAAATGTTGTGCAAATGTGGACTTGCTCAATGAAAAACGCAATACTTCTCAAGAGTGAGTTGACCATGCAGTTTTTGCATTACCCTCCAGCTGTCACAGCAGATTTAAGTGGTTGGGTGATAATATATGATATGTACTGTACTTTGTGTTTGTTTTATTTTTTCTTCCACTGTCAATCTTTGACTTTCAGCTGTGTGGCTTTACTTATCGTATCAGAATTGCTAACCACATGGTTCATTTCACAAGTTTTACAGATGTACTGTACATGACGCACGCCTGCAAACAGAATGATCTGACTATGATCCGTGTCCATTTGTGATTTGTGCTAAGGAACATGTGTACAGTGTAGTAATAAGGATAATATTTCATTTCTGAGCACATTCATGTAAGTTCTTTTGTGATATTTTTCATGCCCCAGCGGGTCCAAAATTAAATAAAGTAAACTGATGCCAACATTGTGTACAGGGTCCTATGCAGCAATCAGTTGTGACATGATAGCCTGCACCATGTTGAGTTTTTGGAGAGCAGCAATGGTATTGCTTGGATTACGGGCCAGCATGGTGCAGACTCTGTTGTAGACACTTTGCCAGCGTTATATGGTCGATTTTGTATCAAGAGCAGTACAGGTATTGTTTGGTGTGGATGCCTATATTATGCAGCCTAGGTGACACAGTGCATTGTACCCTTGTTATTCAGTTGTTATGGTATTTTGTGTTGACATCAGCATTGTGCAGTGCAAGTTATGGGGCTTGAGATTGCATTTCACTTTGTTGTGCTGCAATTGGACACAGTGTGGTACTGGTAACAGTATTGTTTGATTTTCATGCCAACATTGTGCACAGTATCTGTGTAATGTAGTTTGGTACTGCATTTCACTGTTATTATGTTGTGGGATGTGCAATGTTGAATTATATCAGGACTACAGTGATGGTACATGGTCTCTCTCTCTCTCCCCCCTCCCTCTCCCTCTCTCTCTATATATATATATGAGCAAAATAATATATGTAGTGGAAGGCTCTAAATGATAAGTCTGTCATTCCTTCTCTCCTATCCCCCTTCTTTTATATACTGTGCAGTTGGCTCCCAAATAAATACCTCATGAGCAAGTGGTTGCCGGTGTCGGTCTCCGTTGGCATGCACACAACTAAAAATGACATCAGCTCCACTTTTCTCCCAAATAGCTTGTATACAGTCAGCACTTTGTCAATGTAAATGTGAATAATGTTACATGTAGTTGAAATATGTTCTGCAGTAAAGCTGTATTTTGAGGGGGAGCTGGGTGACTCGGTGGTAGTGTAGTGTTTTTGTTTCCTTATAATTTGTAACCAAAAACTGCTGGGAAACTGAGATTCAGCTAGAGAGATAGGTACATCCACTACCAATCTGTTTACAAACATCTTTCAACCAGAGATGTTCATCGACCTGCTTTCACGGAGACACCAAAGGAGCATGTAGCATTTCTTGCAGCAGGTATATTAAAACAAATTCACATCAATTAATATTTGTAGATGATGCCAGTAAAAATTATTAAAAAAAAACTGTCTGTGACAACACTCTTTGGTGTGCTTTTTCATCAGTGAAGCTGTGAATGATTGAATGAATGTAAACATGCTCACACAATGCCTGGCTGAAAAAAATGAATGAACAAATGTACCGAGGTAACCAGTGTGCATTTTTATCCAAAACTGAATCCTGTTGTTTGGTTTATGGTTTAACATTCACATTACCACAGTGATGATAATCGCATATTTAAAAAAAAAAAAAAAAAAAAAAAAAAAAACACGCGTTAATTTTTTTATTTTTTTTTGCTTAGCGAAGTAGAAACTGTATGGGTTTCATATGTGAGCAGGAAAAAAAAATATCGCCATCTACGGGACTCGAACCCTGGTCACTGTGTGGCAAAGAAAAGTACCTTACCACTGCACTAACTAAATTACCAAGAAACAGCTCGTGCATTTAATTACTTATAGATAAACGTTTTCATCCCGTATCTGCCGTTGTTGTTTGTTCCAGTTTACTGTCACAAATAGTAATCGAGGACTAGCAGTTTGGGCGTAGTTTGCAACAGTTTGGGCTTAGGTTTTCCCTTGTAAGTTTGGCATAGTCGTTTTCCCTTACCGGCTACGGCGGAGATATGATCTGCCGGAAGTCAGACATCGCTTGTATCCCTTATTGAATACGCACTCTAAAACGACCCAAAGTGCCCAATTTTGTGCGGGACCCCATATTTTCTTCATAATCAATGTGATAGTTATAACATAAAGTACGACTTTATCGAATAAAAAGGGCCTGAGCAATTGCCCAACATTGCAAACACTTGTAATGTTATTGATAACATCCGGGCAATTTGCGAATTTACAACATACATTTTTTTAGATTTCACTTAGAATTCCAATTATCAGAACACACTTTTTTTTTACGAGAAAATACTAACATACTTTATGAAGTGACCGAAATGTTTCTTTATCATTTTAACACACTATTCGATAAATTTTTATTGTGTTCTGAAATCGGCTATTTTGCGTGTTTTTTCCCGTGGGGTACCTCAGAAAAACGGCTGTAACTTACAAATATGCCCGGGACCATGGGTCTTTCAGGGTGGCAATAGCCTCCAGACTCAATAAGGCTCTCAAAAAACCCTATAAGCGGCAGTTTTCAATTAAAAAATGTAGGTATAGTATACAACCTTAATGCCTGAAGCTATTCAGCTAATCTTTTTCCAGCTTTAACTCAACCTGGGCTTTTAGCCTTAGACACCGTTTAAACCTGTGTCAAGTCAGGACTTGGATATGGAGTCATCTGGGTCTCATCCACTTTCTTCGAATTTAAAATTTATTTTAGAAAAATCAATATGACTCCCAGTAACAAGCAAGGTTACCACACGTGCAAGGTAATTCGTAAACTTGTAAAACATGAGGCATGCTAATTTACCACTTAAACATGAAACTATGGGGTTGCTTTTTAAATCGTGTGATAAGGTGTCAGCATCAACAGGAAGGAAGTGACTCACAGCTTTTGTATATAGGCAGACAAGAGATCGACTCAAATCACGAGTCATTAGTGAAGCAATGTGATTTTCATATTTAGCATGAAGTTTGATTAGCTCGTCAGCAGTGAGGGATTCTATGTCTTCTGTCATGTATTGTTTTCCGAGAAAAGCTTTTGCTTTCCCAGAAACAACTACAGAGAGAAGCCTTTGTTTTTTAGACTCTAAGTCTTTGTTCTGTACAGCACAGATATCACTTAGAATAAGTAATTCATCTTGGTTCATTTTATAATGAATCTTTTTTCTTTTTGGTGCTAAAATTAATCTAACTGTGACTGTTGATTGATTGATTAATTAGCCTTTGTTTAAGAGACAATGACAGCATTAATTATTTAGGTGGGGTGCGGGAAATCTGCCTTAATAATCACGGGTTGCCAGCTGATCAAAAACGTAGCTTTAATTATTTCCGAAATGGAACTAATATGGCTAGGAAAATAAAGCATTGGTGGTAATTGCTGGAGTTTGTTTGTCTAAATGGCTAGTTAATTAGAATAATCTATTGATTATAAAATGGGTGGGCATCAACTGTCCATCTGTCTCTCTCTCGTGACTGTCCTAGCAGTAGTTTAGGTGCTCAGTGTTTCACTTGTCAGGGATATAGTCATTTGGCTCATCACTGTCCTAGCAGTCCTGGTATGGTGGAGGTAGCGGAGCAGCCCACTCACATAGCCAGTATTGCAGTGCTAGTCGGAGAGGAACCACACCTGGGTGTAGTGTGTTCAGCTGAGGGAGGTGGTTGCCTACCGCTGGTGAATGGTGTTGTAATCGGATGTCTTGTTTCTGTTCTCCCTGACTCAGGTACAACGACCACTGGGGTCAGACGTAGCCTCGATAGGAAGGATCAGTTCACGGGGGAGACACAGAAAGTCATTTCATTCAGACGGAAGGTAGAAGTTTTTCCTTTGGCTAAGATAGAAGTTGACACGGAGTTTTTCTCAGAGGATTTGATTTCTTGTGTCATCGACGAGCCAGTAGTGGACTTAGTTCTGGATAATATGAAGGGTGTTCAGCCAGTCATTGGTAGGGTCGAGGCGATTAAGTGAGCTCACGTTCTTTGCGGGGCAGTCACATCAGTCATGATGACAGCTCGAAGCAAGCATAACTGTGATCAAAAGGACCATGTTATTTCCATCCCGAGTCAAGGGTCTGGTCCACAGTTTTGGCCCACCAGTCGGGTTGGCCAGAGACAGCATAGTTATGTTGCAGACAGAAATGCCGCTCAAACCCCCCCCCCCCCCCCCCCCCGCCCTCCCTCCTCCCGTCTTTAGGTAGGTCGGACCCAGCCAGCACACCAATATAGGTCCAATATTGGCCCAATATTGGCTCAGATATTGGGCCGATATATGGGTGGCAATATTGGTCCAATATTGGAAGCGCAAAATGGCCCATTGTTGGCCCAATATCGGGTAAATGTTGGCTGCCAAGCTGGATCCATTGTTGGCCCAGTATCGGGTGAATGTTGGCTACCAATATAGTGCAAAGCTGGATCCATCCTAGAACCAGTATGGTGAATATTGGCTGCCAATATAGTGCCAAGATGGATCCATCCTAGGGCCAGGATGGTGAATATTGGCTGCCAATATAGTGCCAAGATGGATCCATCCTAGGGCCAGGATGGTGAATATTGGCTGCCAATATAGTGCCATGCTTAATCCATTCTGGTGCCAACATGTAGCAAATATTCTGCCAACCTTTTTCCAACATGAATAGTAGTGTCCCAGATTTGGATATTGGTAATTTAATCCAGCTTTTTTTCTGAGGAAAAAGACCATCATGCAAACATATATATTAATCTGATAGTTCATCAAATCAAACGTTCATCAAAATATGTAACTCAAAACACAACTTAAAAAGAAAGACCTGAACTCAGATTCACAGTGATGCACAAGTTTAATCTGATTTTCAGTTTTATGAAAAGAAAACACTAACTATACCGAAATGAAGGACAATGATTATCTCATTTAACCCTTTCCATCCTGATACATTACTGCCTGAAATAATTTGACCATGATATCTCAAGAATAGTACCAGAACAGCTTGGTGCACAGCTCTGTCACCACCCTTGAACTAAAATGGTTGATCTATATCCTTACCCATAACATACCTTTCACAGGGCAATCTGAAGTTAAAAAAAAAAATCACCCTCAGGCAGGATTCAATGGATTAATTACATCCCCCCCCCCCCCCTCACACAAAAAAGAAACCTGTCTGTAACAATACACAAAATGTAAAAAAAAAAAAAAAAGCCCACAATTATTGAATTAAAAAAACAATTGTTCTGATACATGACATACAAAAACCATCTCTGAATGTACATACACACAGATGTTCAGGTACTGGCAATAGGATCTGTAAACATAACAGATTTTGTACACAGCACATTTTTTACCTGCTCCCATAAATAACTTTCATACAGATTAACAGAATATACTGACATAATTCGATTGGAGACTAAATTTCCTCCTAAACATACAGGATTTGGCACAAACAACATTGGTTATGAAAAGAAAGAAGAGAATCTCATATGAATTGTCCTTATTAACCCTTTTCATCCTAATACACACATGCTTGAAATTAATTTGACTAGATAATTCAAGGGTAGTGCCAGAATAGCTTGGCACCTGAGACACCAAGCTATTCTGGCACTACCCATAAACTAAAATGGTTAATCTGTCGCAAAATTTGTAATGTAGCCTTCAAGCAAATCTGACAAAATCAGCCTCTGGATTGAATGGGTTAAAAATAGTATCAAATAAAACCTTAAGTGTAATGGGGAGGAGGGGGGGAGTAAAAGTTCATGCATGCAGCCAGTTAGCATTTTAATAACTTGCAACTAAAAGCAGGTTTGCTCTACATTGCTTGAAAGCCCTAAACTAGCCAGTAGCTGCCATCACTTTTCAAACATAAACACTTCTGCAACAGATGGTTACAAAACATGTATGTCTTATTAAAATGTTATGTGCAACAACAAAAAAACATGAGGCAAGCTTAAGTGATCAGGCAAACTATACTTGTAAAAATAAACAATATGTTTACAAGCATCTTGGCCCGACTGACTTAACAGTGTAGCAAACTGAATATTTGAATCAGAATGAAACTTAATATTGCAATCAAAATTAGTTTAATTTTCTTCTGTCATGGACAGTTTAGTTGAAATTAATGTCCAATGTTTGAAGTTGATGTTGCTTTGACCGGAAAAAAAGTTAATTAAAAATTCTAAGATGGTAGACAGAAATGACAGATATATACCATATATAACCATTACACAACATATATTTTATAACGTTTCATAACAAAAGAAAGTGTAGTTTTAACAAAATCACAAAACATGCACTACATTCTAGTTTCTACTTAATATGATAAATCTGATGACAACAGGTATGATTAACCCTTTGGCTGTCTGTATTGCACTATAAGTCGCAATGATTCCTGCAGGAATCATCACAATGTCAGGCAGTACTGATAGCCAGAGGGTTAAGCAGCTTGCAAAGAAACTAAAATAAAACTATACTAATCACTGTCAGTCTGTGTCCTGCAGGAATCATCACAATGCCAGGCAGTACTGATAGCCAGAGGGTTTAGCAGCTTGCAGAGAAACTAAAACTATACTAATCACTGTCAGTCTGTGTCCTGCAGGAATCATCACAATGCCAGGCAGTACTGATAGCCAGAGGGTTTAGCAGCTTGCAGAGAAACTAAAACTATACTAATCACTGTCAGTCTGTGTCCTGCAGGAATCATCACAATGCCAGGCAGTACTGATAGCCAGAGGGTTTAGCAGCTTGCAGAGAAACTAAAACTATACTAATCACTGTCAGTCTGTGTCCTGCAGGAATCATCACAATGTCAGGCAGTACTGATAGCCAGAGGGTTTAGCAGCTTGCAGAGAAACTAAAACTATACTAATCACTGTCAGTCTGTGTCCTGCAGGAATCATCACAATGTCAGGCAGTACTGATAGCCAGAGGGTTTAGCAGCTTGCAGAGAAACTAAAACTGTACTAATTCACTGTCAGTCTGTGTGTGCTCGCTTTGCCGCCTCCCACCTCTGCTTATTCCCATCGCGATCAATTGATCCAGTAACTGAGTAAGCCATTTAGTTAAATCGTGGCCTATGTCTGTTGCACTACCATGGCACCTTCTCACACCATCTGAAAATAAAATGCATGTCTGATTACTGAATCCTGTAGAGTTGACTTTAAGAGAGGTCACTGAAATTGGTGTTTATACTGTGGAAAGTACCCTTGGGCCAAGTCTGAACATTTACAGAAGACTGTGGCTTGCTTAGTCTCAGAGAAATACCAATTGATGCATGTTTCATGACGGGCAATGGCTAAAACTAAAAACCCAGATGACCCAAAACAAAGACTCACTTCGGCCAGTTTTGCAATATCCATGCAGTCACTTGAATGGTTTGATCCCATTTTGGACTTCAGTTTTCTTTTAAGTCCCTTCTATTTATAGAAAGGAGCTTTTAGGAAAGGTCGCAGTGGGGCGAATTTAATAGCATGTCCATGTCAAGGCAAGCAGGCTAAACCTCTAATTGAAGCAACAAGATAAAAATTACGTCATGTCTAATTACACTAACTTCGCTGCTGAACGTACATTTGGCGTGAAGCGCCGTATGTGCGAATGTATGCGTGCATATGTATGTAAACAAGAGTTCTTATCTTTGATATTTCTGTACACACAAGCTTGAATTTAAAACTTGGTCTTGGTGAAATACTTTCTTAAGTGGGTGGCGGCTAAGACAACCTCCGAGCATATTGAATGACACATTGAAGACATAAACAACCGTTTATAGGACAGGGCTTGAAATTAGCGGGGGCCCGGGGCCAAAAACCCGCAAAGTTGATTTCGGGCTCGGAAAGTTGAAAAACGAAGGGCCCGCTTGGCCCGCAAAATAATGCGTCTGCTACAGCTAGCTCTACTCGGCAGTTTCGTATTTGGGCCAAGGGAAGCAACCCACACCGGTGCCCTCACTCACAGTAATAGTATTGTGTTCTTTTTTCTTTGTTATTGTATTTTTAGTTTACTTCTGTTAACTCAAGTGCACATAAGTGTAATATGAATAGATGATTGAAAAAAAAGAAAAGAAAAGGCAAAATCTGTTTGTTTAACTTTAGTTTATCAGGAAGAGTACTGTTAAGTTTAGTTCCCTTTCATGGTTTTGTTTTGAACTTTTGTGCATTGAGGTCAGATTTTTTGTTAGGTTACTCATATTAAAAATTTAATGATGTGTATTGTGCAATACTCAGTCACAAAACTGAAAAGTATTATACAAGAGACTCACTTGATTTTTTTTCTATTTTGTTTAATGGCCATTTCAGGCTCACTAGTCACTGGAATATGTGTGTCACTGAATGTGTGTGTGTTTTTTCCCCTTTTTTGTTGGTAATGTTTGAAAGTGAAAGAAAAGGCAAATAAAAATGACATCACTCAGCAAAATTGGAAATTCAATTGATTTTATTTTAGATTATCAGACAAATTGTACTTTCTACTTATTATATTGTCAATAATTCTTTTGTTTTTTGTTTGCATTATTTTTCAAAGTTGGGCCCCGAAAGTTGCTTGTGGGCCCTCAAATTTTTCAATCAAGGGGCCCGGTGGCCCCCAAAGAAAAAAGTTAATTTCTAGCCCTATAGGAAGTCGGTTGACCCAGATTAGAGACCGTAATTTTTGTCATAATTACTTGAACCTATAGCTAGTTTGGAGAAAGACATTGGATAAGTTCGTTAGCCAGCTTTTCATCCTTTCAACTTCTTTAGTAAAAATTAATTCTTTTCAGAAAAGCATTAAAACACTAAAAAAAACTTTACTTCTAGAGAAAGTCAGACCGGCGGTGACGTAAAAGAGGCAACTCCGTCACTACGGAGATACTGACCTAATACTCTAAATATAATAATAATTAAATTTATAAAGTGCTAACTCCCTGCAGTGCAGGCTCCAACATCTGAATGAGCTCTAAAATATGACGGCATTCTCTCTTGCACGAGTGGCCCTCTCTCTCACACAAACATGCGCGCATCTCCAGGAGGAATAGATCCTCATGCGCACTCCAAGCGCCTCTTGGAGATGTTTGGAGCGCACGTGCATGCACGCACACACACATCGACGCGCTTTAAGAAGTGGATGCAGGTGACCAGTGTCAACCTGCTTTCACACAAATTATAGCAAGACTGAAATTGTACTATGGAGTTCTAGTTTTGACACAATTTTCTCAAGCCTATGAAGTGAAACTCATATCATGTAAAACTAAATGAATACGTAAAAACTAAAACTTGCGTCATGACAAATGATGTTTGACAAATCAATCACCTCGGCTGTTTGGCCCAGCGCTAGAAGTGGCCACTTAGTTTGTTCCAGGCGCAGTACAGCAGGGAAAATGACTACATTTTGTTTTTCATGAATTTCTTATGTACCGTTCAAGAGAGAGAGAGAACAATAGAGTCCCGATAGACAATGAATTCAATAGAGCCGCATCAGTCATTAATTTACATCATTTTTTAATATCATATTTTTGACCCCAATTTTACCCCCGTTAATTCTGAATCAACCCTTTGATTTTTAAAAACTGACAAGCATGACTGATGCGGCCTTATTGATCTGATTATCTATCGGGACTCTATTGTTCTCTCTCTATAACTATTGTCTCTGTCAACACCTAATGACCTTAATTACTAATTACGGTCATTAACTTTTACATGACCGTTTCTCTCAATACTGCCAGAGTCGATTTCCGAAAAACTCACATGCTATGTCCCACACATATCATTTCAGTTCACGCATGACAAGACTCAATGCCAAACCCTCTTTCAATGAGTTGGGTAAAAGCTTTCACAGCGCCATTCACACGTCACGCGTCAAAAGGCCTATAGAATTGTGTTGTGCAGGGGGGGACCGCTCAGTGCAAACACTTGGCTCTGTATATACAATTGGCTCTGTTTAAGCACGACTCTGAAACATAACAAGTCAAATATACGTGCACACGCACAAGCACAGACACGCCAGTTGCAAACCAAGATAATTCAAGGGCAGTGCCAGATTGTCATACAAGTTATATACACAGGCATACATACACACACACACATACCAACACATAAACACACGCACATGCACACGCACGTACGTACATACATATATACATACTAACATAAAACATGTATAAACAAAAACATTAAGTGCAAACCTTGCAACACAGGTACACATCATTTTCACAAGGGTAATATCCCATGACAATCACACGCCTGACAGAGCTGGTAGACCATGTCTGCCACACACACTCAGTATGCTGTTGTGGTCTATACAATTTCAGCTATGTTACACATTGGCCCTTGCATGCGTGGTGTATACAGTGAGTCATAAACACCTGTCTGCACCGAGATTTTTCTTCCGGGTGCATACGCGAGCCATTGAAACCCACCAGCCCGTGAAAGGATAATAACTCTTATTGAATTTCACGCCCTGTTCGGTTAGACGGTGTACATGACTGTAAAAGCTGAAAAGAGACGCACCTCAGAAAATCATACCTTGCTTTATACACCCGACTGAGTACATATACAACAGATCCTCAAGACACCCCCCCCCACCCCCACCCCCCCCCCCACCCCCACCCAACACACACACGCACACACAGACACACTATCACTCAAACAACACAGACACGCATACACAACTTGGTATGACAGAGCTGACGTCATACATCACAACCGGCTAATAGTCCAATGAATAAATTATAAAAAAAACAACCGGTCATTTTCAAACACTAACCGGCAAGAATAAGTCCGATCCGGCAAAACCTGATCCTAAAATCGATCTTGGTCTTTCCAAAATGTTATGTCTAAATGCGGAACAAGCCTGACGAGTCTTAACGCTACCCGACCAGACTTGTCGAGCAAGTTTTGTGAGCTGGGGGTTTCTGTATGTGTGTTGTTGATTTTCAGTTGCGGCGAGAAGTTGCAAGAACCCTCAGTCACACGCACGCACACACACGCACGCACGCACGCACACACGCACGCACGCACGCACGCACGCACGCACGCACACACGCGCGCACACACGCGCGCACACATATGTATACGCGCACACACAGACACACACAAACAAACAAACAGACGCATAAACAAACAGACACACACACACACACACACACACACGCACTTACAGTCACTCATGTCAGTACAATTTTATCGTAAGCATGAGCTGCCAGGTGGTGTCACGGTTGATCGCCTTTTGTGTTGCCTCACGCCGCGCTATTAGCGGTCTCATTCCATTCCTTTTCAATTCAGACACGAGCCGCATTTTGAAAAGGCTCTTACCCGTCAATGGCCTTTATAGCTATACCCTTTCAAATCGCTAAGTAATGTCAAAAGTCAACTGGGAAACATCATGATTTCAAAGAAGGGGTGATTTCAAGTGGGCTTAATGTACTCATGTCTGTGAAATCAAAGGGTGGTCTCTCTCTCTCTCTCTCTCTCTCTCTCTCTCTCTCTCTCTCTCTCTCTCTCTCTCTCTCTCTCTCTCTCTCTCTCTCTCACACACACACACACACACACACAATCTCTCTCTCTCTCTCTCTCTCTCTCACACACACACACACACACACACACACACAATCTCTCTCTCTCTCTCTCTCTCTCTCTCTCTCTCTCTCTCTCTCACACACACACACACACACACACACACACAATCTCTCTCTCTCTCTCTCTCTCACACACACACACACACACACACACAATCTCTCTCTCTCTCTCTCTCTCACACACACACACACACACTGACACACAGACAAACACACGCACTGACACACGCACTGACACACACACACACACACACACACACACACACAAACACACAGAACATGTATACACAAACACACAGAACATGTTCTCACATGTAGCCCACTCGATCACAGATTCTTATGAGCATGGCGAGATTCTCAAGAGCCACTGTTTTTAATCGGGTTTGAGTCAACTGTAAAGATTTTTGAATCTCTGCATAATCCAATGACACACACACACACACACACACACACACACACACAAATAGACATGTCACTGAGCTAAGACTACAAAATGAACATACCTGAAATCATTATCCTTGCTACACACAAACAGGATATCCTCAATGAATACTCACAAATCAGTGACGCAGTTGTCTACCAACTTGGGTATGCAACATATAGTCTATGGGAGACAACTCTGTACAATGGTTAAATCTTTCAAGTGTTTATGCCCCTTATGTCATTGACTAGGAAATACATAGAGTTTTGTACCTGAGTGAGTGTGTCTGTGGTTTGAATCTAAATCCATTTAGCTTACATAGAAGCAGTAACACAGTGTAAATGTAAAACGTTACTGCCAACATAGCTGATTGGTGCAAACGTATAAAATTACTATTCAGTGTAATTTCCTAGAAAACATGATTTTGCTTGATAACAATTATTCTTTTGTTTGTCTAATAAAAATGACAGACAGACAAACCCAAGTGTTTGATGTTACAGAATGCTTCAAAGATGTTATGCACTTTACTGACTTAAAAACACGTGTGTTTGGACCCAGCTTTAAACTCTCAACACCGTCAATAAGGATATACACGACATATAATGTTACTTTGGAATATTCAGATGGATTACCAGGTTATGATTATGAGACTGTTGATCTTAAGACAAATGCTTTTAAAGTTTATAATGCTAACAGTGGCCACTTGCGTTGGTTTGAGGTACTGTGTAATGACATATTTAATCAATTAAGAAAACAACATTGTTATATTGAAAGTGTTACGTTCAATAAAGTAATATTGCACCTGCAGGACAGGACTTCAAGACAAACACCAGGAAAGTAGTTGACTTGTTTTTCATAACTACCGATAATACAGTATTACATATGGTGTGACAGTGATAATTTTTTTTATTTTATTATTTTGTCGGACAAATAAAAATGACGGACAATTCACAAAGCCCTGGCCCATCAAACCCTGGCTCATCTGGTTTAAGAAACGTGTTTCATACAACAAACTTACCCATATCCAATACTAATAATGTCTATGAATCAATAGAAAACTCTTTTTCTGTCATACAACAAAATCTTCTTACAGGCAGTGTGAAGATTCAAATTGTTGCAAAAATCGAATTCACTAGGGTCGACGGTGAGGTGATTGTATCGTATATATCAACAAGACAACACACTGTTAACACAAGAAGAGAATTGGAGAACGTGTTTAGAGACAGACTATTACCAGACTTTCTACAGGCAATTGACAGTGCAAGAATGAAGGGGTCTGGTTGGCACGAAGGACATGTACATGAACTACAACTAAAGCAGTCTAGGTATCATCCTATATTAGGTAAAGCATGGTTACCACTGCCAACAGAAGTAGTAAACAAAAAGGCTGTCGTTAACATTCAGAACAATGACAACTATTGTTTCATGTGGTGTGTGCTTGCTAAACTACACTTTGTAAAAATAAAACCTGAACGTGTATCTAACTACACTAAATTTGTAAACGAACTCAACTTTAGTGGCATTGAGTTCCCTGTTAAAATAGAGGACATAGACTTGTTTGAAAAATTAAATCCTGGCATATCTGTAAATGTGTTTGTGTGGGATAATGTGTCTGTTGACAAGTTACAACCCATTAGAGTATCAGCACTGGCACCAACCTATGGTCAGTCAGAAAATAAGCATGTTGACATGTTGCTAATCGGAGATGACAATAACTTTCACTACACAATTATTAGGAATATGTCACGTCTAATTCATAATCATACAACAAAACACAAGGGCAAACAGGAATTTTGTAATAGATGTTTACAGAGGTTTTCCTCTATTGCTGTGGCACACAAACATGTTTTACACTGCAGGTCAGCTGATGACATACAAACTGTACTTAAGTATCCAGAGCCTGGTAGTCAAGTGTATTTTAAAAACTATGGGAATCAACAAAAGTTGCCGTTTGTAGTGTACGCAGATTTTGAATCATTAGTAGTTCCGTATGACGGTCCTGTTCCAGAATCATTACCAAAGACTATAAAGTTGAGTGACCAAGTGGTGTGTTCTTTTGGATACATTATTGTTAGGTCAGACGGTCTTCATTCAGAACCTGTTATCTACAGGGGTGAAAATGCAGCATGTCTGTTTTTAACAGAAATGAGACATCTGTATAGTCAGGTAGTACAATATCTCACAACATGTCAGATGCCTTTGGTGATGACAGAAGAAGACAAATTAAAATTTGATACATCTGAGACGTGTTGGATTTGTGAACAACCCCTCCAGGGTGGTAAAGTTCGTGACCACGATCACATAACTGGACGTTACAGAGGTGCTGCACATAACAATTGTAACTTATTATTAAAAACAGATCCCAAGACATACAAGTTACCAATCTTTTTCCACAATCTCAAAGGATATGATTCACACATTATCATGCAGGCTGTAGATGAATCTTACAAAAACATAAGTTGTATTGCCCAGACAACTGAGAAATACTTAACTTTTAGGTTAGACAAATTAGCATTTTATGACTCCATGCAACATTTGTCTTTAGGATTGGCTAGTCTGGCAGAAGGACTGACTGAGTATCCAATAACGAGTAAATATTTTGAGCCAGACTTGATTAAGAAAGGTGTCTATCCATATGAGTACATTGATCACTGGGTTGTGTTTGAAGAAACAAGACTGCCACCAAAAGAGAAATTTTATTCCACACTAACTGGAAAAGGTATTTCTGACTCTGAATATCAACATGCACTTGATGCATGGGGGAAGTTAGGGTGTCAGACTATTGGTGACTACCACGATCAGTACTTAAAGGCAGATGTTTGTTTGCTAGCAGACGTATTTGAAAGTTACCGTGAGAAGGGTTTGTTGCACTACAGACTTGACCCTGCTTGTTACATAACTAGTCCTGGCATGACGTGGGATGCATTTTTGAAATCCAGTAAGATATCTATAGACCTGTTGTCTGATCGTACGATGGGTGAAATGGTAGAACGTGGATTGAGAGGAGGCATTAGTATAGCTTCAAACAACTACGCCAGAGCCAACAATAAATATCTGGACGGTCATGGTGACCTTGGCCGGGGGTTTGACCCCTCAAGCCCGGTGTCAAGGTCATTCATTACGTACTTGGACGCTAATAACCTTTATGGCTGGGCGATGTGTGAATTATTGCCCTTGAAAAACTTTTGTCTGTATGATTTGTCACAGTATGATGTAACAGAGTCAGGGTTACTTAACAATATTATGAATCTTGACCAAAACGACGCAAAGGGTTGGATCTTTGAAGTCGACCTGGAGTACCCACATTATCTACATGATTACCACAATGATTATCCCTTAGCTGTTGAGAAAATGAGTATGACAGGAAAAAAAGAAGACACTAAACTTGTGCCTAATCTGAATGATAAATTCAATTATGTTTGTCACTACCGCTTGTTGCAGTTTTACATCAGACACGGGTTAGTACTAAAGAAAGTTCACAGAGGAATTCAATTTGATCAGAGTGCTTTTATGAAAGATTACATAATGAAGAACACAACATTGCGTGCCAGGGACGGCAACACTGCATTTGACAAAGACTTCTTTAAGCTTATGAACAATGCCTGTTTTGGCAAGACAATGGAAAATCCTCATCACAGAAAAGATGTGAGACTTGTTACAACTGAATTGGGCGCAATTAAACTCACAGGTAAGCCACAGTACACAGGGTACAAAGAGTTTCATTCATCATTGTATGCAGTGTCACTCAAAAAAAAGATTGTTAAACTGGACAAGCCAGTATTCATTGGTATGGCAATTCTGGAGTTGTCAAAACTGTTGATGCTTGAATTTTATTATGATTACTTCAAACCGAAGTATCCTGAGTGTCGATTGTTATACACTGACACTGACTCTATGATCATTGATGTGTGTACTGAAGACTTTTACGAAGACATGAAAACAGAGTTACACATGTATGACACATCTGACTATCCTAAAGATCATCCACTGTTTAGCACACAAAACAAGAAAGTGCCTGGTAAGTTTAAGGATGAACTAAATGGTGTGCCTATAGTTGAGTATGTTGGACTGAGATCCAAAATGTATTCTATACTGCACCAGAAAGGTAGTCAGTCAAAAGCCAAAGGTATCAAGAAAACAGCGATAAAAAATAAAGACATACGTCATGAACATTACAAGCAAGTGTTAGATGGTGCATTAATGCCTGATTATCCAAACAAGTCACTGAGATCAAACAAACACAATCTTGAAATAATTCAAACACATAAGAAATCACTTGCAGTTGGAGACACGAAACGAGTGTTTCACACTAAAGAAAAAGCTTATGCACCTGGTCATTACAGGCTCAAGTTATCTGAAGACATTTGTGATGAACTGGTTGATGAATTAATTGATGACTTAGTTACTGAAATGAGTAACGGTGTCTGGGGGAATAATCTGTAATTCTTCTCTGACAAATGCCCTCTGGGGTGCAGGGTCATACAGGTAATATATTGTTGCGTCTGGACCGGGAATTATTTTTTTTATATTGTGTACAGACGTTGACCAGATGGGGTCTGTTGCCCTGCGTCTGTCGTCGTTCTCAGCCTCCCCTGGCTGATATAAATATCTCACCTGTTTAGTAAATAAACTTGTGTCTGGTGCCAGGGTTGGTCCTGTTTTTGGCTCTGTAATTGTTTTCAATTTAATAGCATCAGCAGGTTTTGGGTGTCCTTCATTGTTCATTGCTTTTATCACATGTGGTAATCTCTTAACCCACTCAGTGTTACGGGTGTCATGCATGAGTTCCTTAGAATACTGGTAACTGAAAAGTCTCTCTGACAACTGTTTGTTAAAGTTCTCTACAATTGCCTGTGATCTGTGCACGCCTGGAATGCCGCGTCTGACCAGTACGCCATGCTTCGCAAATAACTGATTAACAGCACCCTTAAATTCAGATCCATCATCAACTTGTACAAGCCTGGGGTATCTTAAAGGGCCTCGACTATATATTTTTGATAATGCTGTAGCAACTGTACTGGCTGTTTTGTCAGATATGGGTTCAGCGTCTTTGTACCTTGAAGCAATGTCTACAACAGTTAATGCATACTTGTATCGTTTCTTTCTTATTGTGTCATGTGGTAAGAACAAAAGGTCCATTTGGTGTGTGTCATTGGGGGTAGTGTTTTCAAAATGGGGTCTTGTTATCTTTCTTGGAGCAGGAAGATATATCTGCCAAATTGCTTGTCTCTGTAACCATTGCTTGACTTGATTGAGTGTTATATCTCCGCCCACAGCGGCATGTAATTTCTGAATAGCTGTTTGCCCTTTCCAATAACCTGATGGTGAGTAATATATTTTCGATAGTTTATTTTCGGCTGCCATTTTTTCTAGCAATGAAAACTCCTGTAAAATAAACAAATGTCATTCCCACTAGAACAAAGATTATCTCCCCATTTCTTTGTTGTGTGCTTGGTTTGTAATAGTCACTTAGTTTTGGTTTCGGTATAGACATGTCTTCACCCGTGACTAAAAAATACTCACGGATTGCTTCGTCTGTATTTGAAAACGTATGTTGTGCGTGGCCTTCAAGTCTGAGTTTTTCATTGATGAAATCAAGTTTCTCAATTCTATTCTTTTCATAATCTTGCTGGGCTTGAGCAAGTTTTTCAGATGCTTCATTATGACGTTTTAATTCTTCTGCAGATTCTTCTCTACCCATTTTTGAAAAGAGATAATTAGAGCCACTAAATGCCAGAGCATTAACCATAGCACCACCAATCATAATAGCTATCGTCGCCATATTATTTTTATTTACATAGAAACATTTTCTGGAATAATTCCTTGCTTGACAAGAAAATCTTTTGTCGCAATAGACGCTGTGACAACTACAATTAGCTTAGCACTGTCTTCGAAATCAAGTCTACTGAGGTCTGGTGATTTCATTTTGAGTAGACTTTTCCCCAGCATAGAATAAGCTACTGCTAATCCACTGATTACGGCAGAGTGATACACAAGGTTCATCATGTTCTTTGAGTCATTCATTTCTTAGGCAAGAAAAATTAAAATAATATTTTTATTTACTGCATATAAAATGGGTCAACGGCTTTGGATGTTACTGGTAATGTGGCGACTTCTGGTTTTGTTTTTGGAGTGTCTGATTTTTTGGTCACTGTACGAGTCTGTGGTTTGTATTTTTTGTATAATTGATAACCTACGTAACCAAATCCGACAACAAATCCGGCAATTATATATTTTGTTGATTGAGGTTCGGGGTCAGGGTCAGACTTAGTTGTTTGTCTCTCACTTTGATGAGAGAGTGACGGCCCTGACGGTATTGACACAGGTCCTGACGGTCCTGACGATCCTGACGGTGGATCAGTTACATGAGTCTTTTCTGTTTGTGCCTTAAGCTGTAACTTTCTTTGTTTGTTCAATGCAGCTACTCTCTTTCCAGCCTCAACCCTCCCTGGACTTTTAACCTTAGTCACAGTTTGAACCTGTGTCAAAACAGGGTCGGGGTTCGGTTGTGGAGTCATCTGGGTTTCGTCCATTTTCTTCTGCAGTAAAATTTATTTTTGAGAAATCAATATGGCTCCCAGTAACTAGTAATGTTACGACAGGAGCAAGGTAATTTCCAAACTTGTAAAACATGACACATGCTAATTTACCAATTGAACTTGAAACAATATAATTACTTTCAAGGTCGTGTGAAAGACTGTCACTATCCACAGGTAGAAAGTGACTCACTGCTTTTGTGTATAGGCATACAAGAGATCGACTCAAATCACGAGTCATTAGTGAGGCAATGTGGTTTTCATATTTTGAATGAAGCTTGATTAGTTCGTCAGAGCTTAGAGATTCAATATCCTCTGTCATGTATTGTTTTCCGAGATAAGTCTTTGATTTGCCTGACACAATCACAGACAAAAGACGCTGTTTTTTCGAGTCTAAGTCTTTGTTCTCTACAGCATTGATATCATTCAATAGAAGGATTTCATCAGGGTTCATTTATATTGTTATTTTAAAAAACAAAAATTAATTTACTAATCCATACCCTGTGGGCTGATCTGTCTTTAAAATGAGCTTTAGATGCTTAGTTGATTTCAGTTTATTTTTTACATCATCACGTTCATGCTTATTTGGGATGACATCATTCTCTCTGAGACAGTCTTCAAAGCTGTCACGATCCTTACAGTAAAACAAACAGATAAACTTTAACTGTTCTCGAAAATCTTTCAGTACAGCATTATATTTCTGAGTGAGAATCCATACACTGACATTTGCGTGTCTGCCACTGAAGGCAAGTTCTGCTAGAGTGTTTCTCTTCTTGACAATGTCTTTCTCTGCAGAACAGTCATCAACAATAAACAAGGTTGGCTGTCCTTCAAATTGCTTGTAAAAATATTGTAGGTAGTCATTCAGTTTTTTCTCAGGGTCAACTAAGTATATGAGACTGTCTCAAAAGGTGGTTGGTCACTACCCCCATCCTCTTTATTTGCTAAAAACATTTATCAGAAATAAAGTTATCAATTTATGGTTGTACCAGTGTCAAGAGAAATGATTGAAGAGATACATAAGATAAAACCAAATCTACACTGGTGACCGTTTACAAGGTATGAAATAAAAATATAGTTTTGGGGGCTTTTTATCATGTTTGAAAAAGGGACTCTGGTGTGTGCGGTACGGACGAGTACTTCTGTGATCTGTAATAATGCAGTAAGTCCGTGGTTTGTGGTGTTAATTTGTTGTTGTATACCTAAATTACTTGTGTCTCAAGTAAAATTGCGTACATTTTCACAAATTCAAAGAAAAATCGTCTTCTCAAAATTACGTGGTCGATCTGGACACGCTTTGTCGGAGAGCAGCCTGAATAAGACGAGCTTGTGAAAAAAAAGCCAAAGAAATGATTATTAACAAATATCACCAGGCAATCGCACACCATCGCTGTATTCAGAAATTCGGGCTGTGCGAGGTTAGACTTTAATCCTGTAGCAGTTACAGCGTTTTGAAATGAACCACGCCGATTTTTGTCGATTTGTCACGATCGATCATTTGAGGCTACCTCCCGCGAGGCAGCGTACTCGAGCTTCAGAGTTGACTAATATGCAAATTGGAAGATCTCGCGAGAACGTGACGTGATTGTTTCTGAGCAAGATGGCGACACCCAGGAGAGAAGGTTGGTTTTAGAATTTTGTCTGTACTGTTTATGATGTCACGGTCGACTCAAGAGTCACAATCGACATTGAATTTTGTCAGTTTCACAGCATAGTTATGAAATGCTAATAAATGTACTATTATTATCGCCATTCACTTGCAAAATACGATTCTTTTACATATTACAAAGCGCCCACTTTATTCTTGTTCGCACATGGTTGCCCATTTCCTCATACGAGGACCAAAACAAGTTTTGAGTCTTTGTCACGGACGACACATGAATTTTATTTGTGGTCCAGATAAAACATGTTACTTGATACTTTGCGCTTAGGCGTACTTCTTTTGATTGCTTTTGCAAATTGCGTTTGTAAGAATGGCTTAAAATGTTGTGGTTGCTTTCACACCCACCCTTTGTGCTGTCGACCGTGACCTTCGGCTCGAAAGATAAAGTGCTCATAGTTTTTCCGTCCTTTGTCTTTGTCACGGACGACTCATGCGTTCCCATTTCTCCTTTTGATAGTGCTGACTGTGACTACTATTACACATTTTATTTTAGTTTGAATACCTCATCCCAGAAACATGAGCAATATTTTATTTGTTGTTATTTTTGCCTAAGTTCTGAGTGATACCTAGTCGATTGTGACATATTCCATAAGGACTAAGTGAGGCTGATAAACAAACTCCTAGTTTATAAAATGAAAGTAGCATTGTACTAAAACCTGAGCACGAATTTGATATGTTGCTACTGTGTTAGTAAGCTTTTTTCCACAACTGACAGAAATACTACTAACTAGGTTGCTATGATATAAGTTTGAGGCATTCTTTTTAGACTGTTGTAATATTTTATTTTTCATTTTGTACTTGTACTAAGTTGTAGGTCTGTGGGTCCTCCTGAGGCCTCCTCTTGCAACAAAACTCCCTGAATAAAAGCAATGCTGAAAGATGCAGAGCTTACAGAGACTTGCTGAAATCTGATCAAGCGAGGTATGCTGAAGGATTTGGACAGAAATCACAGAAACCGTCAACGACCCAAAACTGACTAGGAGTTGCAGCGGCGCCGAGAACAAGACAGACTGCGTCAAAAACAGCACAGGTTTGTTTTGTTTTACTTGCGATGTAAAAAACTACACTGCGTTTTGTTTTTAAAAAAGCAACAACCATTAGTATCCTGTGTAAATTTTTGTATTGAAGTAAGCTGATCCAATCTTCTGGACCAGTTCCAACGCACACTGCAAAATGTATTTTCATTACTGTTTTACAGAGAAAGGATTAAGGCTGGGCAGAGGGCAGTCGGCCACTAGCAGAGAAAAGGACCACCCGCGCAAAACAACACTTTGAGGATGCTGCAGTGGCTGCACAACGAATGCTGTGGGCAGCGCAGAAGAGAAAAGAACGGGAGCAATGGAATTCCCAGCAAAAACAACGGCACCGTGGGAAGGCCCTTGCATGGTGTCGCAAGAACAAGAGCAGATCAACTGTTGTGGAACTTGGTAAGATCTCATGTTAATTTTTTTCTGAGCTCCAGCACACACGGTGTGGGGATCTTTCCCTTTGCTTTTTATTAAATTGTTATTGAAGTCTACTATCTTACCAATATCGTGCTGTGATTTTAAATCACAAGTTGCCATCCTAACCAAAGTCGGCAAGTATGAGTGTTGTAACTGTGTGTATTGTTTGTACTGTTTGACTTAGCATTGGATCTCATTTGTTTCAGCTCAACCACTAGCTCCACCATCTGCAGACAAGCCAGCACCCACTAGTGACCTTCAACAGACTCCGACTTCGTGTGGTGAAGCTGGGGACAAGAAAGCCATAAACAGGGCTAAGAAGGCTGTCTGCAAGATGCCGAGTTTGTTTGGGCACATTTTTTCTGTCATCACATGCTTTGCCAAGAAATTGCCCCGCAAGCGTAAAGCCATTAGTGACGTTCTAGAGTCACCTTCTGCAAAACTGGTAAAAGAGAGGTTTCTGTCAGAACTGGACAAACGCAAGCATAAACCTAGCAAGAAGTGCCTGGCTGCCAGGAAACTGCTGCTTGATACGGTACACATGTACAAGAAACAGGATGGTCAACGGGAAAATACGCAAAAAATATGTCTGCAGCAGCAGCTGCTGTTCATAGTTACCTCGAAGATGTGGCTGTAGATCTGCCTAGAAAAAGGTCAGTGGACAAAAGAACCATGAAACAGAAACAAATTCTTTCCAAACAAGTGAAAAGGCTTCACAAAGACTTTTGTCTAACACATCCCGAGCTGAAGGTTTCATGCACGACCTTTTACAGGCAGATACCGCCCCATATCCTCGCCGCTGGCAATCAATCTCACCGACAGTGTCTATGTGAAATCTGCACAAGTGTCGACAAGAAGCTGGGCGTTCTAAATAAACACCTGGAAGCCCAGATTGATCGACGCGAAAACCTTTCAGAAGCCAGCCTGTGTTCACCCCCAACGCTGGACTGCATAAATCAATTGTGTGTGACGCATGTGGTGTGCAAAATGTGCAAAGCCATTTGTATGCCAACCTGACAGTAGGACCAGAGACGGTGAAATGGACAGCATGGGAGATGGTACAAAAGGGAAAATCTACTTGACTTTGTCAACAAAGAGGGCACTGTAGATCAGCTGATCAGTCTTTTGATGAAAGAACTGGAGTTGTTTTCCAAGCGTTTGTTTTCTGGTGTCGGCACAACCAATTGATTCAAAACTTGCAAGGCAGCTATCAGCAACTGTCCCCTGCTTGCACTGGTGGTGTTAGACTTTGCGGAGAATTTTCTTTGCAAATACCATGTTCTTCATTTTATACCAATAAAACTACACTTTGTTCTCTAACACATTTATTTATCCAAAAACATGAAATCCAGTTGAGTTTTAAACAATTTTTTAGACCATTTTCTCCCTTCTGTATTTGTTGCCAGTAATTTTAACCACATCTCCAATTTAATCCACATCCTGAGAAAGTCTTGTTGCTGTCGGGATGTTAAGCAATGTACAACCATTCAACTTAATCCCAAATACATTTTTTTGACACGGATTATCAGCTACATACATCCTGTTTTTGTCCATACTGAACGTGTCACAATCAACACGCATTTTCCATTTATGGGTTATTTTTTACCAATGCACCAGTTCATTTCTGAGTGTAATATTGACCTAGTCTAGTATCTCAACGTTTGTGATGCTTGTCTTCAAAATGTGTCCTGATGATAAAGTGATTTTCTTCATTTCAGTTTCGAGACTTTGTCCATCATGGGGTTTGTCACGATCAACACACTATTTTGTTTGGAGAAAATGCTTGTTTGATGTTGATCAGTGTTGCAGTCAATTCTTATGGAGGAGTTCCACTGAATAAAATCTAGATTGTTTTAGACATTTGTGTTGGTTCTGTTATCTCATTACTTAATTTATTAATTATGTTTTGTGTCGGACGTGACAACGGACAAAGTGATAATTGCTTTTTACACTGATAGACACTTTAAAATGAGTTTGAATTGATTCATTTCACCATATTAGTGTGTTCTTCTATCAAATACCAACTCTCCAAGTCCAGTTCTACCTTTTATATGAGTGTTTCTACCTCAAGACTTTGTCTGCTGTCACGCGTGACACATTCCACTTGGCGAGCATAATCATCAAATATCTTTAAAACTATACACTGCACTGTCTTTTCACCTGCTTTTCCATATAATAGATATATTAAAGTGTTCAAACACACAGATTACATAAGTGCATTTCAAATTTGACTTTAGCACCTTCATGTCCCATTTCTGTTGTCACCTTTTGAGACTGTCTCATATGTTGTTGTCAGTCCAAATGAATAAACGGTTGTGATAAGCTTTGTTGTGTTTGATTGTAGGACAAAATATTACAATGTTTTCAAAATGGTGGATGTATCTTGTTTGTAAGAGGTTAAGTACAAATTCAGTTTTCCCACACCCTGTGGCGCCACAAAACAATCCACAGTGTGGGTCAAGGGTCATTAAGCTCAGGTTCATTTTAATACACAATATAATTTTAATATATGTGTCCACTTAGTCTGCTTTCTGCAATATTGAGTTGTGCGTCATATATCAGGTACAAATATATGTTAATGGCTGCAGCAGTTTCAACCTTCTTTTGTATCTGAATTGTAATCCCATCACTACCATTCTCGACAGTTCGTCCTGACCCATGAAGGTAATCATCATCTGTACTACGAAGGTCTAGCCACAGTGCATACTTGTTTGTAAGGTATTGCCCGATCCTAACATCATACAGATGTAGATCTTTGCACGCAATGTTTGCTGGTTTATCTCTAATCCTTCCACCCGCAAAATACTTTATGGTTTCGTCATAGTGTTGATAAGGTAACATTCCTGAAGCGTACACTTGATTAGGGCGGCCTTCGATTGTACAGGACAAATGTGTAATCTTAGGATTGTAGAATTTTTCTGAATCTCTTTTGTATGGACTCACCGGTTCAACAAACAACATAAGAATACCTTTCAGTGACCTGGCAGGTGTGTTCAAGTTTATGTTCCACATTGGGTCGCTTTTGTCTTTGGGTATTAAACTATGTCTAATCACCCTGTCATAATAAATTGGAAGTCTTGACTGATACTGATTTTGAATGAGTCTGGCTAGTTCAATATGTGTAACAATTTCATATTCCAAGGAAATGTTAGAGATCTTATATGTTGCATCTGTGGCAGATGATTTAATGACTTTGGAGTAGTCATTGAAAGTTAGTTCAAAGCTCAGACGGTCATTCAGTGCCCCTTGATAATAAGGCAAATGAGCTGTTAGGATTTCAAACTCAAGTGGAATGTAAAATCTGGTTCCATATGTTTCTGCTAATATAACTTCCTTTGGTACCCCAGTAGTTGTTTTGTCTCCAGCATTGATTCGAAGTTTACCAACATTATCAGACTGTATACCTTGATAAATACGATCCTCTCGTTCTTCTCTTGTGAGCCAAAGATCTTTGTAACAGTAAAATACATCTGAGTCGTCAAGACTAAACACTTCCTGTCCTTCAAGTTTTACTTTAATAGTTCTAACAATTGCTCTGCCAAGATTGTCAACCAGTGTTCTGTTTACGTCTGCGTCTGATGATAGTTCAATATTAAAAGCAAGACGAGCAGTGCCAGGAACAATAACGTCACTGGGACCTAGGTTTGGAAACTTGACTGTAAGTGTTTGATTCTGGTCTATGGTACTTGGATTGTTCGTGATGACGATTGATTGTCTTATGCCCTTAACACCCAGAGGCTCACGTAGTTTTCTGTATGGGTCTAACTTTGATCCGTAAGATTGTGTCATTTTTATTATGCACAATAAAAAATAATAAATTAATAAAACAATGGCAGCAGGAGGATTTAATCATGAAGATTTTAAAATGGATGACACGTATGATTTTGGTAATACAACAGATATGGCAGATATGGCAGATATGACTGGTACAAGAAATATTTACAGTTTACGTCATGAACTTTTAGAAACCAAAGTGAACTCATTTTATGATCATGTTGGTGGCCGCCCAGACAACATAGACCCTAATCAGTTTGAACTTGATGGCAAAGGTCATTTATATTTAAACACTGTTGACAAAGGAAAAGTACTATTGACTAACAAAAAAGACCCTAGTAGGTTTAGGGCTTTAAGTACAATAAAAAATGAAGGTGGTGTTGGTGCCTTGCGTCAACTGGGTATTGGTGGGTCTCCTGTCACGCCAAGACTGGCTAGTGTTCTTCACGACACGCAAACAAAGTTGCCAACAGGGCAAGAGATTGAAATGGCACCAGTAACAAGCCTACCAGAAATAGCAAACACAGTGATACAAGAAACTTCATTTACTGAAGGTCAATTAAATGATGCTATGAAAACAATAGATGATCCACCTTTGTCAATGAGGGAGATAATGGGATTGGATAAATCACTGCAGACAATAAGAGGTGAGATGGTTAATAATCTTGCCAAACTGGGAGAGCTTGATAAACACATAGAACGTGAAAAAGAGAAACTGGCTACAGCAGACAATGGGAATCTTGACACAGAAATGAAAGAAAGAATTCAACATAGATTAAATGATTTGCAGATAGAAAGATCAGGACGGTTAGAAACAATTAGTATTGGAAGACAAAAACTAAAATCACAGGTCAACAGAATTAGAGAAACTATTCAGAAAATACTTCACGAAGACACTACTCTGGCTGAGAGACTAAAAACACTTTTCAGACAACAGGGTATCACAATTGCTAGTTTAATTACAGCTCTGGGATTTATTATCAGTACTGTTGTGTTAGCTGTCTCCGGTGCTGGGGTTAGTGGGGGTGCACCACCAACCCCGGGCCCACCAACCCCGGGCCTCCCGGCTCCCACAGATCCAAAAGATTTACAGTCATGGGTAAAGAAACACTTGTCTCACATATCAGACTTGCTTAAAAAATTGGCTGTGAAAGCAGTGGATGATTTGCCTGGCATAATTGGCTCTGTTGTCAGTTGGCTGATTAGTACAGCGGCAAAGGCAGTAGGGTTTATGGCGGAACATGTGTGGGTCTTTTTGGTTACAGTAGGAGGGTTGATGGTGGGTTATTTAATGAAACAGATAAAGAAGTAATACTCCTAGCCCTGTTAATCCTATTACTAATGCAGTTCGTTCTGACTCATGTGTGTCAGGGGTTGGTGTTGACTGTACTGGTTGTATGAGTGCCGGTGTGGGGGCTGGGGCCGGGGCCGGGGCCGGGGGTGTTACCGTCTGTAATGATTTTAATGACTGAACATGTGTGGTTGTTCCTCCTAAGTTTACAGATTGATTGAGACCGAGTTTTTGACCAACACCTGCAACAATGATTTCATTGTTATAATTTGTGATTGTCCCCATTTGGAGTTGAAGATCAGATGGTAACATGTATAACCCGATGCCAACTACAAAGTCAACTTTTGATCTGGCATATCTGAGTACGTCTTGATAGCGTTGTATGCTAGATGGGAGATCAACCACTGAATTAATTGAATCTTCAAGATTTGCAAGAAACTGTTTTTGTGCTTCAAATTTTCCACTTCCATTCAAAATGTTTGATTTTGTTAGTGATTGTGCACCTAGTAAACACCAGACATATGTTCTGATAGACTCATTGACGCGCTCGACTCCCGCTTGAGTAAACCCGTCAGATTTATCTAAGACAAATGTGGTCCAGGCGTTAGACTGCTTCTGCTCTATTGATCCTATCCAGACTTGTGATTTTGATGAGAATGAAGTGTACCCAGGGTAGTAATCTTGAGGGTATTGTCTGTGGCTCATAGCATAATACAATGTACCCATGCCGTTGTGATCATCAAGTTTTTGTGTGAAGTCATACTTAGTGCCAGGGTTAATGTTAAATTCATTACAGATGCGTTCAAACGCTTTCATATCCATGGGGTTGTTATACCTGTTGAAACTGGATTCAGTGGGCAGTGGTGTATGAAGTTCTGACAGTATACGTCTAAGCTGGTAATAAACATGGAAACGATACACAGAACTAATCAGTTTGTTTGAGTGATTCAAATGATCTGTAAATGAAACACCACAGCCTGTAGTAGAACATAGTATTGCAAAGTTGAGTTGGTTTTGAAACATCTGTAGTGGACTTGAAGACCACTTTCTTGCAGTTGAGTCATCTGTTATTGGAGGGTTTAGGTAATGGTCAAACGGATTCGGTACTTTGACTTGAAATAGGTCTTGTACGCTTGCGTCAGACACAGCTATGTCAAGCTGATTTAGTTGAATTATTTTCTGTTCATAAGTAGGTGCGACATTGTATTTGGCATCCACATTAAATTGAAATGCGTTTGTAGTGGTAATGGTTGGTGATTTAAATTCCATCTTTTTTTATATGAGATAATAAAAATGTTTATTACCTTAACAAATCTTGACACAAGCAAACCAGTGTGGTTAACTAATGGGATTGATAATCGTGATGGTAGCAAGGCTGTAGCTATCCATGAAATGTTCTACACAGTAAAATGGTTTAATGTAACAGATGATGGTGAATATTCTGTACATGGAATGATAGGTACTACAAGTTGGGGCGCTAATCATTTACAGCCTGGGTATTATGACTTTTGTACTATAGCTGAATTTTTACAAGATATGTATAAAATTAAAGCAACTTTAAATCCGGCTAACTTGTTTGTTACATTGGAATTTCCAAAAGTTAGTCAGCTTATATTAACAGACAAACTTTTAATAATACTGGGTTTTTTAACTGAATCTGATCTTGGTATTGTAGCTGTTAGTGGTGATGATGATTGGTCTTATGAAGCAGGATTAAAATTTAAGCCCAAAAAAAAAACAAAATAACTGGAAGATATGCTGTTCATTTGTCAGTACACACAGTACTAAATGTTTATTTGAAAGAACTAAACACATCTGAGAATGTTCACAATGGAAAGCCTTCAACTTTGTTGAGATGCTTACCAACTGGAACTGCTCCGTATTGTGAAAGTGTAGTTGTTAGATTTCCTAATTTGCAGTTTAAGAAATTAGGTTCTAGTTTCTTTGAGTCACTGAGTATATCTGTAACTAATCAGGATGACAAACCAGTTCTTATGCATGATTTTAGTGTTGTGTTGGAAATTAAATAATTTTATTTTTGTTTATAAAAAATGAGTGGTGGTCCAAAGTCGAGAATCATACCAGTTGCATGTCCAGTAACAGAATTGAAAGATTTGGCAGACGTCCAGGATTTTGAGAAGGAGGGAGAAATTGGAGAAATATATGGTTTTGAACTTGATTCAAATGGCATGTACAAGAGGAAAGTAATTGTCGACATGAAAGACGGTGAAAAACAGATTCCTAAACTTGGTCAGCTTCGTGATGTTACTGTACCTACTCCACCTGTAAATAATGCACCTTACAACTTAATACATGTGGGTAGTAAGTGGGTTGTTTCACCTGTGCCTGCACCACCTCCAACAATTGACTGGGACATAAAGTTGGAATTTATTAGTCCTTATGTATACACTGATGACGAAGGTGCCTTAGTGTTTAGGAAGGTTGTTAATTCTGGGCCGCTTATTGTAAGTCTTGTTCCAAGCTTTGCCCCAGACAACAATAGCAGAGAAAAACTGAAAGTTGAAAATTATGAGAGACGGAGATATCTTCTTACAACTAGAAAGGGTAGATCAGATACCACTGTTGTGTTTATGCCAGCAAGCTTAGTCGTGGCTAGAGAAGCGACAATAGTATTTGAAATTATCATGAAATCAGTAACTACTGCTAAAGAGGCTCAAATTGCACAGGGAATTAAACTTACATGGGACGAAACAGTAACAGAATCATCAAAGGTCTTTATTGCTATTACAAAAAATAATGATGTTATTAATGTTTCGAGCAGTGTTCCAGCTGTCAAGGTGGTGGTTGACAAAACAACTTTTGTTCGTCTAACTTACATAAACCTTGAACACATTGATCTTGTTGCATTTTATTATGCCAGCAAATTGTATACTTTTGAAGAGTTGCAAAATGTAATTGCTGATTAAATAAAAAAAATATTTGTGAATAAAAAAAATGGTAAACTTCTATCCACAACTACCAACGCTTGATCCGACTGAAACAAATGTGATGACTAAAACAACACTTGCGCCTGATCCACATATGCCAATTGCTTCAGATAAAACATTACAGGCAGATGCATTCAGATTAAATAATATTACAGAAGCTTTGAAATATTTGGAGAGTGAGGAGGCGAAATATTCACGGTGCAAAAGACGGTATAAGACCGTTTTCAATTCTGTTCAAAACACTTCTATGGCTATTGGTGCAGTTTCAGCTTCATGTTCTGTAGGAGGTATTGTTCTGTTTGCCACGGGAATTGGAAGTTTGGCTGGAATAGCAGTTGAGGGTGTTAGCGTTGCTACATGCCTGGCTTGCTTTGGTTTGGAGGCCTTGAACAAGAGGTTTCACACGAAATTACAAAAACATGAAGCATTGAGTACGCTTGCTGGCGCAAAGCTGAGCAGTATGAAACTTATTATCAGTAAGGCATTAAACGATAATTTTATTGATGACGAAGAATTTAAGCGGGTCCAGGATGATTTAAATAATTACAAGAAACAGAAATCTGAAATACAGAATAAAATGCGTAGTCAATCTCCCGTCAATGTTGAAGAACTGAAGGCCAGTTTTTTAGCAGAGGGAAAAAGGATAGGGGTACAGGAAACCACAGAAAAACTACACAATCTTTTAAACAAATAAAAATCAGATTTGGTAATCAATCAATATTTTTGTCATATGCTTCGCAGAGAGATGACATGTCATTTACACCACTTGTGCCTGATTATTTAACCCCATCAGCACCACCACCTGAGTATTACTGAGAAAAAAAAGTTTTTTTATTGTCCTTGTATCTTGATAAATCTGACCGAGTAAGTTGTGACTTAAGACAAGTTGTTGTAAGAACTTAGGGTAAGTACTTGTAAGAACTTAGGGTAAGTACTTGTAAGAACTTAGGGTAAGTAATTAATAAGTTTTTATGACAACACACTTAAAGGTTACCTCTGCAGGTTCCTAAAAGTTAGTTGCAACTTGTTAATAAGTATTAAGTTTCACTTGGCATCACTTGATCAGGTAAATGATTAGGCATTGACAGAGACAATAGTTATAGAGAAAGGAAGTATGAGTCCCGATAGATAATCAGATCAATAAGGCCGCATCAGTCATGCTTGTCAGTTTTTAAAAATCAAAGGGTTGATTCAGAATTAACGGGGGTAAAATTGGGGTCAAAATATGATATTAAAAAATGATGTAAATTAATGACTGATGCGGCTCTATTGAATTCATTGTCTATCCGGACTCATACTTCCTTTCTCTCAAGAGTGTGATGCAAAGCTTTGTTTAACAAACCAAGGGGAATTACTCAGCGCTGGACAGAACAGTTAGATCCCCTGCCCCCGCCTATCAGGCACCCATTCGCCAGCCCACCCTGCGTATTTCTCTGTGGGCTGGCGAATGGGTGCCTGATAGGCGGGGTAGGGATGTAGATGATCGTCTTGTTCTATACCTGCGTATTTCTCTGTGGGCTGGCGAATGGGTGCCTGATAGGCGGGGGCAGGGGATCTAACTGTTCTGTCCAGCGCCGAGTAATTCCCCTTGGTTTGTTATACAATTCTGCCAGCGCTAGCCTCACCTATCTGGTTTGTGAGTAAAGCTTTGTTTGTTTAAAAGCGGACATTCTGCCCAACACACTGACACCAAACACACTATAGTTGTGACAAAACCAGTAGCCAGCAGGATAAGGTGGAAATAAAGAGAAAAAAACAGATCTCACAAAGTTTTGCATCACACACTAGAACGGTAAATAAGAAAGTCATGAAAACAAAAGGTAGTCATTTTTCCTGCTGTACTGCGCCTTGCAGGAAGCCCGCTCATCAGCTAGCCTGACAGCTGAGAGACTCGCTGCCTCAGTGTGCGAGCACGACTTGTGACCCAGTTTCTCGGCTCGCCTGGAACAAACTAAGTGGCCAAACTGAAACAGCCGCGTGGCGCGTATGTCTTGACATACGCGTCACGCGGCTGTTTCAGTTTGGCCACTTAGTTTGTTCCAGGCCAGCCGAGAAACTGGGTCACAAGTCATGGTTGGTTGGTTAGTTCGGGTTTAACGTCCACAGCACCGAGGTGATCATGGACGGCCCTGACGGGCGGGTTATGGGGGACAGGGAAATCTATTGCCTATGGAGTACGACCTGAACACTGATCAACTCAGGCGCACTCCAACTGTGCCACTTTGATTTACCAGGACCTTTCAACGGACATGCTATTGAACAAATCCGTTTTTTCCCCTGGATTGTGAGTCCAGCTACCGGGGCCAAGTCATGCTCGCGCACTGAGGCATTATAGAACTCACTGACGCATTGGCAGATCTGTGAGACTTTTTCAATAGATAATTCAACATCAGAATCAGATCAAAGACAAAAGCGAGGACAGCACTCATATAGAAGGGACTTTGTGGGTTATGTTTTATCCCATCTTGTTTTAATAATAAAACAGAGCATTAATTACTTAATTATAATTTACCAATCATTGCGTTGTGCAAGTTACACAGTCTGCTGAAGGCTTCATTCCCTTTTTTTCAGTGAGGTTGTACAATATATCCAGACACTGACTTGTCCTCATCAAAAAGGGCATTGTCCTCCGTACACAATCTTTAAAGTTCAAGCCTCCAATGGGATAAGTACAGAATCTGCAAACACACACAGAAAAAAAAATAAAACGGTTTTTACAAATAAAATTTGTCCAAAAGAATCACAATCAAAATTTACCTTTCTCTGTAGTTTTCCTGCATAGAGCAGAAAGCATAAAACGAAACACAAAACTGCATGTAAATTATAATAAAATATTAGTTTTTAAACCTCCAGCTACATAACTAAATTGATCAACCCAAGCAGCACACCACAAAACAAGAAAATGCAAACAATATTCAGATTTCAAATGTATAATTACCATGTTGTTCCTGGTCGCCGCGCGTTGTCTAGGACTGTGTTGAGGTTCTCCAGCTCTGCACGATCTTGTAGTGGGAATTCCTGATTTTTCTCCTCTTCGACCAGTACGACTCATCTTTAAAATCCATATTTTCTCAAGGAGAAGTTTAAAATCGTACTATACACGTACGTATACCTTAATCAGCAAGTGCACGTGGCGTCAGCGAAAGAAATATAGAAGAAAGAAAGCTGGAACTTGGTCTGGCAATGGAATTTGTAGCCTTGATCTGCAGTCAAATTTGGCGGAAATAATCGCAGCAGGTGCTATCGATACCGGCATGCAATGCAGTGTCTGACAAAACATAGAATGTGGCGAATAAATGTTATATAAAAAAAATTATTTAAACAAAAAAAAAAGTCACGGCGTGCCCAAACTATGGTAAAAGATTGCCGTTGTATATTTATTTTCAAGATAAATGTCTGCTAGATTTAAAATTTCATCTGTCAATGTTGCGAATTGGGCCAGACTGGCTCGCCTATCGTGTGCCAACATTTGCAGTCGAAGCAGCGCGCGGGCGCGGTACAGCCTCCGGCGGTTCGCGTGATTGTTCCAGCTTGGCACCAAGATTGATTATACCGGCGCGCGCGCGGGCTCACGCGATACCGGCGCGCGTGTTGGTTTCAGCATGGCGCTAAGCTCTCGCATACTGGCCCAATATATCGGCCATTATCCAGCAATGGACCAATATTTGCCCAAGATACTGTGCGTGCTGGGGAGATGGTA
>BTPG01000002.1:53374093-53427194 GCA_036245525.1 Semisulcospira habei | reverse complement strand
GCGGACTAGACCGAGTGTCTTAAGTGAACGCTGCTTTGGGATAGCGCTTTCACTTATTTCCACTGTGTGGAAGTTTTATGAAATCGTTCTCATCTAAATCGGCGTTTATTAAGCCGTAATAAAGACATTGTAGAAATTTAACTGTGGACACTGATGGACTGTTTTCTCTTCTTCTTCTTCCAATTTACTGTCCCACTGGCACCGAGGTGATCGGGGACTAACATTTTAACTTGATTTTTTTAGGGGAAAAAAAATTAATCATACCGAGTGAACGTATTGGATTTTGGTTTAAAATGTACATGCTATCGACCCAACAGCGGTCCTTATTACGTGTGAAAAGTTTATTATATTTTGAAATCAAGGTTAAAATTTAGGACCACCAGGATAAAAGATAAGATAGTTTATTGCCATATGGTTCCATGTACAAAACAATAATAACATTGAAATTTGTCTTGATGTCAGTTACTATGACTAAAATAACACACTGACACACACACTCACACACACACACACACACACACACACACACACACACACACACACACACACACACACACACACACACACACACACACACACACACACACACCCACATACTCACACACATGGAGACAAAAGCCTCAGACTGGGTTACCTACCATTGTATGTGAAAATGGGTTCCCATATTTCTATTTATTCTAGGGCTCTGGAATTGATGCGAATGTTTAGAACTCACCTTATAACTAAGCTCTATAACTTAAAATAAAATAGACATTTTCTAGAAGCAGAGCCACTAGACGGAGAAAAAATGGGTTTCTACCAATAAGTGGGTGCCTCTCACACAAAAACTGGTATTACAGTGAAAATGGGTGTCTTCACAACATTAGGCGTCTGTAATAAGGTCAAGTTCATGGAATACTTCTTTTTCACATTAATTTTTTTTCCAACTTAATGTGTATGTATGCATTAACAGTTTTAACATTGTATGGTGCAAAATTGAATGAACACTGGCCCGTAACCTTTAGATTATGATTTTTACAGAGGAAATCTTTTAAACATTGCTACGTTTTGTCCTTCTGAAGCAAAACAGTTTATCAATGGCATTTATTTGAGAATCAACATAATGTATTCTGGAAATTAAAGGACTTTTTTATGTACTCTGGAGTTTGAGACAAACAGCAACAGAGCATTTTGAATATTAACCCTTATCATTCAGAATACACCAGTGTGTGCAACAAGTGTGACTAAAACCGTCCAAGGGTAGTGCCAGAATAGCTTGGCGCCTCTAGGCGCAAAGTTATTGTGGCACAAACCTTGAACTAAAGCCATTGGTCTATGGCCTCATCTGTAAGTACTGTAATGTAGCTTGCATATATGGCAGTGTACAAATTTGAAGCTTTTAGCCTTAGTATGATGAGGGTTAAAAAGTGTGGAAAAAATATGAAAAGATAGAAAAAGACCCAGACGAAGAAACTAACACTTAACTTATTCTACCCCAGACACACCACAGCAAAATAAAGATCGACCATGATAGTTCAAGGGTGTTGCCAGATTAGCTTGGCGCCTATGGGCGCCAAGCTATTCTGGCATCACCCTTGAACTATCATGGTCGATCTGTGTCCTGCACTGCAACGCAGTCTTCAAAAGACGACTTCAACATTTGGGGATTCCGGTCTTGGGGTAGAATGAGTTAAAATGACAAAACAGAACACTTGACATTAATTAATTAACTGACAACATAAGAAATCGCTTGAAACTTCCGCCTTTATTAATCACATCAACAGTCCATGCATATAAAAACACAGTAATTGCATGTAAACATTTCAAATCAAACAATCAAGAGCAGTCAAACCTTTTTCTGGCAACTATTGGATGAAGAAAACTAGTTCTTGCCTTCGGCACGTAAAGGGTTTCCGCGACTTATGTGCCTCTATTCATAAAATGGAGAGAGAAATATAATACCGAGTTCTAGCAAGTGCGACAATAAAGTTTAGCCGAGTTGGTATACCTCGTGCAGTGCCTAGGTTAAACGCACCAGCAGTGCCAATGTTGCTATTTTGGCACCAGACCGGTCGCTCGGACCAGTCTGGTGCACCCAATCGGTTTAGAGCGTGTGCTTTCTGCACCTGCAATGGGCAACCTCGGAGAAAGAATCACGTGACCGTCGTTTGATTGCTGCAAAATAACATGAATAACGAATAACACCCTTTTCCATATATGCAATCCGGCAATAATGCATCAATCCTTATGCTAGCACCACGAAACATTACGCGATTTGGCAGATTTGAAAAATAGCTTTTTTAATCCACAATGGAGGTGATTTTGCGACATCTGCGTCGTTTGCGGCAGAAAGCACCGTCACAGTTGAAGTTCGAGAAATGAGCGCACTACACGTACAATGGACTTGATTCAGTGGTGTGGGGCATGACACAAGCCTCCGCCATCTCAACACAAAACTGGCGTGTTTGGGGAGGTAAAAGGCGCGGTTAAAAGTTAAAACCGCAAAGGAACCTTTTTTTCGACTGCGATCACAATATTCCGCGTGAACGTACGAGACCACACTACAAGTGCAGAAGGCAACCTGCGCGCGCAGTTCTGGTGCACATGACCGGTCTGAGCGAAAATAGCAACATGATTTTTAAGCACACAGATATACACATATCCCCAAGACGAGACTCGCAGAAGTATTTCAAGGAAATCAATTCCTTTATACTTGCACACGTGAAATGACGATTAGAAGTATTTTAAGGCGGGAATCTTTACACATGCAATAAATGACAGGTTAACTCATTCTACCCCAACACCGAAATCCCAAAATGTTGCCGTTGTCCTCAAAAGACTGCATTGCAGTGCAGGACACAGATCGACTATGGTAGTTTAAGGGCGATGCCAGAATAGCTTGGCGCCCGTAGGCGCCAAGCTATTCTGGCATCACTCTGTAACTATCATGATCGATCCTTATCTTGCTGCGGTGTGTCTGGGATAGAAAGAGTTAAAGTAACCCTGTCCACGCAGCGTCCAGAACCCGTACAGAGTTCTGATGGCAATTTCAAACTAAAGGGTCAGTTTCTTTACAAGTGTAGTAAATGACAGCGTAATGCAAACCTGTCTATGCAGAATCCAGATTTTATGATTAATTCTCATGATATTTCCAAACCAAACTAAAACTTCGTGTCTTGTGCTTGACAGCTGAACAGTTGCCAGCGCCGTGATCAAACCAGACAGTGCTCAGTCTCAGTGAACTCCTAGATCGTTGTCCGTGCACACCTTTCATGCGTTCCACGCGTGCCGCGTACGGATAAATCGCTGTTTGCCGGTTGTTCGCCGCATATCCGCATGCGGCACTTTTGAAATAAATCAGGTCGGTCCTTGCGGTCTGATGGCACGTCTGGAATGAGTCAAGTCGGTCCTCGTGGTTTTATGGCAAGTCTGGAATGAGTCAAGTTGGTCCTTGTGGTCTTATGACAAGTCTGGAATGAGTCAAGTAGGTCCGTGTGATCTTATGGCAAGTCTGGAATGAGTCAAGTCGGTTCTTTGATCTGATGGCAAGTCTGGAATGAGTCAAGTCGGTTCTTTGATCTGATGGCAAGTCTGGAATGAGTCAAGTCGGTCCTTTGATCTGATGGCAAGTCTGGAATGAGTCAAGTCGGTCCTTTGATCTGATGGCAAGTCTGGAATGAGTCAATTCGTTCCGTGTGGTCTTATGACAAGTCTGGAATGAGTCAAGTAGGTCCGTGTGATCTTATGGCAAGTCTGGAATGAGTCAAGTCGGTTCTTTGATCTGATGGCAAGTCTGGAATGAGTCAAGTCGGTTCTTTGATCTGATGGTAAGTCTGGAATGAGTCAAGTCGGTCCTTTGATCTGATGGCAAGTCTGGAATGAGTCAAGTCGGTTCTTTGATCTGATGGCAAGTCTGGAATGAATCAAGTCGGTTCTTTGATCTGATGGCAAGTCTGGAATGAGTCAAGTCGGTCCTTTGATCTGATGGCAAGTCTGGAATGAGTCAAGTCGGTCCTTTGATCTGATGGCAAGTCTGGAATGAGTCAATTCGTTCCGTGTTGTCTTATGGCAAGTCTGGAATGAGTCAAGTCGGTCCTCGTGGTTTTATGGCAAGTCTGGAATGAGTCAAGTTGGTCCTTGTGGTCTTATGACAAGTCTGGAATGAGTCAAGTAGGTCCGTGTGATCTTATGGCAAGTCTGGAATGAGTCAAGTCGGTCCTTTGATCTGATGGCAAGTCTGGAAGGAGTCAAGTCGGTTCTTTGATCTGATAGCATGTCTGGAATGAGTCAAGTCAGTTCTTTGATCTGATGGCAAGTCTGGAATGAGTCAAGTCGGTTCTTTGATCTGATGGCAAGTCTGGAATGAGTCAAGTCGGTTCTTTGATCTGATGGCAAGTCTGGAATGAGTCAAGTCGTTCCGTGTTGTCTTATGGCAAGTCTGGAATGAGTCCAAATTGGTCCTTGTGGCGCGGGCCCACTGTGGCCTTTCTGGGCCCTCAGACGTTTTGCTCCCGGGCTATGAGTCACGTCAGACCTTGTGGTCCTATGGCAAGTCTGCGTGCAGAAGAGCGCCGCTGAATGTAGTGAGATTGTGCCAGTACTTGGAGTCGGCATATAAATTGTTCACCACAACGTGCTGACCGCCGTGGAGATAGACGACAACCTGACCGCTGCCCGTCTCCAGTTCATCAACGTATGACGACGATACGTACACTGTAGCGTCTCCATCAACATCAACGTACGCTTGTACATCGCGTGTTCTAGTACTGTTGTTGTCGGCGGCGACAGTGAGGTGAAAGACGTAAGTTCCGTTAAGAGGGGCGGCAAATGTGTCCGTGCTGGAGTTGTACGCCCCTCCCTGGTTAGTGATGACGTCGTCAAATAAAAGCGGACTGTTATAAGACAGTGTCGGCGCTTCATTGAGGCGAGCGTAGAAACTGACGCTGGTTGCCCCAGTCTCTGTGGAAACAGAAACAGGCAGACGTTCAATGATAGTCGGACAATGCATCCCCAAGGGTTCACGAGGTCATTTGCCTCTGGTTCGCAAGCCGTTACCTTATTAACCCTTTTAGCCCCAAGGTCCCATTTCTCAAATTTGGGACGTGTTTCCTAAAGTCTATGTACCAGTTGCAGGAGATGGCTTGACCATGATAATTCAAGGGTAGTGCCAGATTAGCTTGGCGCCTGAAGGCGCCAAGCTAATCTGGCACTACCCTTGAATTATCATGGTCAAGCCATCTCCTGCTGTAGGTATCCGGGGCTAAACGGGTTATCTTCCACAGTTTGAGGTATAGGCGTCCGGTATTCACAGTGCGACATTTCACATCTCACAAAAGAAAGGTAAGTAGGGCAGTGCTTTCCTGCCTGTGTAGGCGTCCATTGCGAAAACACAATACATTGTGCTGCGATTGTCTAATCATTGTCCACGCAGCGTCTAAAGACAACTGCAACACAATTTATTTTGTTATGAGCGTGTTTGTTTTTTTTTCCTGGGATTTTCTGTGCGTTGTACACACCTGCGTGTCACCGTGTGGTCTGGATTTGGTATCGAGGACGTGCGCCGCCGTGATCGTGGTGATCCAGCCATACTGTCACCTTAGTTCTTACTGTGAAAGGGCGCGACCTGCTGTCTTGCTTTACTGTAATGGGACTCAACTTTTTATATTTCGTTTTAGTTGATCTTGATTTAGACTACATCACATTACAAACTATCGTACCACATACGGGAGAGGAACTTTCTGCCCGAGTGTTTCTGACACTTACATCATATACTAGTGTGCTCTTTGTAGCTTATGGTAACATGTTTTAGCATTACCAGCCTAATGAACAAAAGTCGTACGCACAACATCTTTCACATACTGACAGGCACATGATTCCGCTGAGTACAGAATATTCATCGACTAAAAGTATTTTTAAGTGAACAGTAATTAACGAATTTACACGTGCAATAAATGACAGCTTAAAGCAACCATGTATAATTATTCAACGTCCGAATTTCGCGCGTAGTTCTCAATTTCCAACTGAAATAACATTCATTCGTTGGTAAGGGAGTCAATTTGTTCACACATGTACTAAATGAAAGCTTAGAACATCCTTGTCCATGCAACATCCAGATCATCTTGTATCGTTCTCGTGGAATTTCCAAACCAAACTAAAACTGCGTGTCTTGTGCTTGACAGCTGACCAGTTGCCAGCGCCGTGATCAAACCAGACAGTGCTCAGTCTCAGTGAACTCCTAGATCGTTGTCCATGTACACCTTTCATGCATTCCACGCGTGCCGCGTACGGATACATCGCTGTTTGTCGGCTGTTCGCCGCTTATGCGCATGAATAGAATGAGTCAAGTACGTCTTTGTGGTCTGATGGCAAGGCTGGAATGAGTCAGGTTTGTCCTTGTTGTCTGATGGCAAGGGTGAAGTCGGTCCTTGTGGTCTTATGGCGAGTTTGGAAGTCAAGTCGGTCCTTGTAGTCTTATGGCAATCTGCAATGAATCAAGTCGGTCCTTGTGGTCGTATGGCAATCTGCAATGAATCAAGTCGGTCCTTGTGGTCTTATGACAATCTGCAATGAATCAAGTCGGTCCTTATGGTCTTGTGGAAAGTTTGGAATGAGTCAATTCGGTTCTTGTTGTCTTATGGCAAGACTGGAATGGGTGAGGTCAGTCCTTGTGGTCTTATGGCAAGTCAGCGTGCAGAAGGGCGCCGCTGAATGAACTGTAATAGGCATATGGGCCCGGTTTCTTCTTAAGCGTTTTCGTGGGGGTATCAGCTCCAGATCTGCTATGTTCAGTAACCAGATCCGGTCCATGCTCTGAATGCCCGCACTGACTGACTATCCATCTACAACAGATAAATAGAGAAAGCGTGGTTTTCGACTGCCCGCGGAGCAGCTGGCATTACGGTCTCAAGTGCGAGCACTTACGCCATCGGCCGGGGAAACACTGGGGCCCATATGGCCAGTAGGTGAAGTTATCATAGGCATTGTTTACCACAACGTGCTGACCGACGTGGAGTTGAACTACAACGTGAGCGCTGCCCATCTCTACATGATCAACGTATGGACACACAACAGAAGCAATACTTGTTCCATCAACATCAATGTCCGCTGCTACATCTCGTGTTCTCACACTGTTGCTGTAGGTGACAATAGTAAAATGAAGGACGTAAGTTCCGTTAACAGGGGCGGTAAATGTGCCCGTGGTGAAGTTGAAGGCCCCTCCCTCGTTTGTGATGACTTTGTCAAATAAAAGTGGACTACCAGCAGAGAGTGTTGGGGTGCTAAATACACGAACTGAGAAACTGACACTGGTTGCTGCAGTCTCTGTGGAAACAAAAGTCGGTGTATGTGTTAAAAGGGAGCAAGATTGAAAATAGCTCATCACTAAATCAGAAGAAATGTGAATAACTACACGGACTTCAAACATTTCGTTGATGCATTCAGTCCGCTTAATCAACAAGGGGCGCAGATCCTCGTGAGCCTATGCAGTCGCAGAGATTTGTACGATTATGTGTCTCTTATTCGTCCAGACAGTTGCCTCATTGGCATCCAGAGTGTGAGGCAGGTATCCGGTATTAACAGTGCGACATTATATACTGACGAGCAAAAGAAATGCGATATGTTTTTTCTCAAAAATGTCGCATTTCTTTTGACACTAAAGTGTTTCCGATGATTGAAAAAAATGTCATATTTCTTTTGCTCGTCAGTATACATCTCGCACGAGAAAGATAAGTAAGCCCTGTTCTCTTGCCCGTATGTCCGCCTGAAAATACATGTACAATAAAGTGTGTTGTAGCTGTCCTTTCTAAGCGTGTTTTGTTGAGATTTAGTTTTCAGTTTACACGCGGCTGTCACTTTTTTTTTGTCAGACAATGTGACGAGGACGCATGCCACAGTGATAGTGGTGATTCAGCCACCTTAGTCCTTACCTTAACTGGGCGCAACCTACAGTCTCTCCTTGATATACGGAGACATATCGTAGAGTTTTCATTCAATGTTGATGTAGGAATAATTCCTTTTGCGAATTATCGCACAGCATTGCAACTGACCTTTCAACTTGGCTGTTTCTGTTCCACATTTGGATTGTTTACCTTGTCTGCTCTTAAGGTTGTATACTATACCTACATTTTCTAATTGAAAACTGCCCTTTATAGGGTTTTTTGAGAGCCTTGTTGAGTCTGGAGGCTATTGCCACCCTGACAGACTCATGGTCCCGGGCATACTTGTAGGGCCGTTTTTGTGAGGTACCCCACGAGGGAAAACACGCAAAATAGCCGATATCAGAACACAATAAAAATTGTATCGAATAGTGTGTTAAAATGATAAAGAAACATTTCGGTCACTTCCTAAAGTATTTAGTATTTTCTCGTAAAAAAAGTGTGTTCTAATATTTGGAATTCTAAGTGAAATCTAGATAAGTGTATGTTGTAAATTGGCAAATTGCCCGGATGTTATCAATAACATTACAAGTGTTTGCAATGTTGGGCAATTGCTCAGGCCCTTTTTATTCGATAAAGTCGTACTTTATGTTATAACTATCACATTGATTATGAAGAAAATATGGGGTCCCGCACAAAATTTGGCACTTTGGGTCGTTTTCGAGTGCGTATTCAATAAGGGATACAAGCGATGTCCCTTGACTTCCGGCAGATCATATCTCCGCCGTAGCCGGTCACAAGCCCGCATGAGAAAGAAGGGAAAACGACTATGCCAAACCTGCAAGGGAAAACCTACGCCCAAACTGTTGCAAACTACGCCCAAACTGCTAGTCATCGATCACTATTTGTGACAGTAAACTGGAACAAACAACAACGGCAGATACGGGATGAAAACGTTTATCTATAAGTAATTAAATGCACGTGCTCATTCTTAGTAATTTAGTTAGTGCAGTGGTAAGGTACTTTTCTTGCCACGCAGGTGACCAGGGTTCGAGTCCCATAGATGGCGACATTTTTTTCCTGCTCACATTTGAAACCCATACAGTTTCTACTTCGCTAAATGAAACAAACACACTTTAAACCCAAAGCAAAAAAAAAAGAAAAAAAATTAACGCGTGGTGTTTTTAATTTTTATTTTTTAAATATGCGATTATCATCACTGTGGTAATGTGAATTTTAAACCATAAACCAACCAACCGGATTCAGTCTTGGATAAAAATGCACACTGGTTACCTCGGTACATTTGTTCATTTTTTCAGCCAGGCATTGTGTGAGCATGTTTACATTACACATTTACATTCATTCAATCATTCACAGCTTCACTGATGAAAAAGCACACCAAAGAGTGTTGTCACGGACAGTTTTTTTTTTTAATTTTTACTGGCATCATCTACAAACATTAATTGATGTGAATTTGTTTTAATATACCTGCTGCAAGAAATGCTACATGCTCCTTTGGTGTCTCCGTGAAATCAGGTCAATGAACATCTCTGGTTGAAAGATGTTTGTAAACAGATTGGTAGTCGATGTACCTATCTCTCGGCTGAATCTCAGTTTCCCAGCAGTTTTTGGTTACAAATTATAAGGAAACAAAAACACACTACCACCGAGCCACCCAGCTCCCCCTCAAAATACAGCTTTACTGCAGAACATATTTCAACTACATGTAACATTATTCACATTTACATTGATAAAGTGCTGACTTTATACAAGCTATTTGGGAGAAAAGTGGAGCTGATGTCATTTTTTTGCTGTGTGCATGCCAACGGAGACCGACACCGGCAACCACTTGCTCATGGGTATTTATTTGGGAGCCAACTGCACAGTATATAAAAGAAAGGGGATCTCTCTCTTGGCTTGACTTCGCGAACGAAGATTTTATAGGAGTTGCCCACGACGTCTGCAGGCTTGTTCGTGGCTGCGGAGGCCAATCCGGGACAGGCAGGTTCGACCGCAGTGGCTGCAGGGGAAGGTATGGCCAGGGTTCTGAGTTGCGGCATCTCTGTTTTTTCTCCTGAGCCGCTTGTCTTTAAGGCTAGCTCTGCGAGAGTCCTCAAAGGAGACAGCTGCCTTGTAAATGGTGGAGCGCCAGGTGTCACGGTCCGCAGCAAGCGAGGACCACTGGTGGTGGTCGATTTGGCAGGCACTAAGTGACTTCTTGAGACAGTCTTTGTATCTCTTCTTTGGAGCCCCTCTGTCACGGTGTCCAGTAGCAAGCTCGCCGAACAGGGTAATCTTTGGTAGGCGATGATACTCCATCCTGGAGACATGCCCCGCCCAGCGGAGCTGTGTCCGCAGCAGCAAGGCCTCGATGCTCACAGTTTCAGGTTGTTCAAGGACCTGGACGTTGGTGACATAGTCACTACAGTGAACGCCCAGGATGGTACGCAGGCAGCGCTGGTGGAAACGTTCGAGGAGTCGTAGTTGGCTGCGCTAGAGGGCCCAGGACTCGGAACCATACAGCAGGGTGGTGAGGACCACAGCTCTGTACACGCTGATGGTGCCTGTTTTCAGCTGTTGATTGTGCCACACCCGCTTGAAAAGTCGCCCGAAAGCGCTGTTCGCTTTTGCCAGCCTGCTGTCAAGTTCCCTGTCCAGCTTGGCGTCCGACGTGATAATGCAGCCAAGGTAAGTAAACTGGTGCACTGACTTTAGTTCAGACTTGCCAATGGTGATGTGAGGAGGGCGATACACTGTCTTGGGTGCCGGCTGATGGAGGACCTCTGTCTTTTGCAGACTGACCTCGAGTCCAAAGAGCTGGGCAGCGTCTGGGAAGCAGGACGTGATGCGCTGCAGGGCTCTCTCTGTGTGTGCAACGAAGGCAGCATCATCAGCAAAAAGCAGCTCACGAATCAGTTGGTCTAGGGTTTTCGTGTGGGCCTGCAGTCGTCTGAGATTGAACAGGCTGCCATCGAGACGATACCTGATGTACACTGCATCGTCATCATCGAGGTCTACTGTGGCCTGCTTCAACATCATGCTAAGAAAGATGGTGAAGAGGGTCGGTGCCAGCACGCAGCCCTGCTTTACGCCATTGAGAATAGGGAATGGTTCTGAGAGAACATTGTTGAGTCTGACCTGGCCTTGCTGGTCCTCGTATAGCTGGACAATCATGCTGAGGAACTTTGGGGGACAGCCAAGTCGCTCCAGGATCTGCCACATGCCTTGCCTGCTCACGGTGTCGAACGCTTTTGTTAGGTCGACAAACGTTACGTACAGCACTTTGTTCTGCTCGCGGCACTTCTCCTGAAGCTGTCTCAGCACAAAGACCATATCGGTGGTGCTCCTGATCTCTGAGCTTGCGCTGGAGACTGCTGCAGACGAGGCGGAAGGCAGACTTCTTCACAGGGCAGGAAGGCTGGGCTAGGTGGGCCTGATGGGCGGCTCTTTTTTTTTTGCTAGGTGTTCCCGGATCTCTACATCGTTTTCGTCAAACCAGTCTTTGTTCTTCTTTCTAGCGAAACCCAGGACTTCTGCAGAGGATTTTGCAATAGAGTTTTCAGTTGTTCCCAAAGTGTTTCAGGGGAGAAGTCTGCTGGGTCCGCTGTGTCTATGAGCCTGCGCTGTAAATCTGTCTGAAAGGCAGCTTTCACGTCGTCACGCTGAAGGCTGGCAACATCAGGCTTTTTCTTGGGGGGCCCCATTTCTAGGGTTTTGGCTTGACGTGGAGCCTGAGTTTGCAGCGGACAAGACGGTGGTCAGTGTGGCACTCTGCGCTGGGCATCAATCTGGTGAGGAGGACGTCACTGCGGTCCCTCTGACGCACTAGGACATAGTCAATAAGGTGCCAGTGTTTGGAGCGAGGATGCATCCAGGTGGTCTTTCGACTGTCCTTTTGCTGAAAAGTAGTGTTGGTGATGACCAGTTGCTGCTCTGCACAGACCTCCAACAGTAGGCGGCCATTGTCATTGCAGTTCCCGACGCCATGTTTGCCGAGGACTCCTTCCCAAGCTTCTGAGTCCTGGCCCACTCTGGCGTTGAAGTCGCCAAGGATGATGACTTTGTCGTCTGCAGGGGTGCTCTGAATGAGGCTGCGCAGGTCAGTGTAAAACTTGTCCTTTTCAGCAGGCTCTGCCAGGAGGGTTGGGGAGTACACACTGAGAAGGGTGACGTGTTGCTGGTGTCTCAGTGGGAGGCGCATGGACATGATGCGGTCTGAGTGACCCGTTGGTAGGATTTCCAGCTTAGTCGGCATGGAGGTCTTGACCATGAAACCCACGCCTTAGAGCCATCTTTCTGATTCAGGCCTGCCTGACCAGTAGAGGGTGTACTCAGCGCCAAGTTCATGGAGGCTGCCTTCGTCCGAAAAACGTACTTCACTGAGCGCGGCGATGTCGATGTTTAACCTCAGCAATTCATGGGCAATGAGGGCGGAGCGACGTTCAGGGCGTCCGCTGTCTGCTTTGTCGAGCATGGTTCGGTTTTTCCAGCATGCTACGTTGAATCCGGTCGTGGTCGTCATGAGTGGATCCGTTATTCTTTCTTGTTTTTTGACCGCAGGAGAAGATGCCCGTTGACCGCGGCTAGCCAACTGGGGTTGCGAGGGGACGAGCTTTGGTTAGGCCACCTTTTCTAGGCCCCTCTCCGTGTGACAATGACAAAACTCGAGAACATAGAAATAAAGAGGGAGTGTTTCCATAAGCCTGACATAGAAGCAGCGGGGCGACAAAATTGTAACGTGCAGTCGAGCAGTTCAGGGGCTATTGTACAGTGATAGGGGTGTGCTTTGTGTGTTTTCATATAACAACATGACAAAGCGATTTGACACCCATGTTTGTAGTGCAGTAAAAAGGTGAAAAATATCTGTATTTTGACCAAAAAGATGTTTTCTCAAGTATCATCATCATCATCATCAGTCCCTTGCCCGAAATGGGCGTTGGGGGGACTGAAAGGCAGCAGCAACAGACAGTGCTCTCCTCTGAGTTCTATTTTGGGCGGTGTCAAGCAAGTCTGGCATCTCGAGTTCGGTCCATTCTTTTATGTTTGCGACCCAACTCTTTCTCTGACGACCTCGCCGACGACTTCCTTCGAGAGTGCCTTGGAGGATATTCTTGGACAAGGTGTTGTGTCGGGTCACGTGGCCAAACCAAGCAAGCTTGCGCCGTTTAACGGTTGCCAGAAGGGGTTCATGTGGGCCCACCAGGGAAGTGACGATGCTCCGTACATATTCGTTGGTCTTGTGCTCGCGGTACGAGATGCGGAGCAACTTCCTCAGGCACTTGTTCTCAAAGGCCAGGATTTTCTTTTCTGAGTCTGCAAGCAGTGTCCAAGTCTCACAGCCGTAGAGTAGAATAGACACTACGAGGGACTTGTAAAGCCTGTACTTGATGGTGAAGCTGATGGAGTTACTTCGCCATATCCTGTCTAGCCTGGCCATTGCGGATGTTGCTGTACCTATCCTGATACGGATCTCTGCTATGCAACTACCGTCTTTGGACAGGGTGGCTCCCAAGTACTTGAAGCTATTGACCTCTTCTAGCTTCTGGCCGTTCATGTGAATGTTGCTGCTGCTGTCGCTTGTGGTGTTGATCATCACTTTGCTTTTATCCGTACTGATCTCCATGCCATAAGACCCTGCGCTACTTGAAAGTTTGTCTGTCAGGTTTTGGAGCTCACTATTGCTGTCTGCCATGAGGTCAATATCGTCTGCGAATCGAAGATTGCACAGGGATCTGCCACCAATAGAGATTGAAGTATGGTGGTCGTGGAGGGTTTCCTGCATGATCTTCTCCAGGAATATGTTGAAAAGGACAGGAGAGAGCAGGCATCCTTGACGGACACCGATCGTCGTCCTGAAGAACTCGCCTGACTGATTGTTAAGTAGAACCGCGCTGCAGGCGTTCTTGTAAAGAACTTCTATCATTTGGATCAGTCTCTCCTCTATGTTGAACGATCTCATGACTTGCCAGAGTCCGTCGTGCCAGACGCGATCAAATGCTTTCCTGAAATCAATGAAGTTGTGGTAGAGTTCGCGCTGATGCTGCAGATGTTTCTCGATCAGGATGCGGCAGTTGAAAATCTGCTCTACAGTGCTTCTTCCAACTCTGAAGCCAGCCTGTTCTTCTGCCAGCAGTTCCTCGGCGAAAGTTTTGAGGCGGTTGAGAATGATTCTAAGCATTACTTTGCTAGGGTGACTTATCAGACTGATAGTTCTGTAGTTCTGGCACTGTTTCAGGTTTCCTTTCTTGGGGAGCGGGATCACTAGAGACTGTGTCCATTCTACTGGCCATTTCTTTTGCTCCCAGATCTTTTGACAGAGTGTAGTGAGGACCTTCGTTGTTACTTCTCCTCCATGTTTCAACAGTTCAGCAGGTATGTTGTCTACACCTGGAGACTTTCCTCCCTTCAGGCCGCGTACGGCTGCTTCCACCTCTTCAGCTAACACTGGCAGGTCTTCAGCCTTCCTGGCCCCAGCCTGGTTGTTTTGGAGGATGCTGGTGTCTGGCTCAGCCTTGTAGTTATACAAGTCTCGGCAGTACTCAGTCCATCTGTTTAGTACAGCAGTGTTTTCCGTAAGGAGTTGGCCGCTGTTGTCTTCGATGACTGTGGCTGTTCGCTGTTGAGTCTTGGTGAGGGTCCTTAGCGTTTCATAAGCCTTCTTGCTGTTGCCGTTTGCCTTGCCCTCTTCCACGCTACAACACTGGTCTTCAATCCAATCTTCTTTGGCTTCTTTCATCCTCTTCCTGATCTTCTTGTTGACAAGTCTGTACTTGTTTGCTAATGTGAAGTCTTGGCCTCTCTTTTTCTTCAAGGCTCTCCTCTCATCACAGAGATCGAGGATGTCATCGGTGACCCAGGTCTGTTTGCGCTTCCTCTGCTTCCCCAGCACTTCTGCTGTAGAAAGTAACACCTCTTTTATATTTCCAGCAAGGGTGTCTACGTCGCAGTCCAAAGTAGCCAAGGCTGCAAATCTGCCTCTCACCTGGGCTTGGAAGAGCTCTTCTACTTCCGGGTCTTTTAGCTTCTGGAGGTCGAATCTGATGCGAGGGCTCTTGCTATCTCGTTTCAATGCCAGCTTCAACTTGAGGCTAGTAAGGACGAGGTTGTGGTCGCTGCCAATATCAGCGCCAGGAAAGGACCTCGTTTGTGCTTTGTTAACGCTGGATTTGAATCGTCGAGGCAGCAAGATGAAGTCAATCTGGTTATGGACCAGGCCTCCTGGCGATTGCCATGTCACTGTTCTTGACTTCTTGTGTGGATGGAGGGTATTAGCAACGGTGAGACGGTGACTCTGTGCGAACTCTAAAAGTCGCAGGCCTCTGTCGTTTGTTTCTCCAAGGCCAAACTTGCCAGCTGTTCCTGCCCATTGTTGGTAGGCGTCAGGGCCGATCTTTGCATTCCAGTCACCGAGGACAGTCAGAATGTCTTTCTTAGGTGTTTTCTTGATGATGTTGTCCAGTTGTTCGTAAAATTCTTCTAATTCTTCATCATCATGATCTGCTGTTGGAGCGTATACTTGAATGATAGTGATGTTGTGCGGTCGGGCGGAGATGCGGATGGAGATTAGTCTGCTTGACACGGGGGTGCAGCTGATGACAGTTCCAGCCACCTCTTTCCTTACGATAAAAGCTACGCCATGTTCGTGCTTCGTTTCTTTTCCGCTGAACCAGATTTTATGGCCTTCATTTGTTGTTGTTTCTCCGAAGCCTGTCCATCGAACTTCTGCAAGTCCTACAATGTCCCAGCGATAGCGCTTCAACTCGTGGGTGAGTTCCTTCACTTTGCCGCACTGGTAGAGTGTGCGAACGTTCCAAGTTCCGATAGTTATTCCTTGCGTGGGCAACTTGATGGTGGGTTTGGTTCCAGTAACACACTTGTCGCCCCCACCCTGGAGACCTGCAATGGGGTGCGCGGTCGTTGGTGATCCGGGCCCCGACCGATCCGGCATGTTATTCTTATTCTGTTGCTTGTCCATCAGTCCTTTCAATGGGCTTAGGCGAACTTGGCGGCGCCCGTCTCCTCTCCAAGTATTTCAACTGACTGAGAGAAGCGTCAGCCCCTCACAACGTTTCGCCCGCCAGCAGAAGCGGTTACCGGGGTGTGGCTAGGTAAAGGACCTGGAGCTAGCTGTGAGAGTTGAGTGCCATGTGAAGACCAGTGCTCCCGCCTGCCCCAAGAGGCGCTGCTGGCTGAAAAGTCAAAGGTACTACTTCTCCATGAACACTCTACACCCCAAGTATACACAACTTCAAACCCAGACTTGGTACATACTAATTTCGTATGCATGAAAGGTCAGAAAGGTCAAGACTGGTTTGACGAAAACGATGTAGAGATCCAGAAACACCTAGCAAAAAAAAAAAGAGCCGCCCATCAGGCCCACCTAGCCCAGCCTTCCTGCCACGTGAAGAAGTCTGCCTTCTGCCTCGTCTGCAGCAGTCTCCGGCGCAAGCTCAGAGATCTCCAGAATGAGTGGTGGACCAGACTTGCACAGAGGACCCAGCTTTGCGCTGACAATGGTGACTACAGGGGCTTCTACGAAGCACTGAAAGCAGTGTATGGCCCCAGGCACCTGGTACAAAGTCCCCTGCGAAGCGCGAATAGTCATGCACTCCTCACAGATAATAACTCCATCTTGAACCGCTGGTCGGAATACTTTCAGAGCCTCTTCAGCGCTGAGCGCACTGTTCAAGAAGCAGTCGTCCTACAAATCCCACACCTCCCAGTAAAGGTTGAACTGGACGAATCGCCCACCGCTGAAGAGACCCTCACAGCCATCCACCAGCTCAAGAGTGGCAAAGCAGCAGGCATTGATGGAATACCGCCAGAGATCTGGAAACATGGAGGCACAGCACTGCACAACAAGCTCCATGACCTCTTTCTCTGCTGCTGGGAGGAAGGAACACTACGAAAAGATCTCCGTGAAGCAGTCGTTATCACCCTGTACAAGAACAAAGGCGAGAAGTCTGACTGTTCCAACTATCGGGGAATTACCCTGCTGTCCATTGCTGGGAAAATCCTTGCAAGGCTGCTCCTGAATCGGCTGGTACCTGCCATCGCTAAAGACCAACTCCCAGAGGGCCAGTGTGGCTTCAGAGCAAACAGGAGCACCACCGATATGGTCTTTGTGCTGAGACAGATACAGGTGAAGTGCCGCGAGCAGAACAAAGGGCTGTACGTAACATTTGTCGACCTAACAAAAGCGTTCGACACTGTGAGCAGGCAAGGCATGTGGCAGATCCTGGAGCGACTTGGCTGTCCCCCAAAGTTCCTCAACATGATTGTCCAGCTACACGAGGACCAGCAAGGCCAGGTCAGACTCAACAATGACCTCCCAGAACCATTCCCTAGAGAGAGCCCTGCCGCGCATCACGTCTTGCTTCGCAGATGCTGCCCAGCTCTTTGGACTCGAGGTCAGTCTGAAAAAGACAGAGGTCCTCCATCAGCCGGCACCCAAGACAGTGCACCAGTGTACTTATCTTGGCTGCATTATCACGTCGGACGCCAAGCTAGAGAAGGAGCTTGACAGCAGGCTGGCAAAAGCGAACAGCGCCTTCGGGCGACTTTTCGAGCGGGTGTGGCACAATCAACAGCTGAAAACAGGCACCAAGATCAGCGTGTACAGAGCTGTGGTCCTCACCACCCTGCTGTATGGTTCCGAGTCCTGGGCCCTCTACCGCAGCGAGTCTGAACTAAAGTCAGTGCACCAGTGTACTTATCTTGGCTGCATTATCACGTCGGACGCCAAGCTGGACAAGGAGCTTGACAGCAGGCTGGCAAAAGCGAACAGCGCTTTCGGGCGACTTTTCAAGCGGGTGTGGCACAATCAACAGCTGAAAACAGGCACCAAGATCAGCGTGTACAGAGCTGTGGTCCTCACCACCCTGCTGTATGGTTCCCGAGTCCTGGGCCCTCTACCGCAGCCAACTACGACTCCTCGAACGTGTCCACCAGCGCTGCCTGCGTACCATCCTGGGCATTCACTGGAGTGACTATGTCACCAACGTCGAGGTCCTTGAACAGGCTGAAACTGTGAGCATCGAGGCTTTGCTGCTGCGGACACAGCTCCGCTGGGCGGGGCATGTCTCCAGGATGGAGGATCATCGCCTACTGTGGTCTTCTCTTGCTGCGGACCGTGACACCTGGCGCTCCACCATTTACAAGGCAGCTGTCTCCTTTGAGGACTCTCACAGAGCTAGCCTTAAGGACAAGCGGCTCAGGAGAAAAAAACGGAGATGCCGCAGCTCAGAACCCTGGCCATACCTTCCCCTGCAGCCACTGCGGTCGAACCTGCCTGTCTCGGATTGGCCTCTGCAGCCACGAACAAGCCTGCAGACGTCGTGAGCAACTCCTATAAAATCTTCGTTCGCGAAGTCAAGCCAAGAGAGAGATGTGTGTTTTGTTATGAACCTGATTCTATTCACAAATGAATCGGTATGCTTTACCTCGAGTCCAGGACAATAAGTGTCGCCTTCTCTCACTTTAGTTGATTCGCTGGAACTGGAATTGCCTGCTTTTAGCTGTGGCCTTCTCATTTGAGCAACATGACCTGACTAGTTCTTGCCTCTTCTTGGTGTAGGCGTCATACTTCTGTGCTTGTTTGCAAGTATACCCTTTGGGCGTGACTGCAGTGAGACGTCAACAGCAGCACTGACCTGAAATAAAATACATGTTTATTATCGTGTTATTCGGCAGCATGGCAATTTCACTTCTGATCTTATTTCAGGGTGGGTCGGTTCAAAACTCCACAAACAGGGACTTTGTTATAGCATTATAAACAATTCGGGGCCCCCCCTCTCCCACCCACCCAATTCGTCCCTACATTTAGTTTACACATTACTACCTTAAAACTAATGTGAAATAAACTGTGAACACCACAAACAACAATGGTGAAGCCTGGATCGCTCGTGTGCATTTAAAACTGATCATTTTCTTAATCTGAACTGTGTGACCTTTCCAACAGGTGACTGAAATTTAAGTGCCATGAGTCTAAGCATAAGTAAAGGGCTGGCCTATGTACAGTTGTGAATAGTATTTGAGAAAAAATATCTTTTGTCAAAATATGCCTATTATTTTTTACCTATTTCTTGATTTCTCATGACCCTTGGCCTGAACTCAAACTGGTAGGCTAAGAGTAAGAAAGGTCTTGCCACAAAGTATCCTTCGGCTACGTTTGAAGACTGTGGTTTGAATAGTCTCCAAGAAAATGCTAACATTAAAGTTTACCATGGGTGACCAATGGCCCAGAACATAGCCTTACACTTGCTTCGCACATGAACCAATGAAAGAAGGCATTACAGTATGATGTGTTCATTCACACGATAGTTGTGTTCTGCGCCTGATTCTCATCACAGATCTACTGGTATGATTTACCTTGAGTCCAGGAGAATAAGTGTCACCTTCCCTCACTTCACTTGAGCTGTGAGTGTGTCCTTGGTCCGTTGGTTATAGGCGTCATACTTCTGCGCTTGTTTGCAAGTATGTACTCTGGGTGAAAGTACTGAGACTCCACAGCGAGAGGTCAACAGCTGTATTAGCCTGAAATGAAATACATGATTATTACTGTGTTGTTCGGCAGCATGACAATTTCACTTTGCGTGAACTAAATGCAGGGGCAGATTATTACTTTCAAAATAAATGCAACAAAAACTGTGTAAACCGCAAAGAACAAACAACAATGGCAAAGTCTGTACACCTCATGTGCATAACTGATTCACATATATATATAAATATAACCTGTGTGACCTTTCCAAAAGGTAGCTGAAATAAGTGTCACGAGTCTCAACATAAATGCTTGCTTTTGTACAAGTCAAATTTGTATTTTTCACACATTCCACGGTCATCCAAAATGGTAGTCAACAAATATTTGGGTTTCATTCAAAGTAGCGTTTTACTAAGTAACCCTTTTAATCCTGATACAGCCACTGCTTGAAATAAATGTGACTATGATAGTTCAAGGGTGGTGCCAGAATAGATTAGCATCTCATCCGCCAAGCTATTCTGGCACCGTCCTTGAACTAAAAAAAATGCTGGACCTATCTCATAATCTGTAATATAGCCTTCATAAGACATAGAATGGACAAGAAAACTAAGTTACTAAGTACTGAAAGCAGTTACTGAGTTAGTAATGCCAAATTCTCCCTTAGGACATTTTACTACACACAGTACGTTTTCCTAAATAATAAGCACTGGCACTGGTTTAATATCACTACAATGTCGACTACATTCCTTCTTACCATATTAGTAAAGGCTCTCTGAGAATGTATGGAAATGTTCTACTTCTAGGCGGTGACCGACATGGAATGCATGCCCCTGTCAACCCACAATAAAATGTAGTCTTCATCATTGCAGGTAGGCTGTGGCGACGGCAATACTGCGGGGACCTAAATTTCTATGCATAAAAGGACAGTTAGCTATTGGGGTTTTACGCCGTGCAGGTGACATCTCACGGCGGTGCATAACACTTTTTTTTTTTTTTAAAGAGTTGGAAAACCAGTCAGATATGCCACTTACGTACGACATTTCTCTTCCACTACTAGTAACTCGTGTTGTAGTCACTTAGCAAACACCACCAACCTCTTTTTCTACTTTAGTTTACCTTTTCCTTGCTGATGTCTGAAGAGATTTTGTTGTTTTCCTGGCTGCCACGTATACTGCTTCCCGTTCATTTTTTTCTTCTTCTGAGAAATGGTTATGCGTTTCGCTCGATGACTCTGCGCAACTTATGCAAAGTATCTTATTTCTGAGGAAACAAAACATTTTATGCATAGAAACAGTCAGCTTACACACCTATTTCAGACAGTATATATCTTCTGTCAATTATCGATAAATTGAGCTTGTTTGCAATACGACTTGCCGTACGGCGGGTTTTTTCGGTGACCTCTAGTCTCAGGTCACGGCAGACGCAAGATAGCGGTATCTAAATGCGCAGAAAAGATGCGCGAAAGAGGTGTGTCCTACAACCTTAATTCGTAATGGTATCGTGTGTTAACATTACCCATGTAATTAATAGAATTCGTGGACAAAATAACATTTACCCGCTGACTGGGGTTACATATTATAGAACATTCATCGGCTAAGTGTATTTTCGACTTTACAAATAATAGCAATGCTTTAACGTGTTCACTTAATGCATATCCTTGAATGTCACTGTTTCGGATGTAGACAGCTGTGACACGTTATGGTTAGACGTCACACGCAGTGAGAAACACCGCGTGTAGAAACTCTGCCTACATGCTGATGCAGCTGACGGCAAAGCAGCGTGACAGTGCCATTTAATATCTGCACAAGGAACGATTGACGTCACGTTTCCAGACCGATGACATCTTCTTGTTTTAAAAAAAAACGAATAAATTAACTCATGTAATCCTTGCTTGTGAAAAAAAGGCACGTCCTGCGAAATCTTGCAGCTGGTAGCAATGTACAACCAACCAACCCTGCACAGTTGGAGCCGAGCAACCCCCCCTCCCCTCCCCTCCCCATACCTCGAATGCAAGATACATTGATCTTCATGAGCTCCAGCAGACGCAAGGCACATGAGGATCCTTGTCTCTTGTTGAGCCCAAATTGTATCTGTGTTTCTTTAATGGGTGGGAGTCTACAGAGTTTAAATTTCAGGAACGTGACTTGCGACTACTGAGAGTGAAGTTAATTTTGCATACTCTAATTTTGTGTGGGCTTTTGTAATTTGTCAAGATGAGTGTCATTAGCTTAGTTTGATTAAAATAATTAGTCTTGTACACTTTTGTTATTTGTATTATGATGATGAGCATTGTTAACATGATGGTTATAATAATGAGTTGTTAGTTTGTACAGTAGAACCTGTTTTGAGTGACCACCCTTATGCGAGATTGCCTGTCATTGGGACCATTATTTGGGTGGCTATAGCCACCTAGATGAAGGTCTTTAAGGATATGTTAAACCTTTTGCTTTTTGACACTTTTTTTTAGAGAGAGCACCTGTCGTTTTCAGCCATTTTGTTGTTGTTGCAAAACAAGTGGTTGCACAGACAGATTTTGCAGTAATCTGTTCTACTCATGGTTGCTATACTGAGTTACTGGTATTGTAGCAGAGATTTTTGTCTTTTGATATTTATTTAAATTTTTTCTTTTTTTTTCTGTTTTTTTCATATACAGGTATATTTTTGTTGTTGTTGTGTTGTTACTGTCTCTGCAGCAGGACGCTATGTACATAATCGATATTCTATTTAACCCCCTTGTGCGTGCATCCACTGGTTGGTACTGTTAAAAGTACTGCTGTCCGCACACACAGGTTGAAATACCCGTATTATTCTTCCTTTGTACATAGAGTGTTCTGTTTACTATGCTGCGTTCTGCAGATTGTTGGGCCGGAACTCCCCAAGGGTTGTCTGCTTTTTTATCATAAAATTGTCACTTGTCGGACTTTTGAAAATCATCTATACAATTCCGCTATATGTCTCTTGCGGACTTTTGAACATCTATATCATTCCGCTATATGTTACTTGGCGGACTTTTGAACATCATCTATACCATTCCGCTATATGTCTCTTGCGGACTTTTGAACACCATCTATACCATTCCGCTATATGTTACTTGGCGGACTTTTGAACATCATCTATACCATTCCGCTATATGTCACTTGCGGACTTTTGAACATCATCTATATCATTCCGCTATATGTTACTTGGCGGACTTTTGAACATCATCTATACCATTCCGCTATATGTCACTTGCGGACTTTTGAACATCATCTATATCACTCCGCTATGTGTCTCTTGCGGACTTTTGAACATCATCTATATCATTCCGCTATATGTTACTTGGCGGACTTTTGAACATCATCTATACCATTCCGCTATATGTCTCTTGCGGACTTTTGAACATCATCTATATCACTCCGCTATGTGTCTCTTGCGGACTTTTGAACATCATCTATATCACTCCGCTATATGTCTCTTGCGGACTTTTGAAAATCATCTATATCATTCCGCTATATGTCTCTTGCGGACTTTTGAACATCATCTATATCACTCCGCTATGTGTCTCTTGCGGACTTTTGAACATCATCTATATCATTCCGCTATATGTTACTTGGCGGACTTTTGAACATCATCTATACCATTCCGCTATATGTCTCTTGCGGACTTTTGAACATCATCTATACCATTCCGCTATATGTTACTTGCCGGACTTTTGAACATCATCTATACCATTCCGCTATATGTTACTTGCCGGACTTTTGAACATCATCTATACCATTCCGCTATATGTTACTTGCCGGACTTTTGAACATCATCTATACCATTCCGCTATATGTTACTTGCTGGACTTTTGAACATCATCTATACCATTCCGCTATATGTCTCTTGCGGACTTTTGAACATCATCTATATCATTCAGCTATATGTTACTTGGCGGACTTTTGAACATCATCTTTACTATTCTGCTATATGTCACTTGGCGAACTTTTGAACATCATTGTCACGGGCAGGGAGGGACAGACGAGATTGAAAGATAGAATAGAAGTAGAACCCCCAAATGTTCCGACTAAAGAGAGATAGACCCTCGTCTATCATGAAGGTTAGGAGTAGAAGAGCGGAAGAAGACAGAAAGGACCCTAGCGTCTTGCCTCAAGACAGGTTACAGCTCAGCACAAGGAACACAATACATTTACTTTACACGTACACTCACTCTTGATTACTTATTACACTAACTATTCCCCTTTCCTTCCTTCCCACACTTCCCACCGACACTTCCCTTCCCTGCCCCCTCCTCCCCTCCCCCTTCCGGAAAAAAAGAGAAGAAAGAAAGAAAACAAAACAGGAAAAAAGTTAAAACGGAATTAATTAATACTACTTCCACAGCATCAGCATTGCATCGAGTGGTCGAAACAAGCAACACTGTTACCCCACCATAACAATAAAAGTCAGGTTACAGTCCTCCGAACTGACTGGAAAAAACGTCATTTACATCGTAACTGTTCATATACCAGAATCATGGAACTTCACCAAGGCAGAGTGAGTAACGGAAAGGCGAATAAGAATGGGACCACCTTGGTGAGTCGACGAACGCCTGTGGATCCCTCCCATCCGGCTTCCTTTCGCTTCGCGGGTATTCTCTCTCTCTCTCCCTGTATCTCTTGGCGCTTGGTCAGTATAGATGACCGCGCCCCTTCCACGCCGACACCCGGTCCAGCGAGTCGTGGTTGGTCCCGGTGCCCGTCGTTCCTCCAACCGGTCCCGACGCCGAAAACGAATGCAAAACGAAAGCAGGAGCCTAAACGGCCTCGTAAGTAAGGTAAACCAGTCGGTCGTTAAAACAGCTAACCTCCCATACCCACCCTGCTTGGTTTACAAAAACACTATCACTAACCATTCAAGCACTTGACCTTCACTCATATGACATGTGCTTTCCATAAAAAAATTACACATAAACCAAAACAATGAAAGTTCTTAAACATTACATATAAACCTTTCAAGCATTCTTGCACTTCCACAACAAACCAATGCAACATTTCGCTAAACAATTAAAAGCAACTAATAATTAAATAGAACCAAACCGATAACGTCAAGCAATACTACCCCCTTACCACCCATCGCGCTCTTTCCCTCCCCTCTCCCTTCCTCCCTTCCAACCCTAACCCGCACATAGTACAAAACACCCATAACAACCATAACATGACAAAACATCCGCACGCGGGATTTTTGCGCACTTACCTCCTCTGCGACCCGTCACAATGCCGCCACCCGTAGGCAAAGCAACCCCAGTCTCCGGCCACCAACGATCACGGGACTGGATGTGTCACCGACTCCCACAATCGGTCAGTCACTGACTCCAAACAGTCAGCAAGGCAATACAACCTGGTCTAACCGAGTACAGCTGCGAACTAAACTATTATTCCCTTGCTACCGACAAGGTAAACTCGGCAGCGAACACACTACCGCATTCACTAGTGCGCCCCGCACGAGCAAAACAAAGAACACTAACCCGTTTCTACCAACGTGTAAACAATTCACTATTCCTACACTGACCGGTGCTACGGTAACTTTCGACTACCTCTTCTAAAACAGTCACTAACCGTGACAATACCCTGCAACCTAAGTCGAAAGCACCCGCTCCCGCGGAAAAAGAAAACAACAACAAACAAACTAGAGCACCCTATTCCGTCATGCGACAAATAGTCGGCTCCGACATTCTCCACCCCTGGAATAACCTTAACCACAAAGTCATGTTCTTGCAACAAAAGTGCCCAACGAGCAATACGACTGTTGACTGGTTTCATGGTCTGCAGATACTGGAGTGGTGAGTGATCACACTCGACTGTGATCTGTTGACCAAACAGATATGCGTGGAATTTGCCAATTCCCCAGACAATCGCATAACATTCTCGCTCGATGGCGGAGTACCTTTGTTCTGTTGGACTGAGTTTCTTGCTGGCGTACGCCACGGGGTGTAGTAGGTCGTCGTCCCCTTCTTGCAGAAGCACTGCTTCTAGCCCTACCCCCGACGCATCCGTCAAGCAAAAAGGTTTGTCCCAGTCCGGTAGTTTGACCACTGGCTCACTGCACAACTGGTCCTTAAGCGTTTCGAATACTTCGTTACATTCCGGTGTCCACCGAACTTGGTTCGGTTCTCGTTTCTTGGTAGCGTCAGTCAACGGTTGAGCAGTTTCAGCGAACTTGGGTACAAAACGACGATAGTACCCTGCTAATCCCAGAAATGCCCGCAACTGGCGTTTTGTCTTGGGTGCTTCAGCCATCCGGATTTTCTCCAGTTTCTCAACGTCAGGCCTGAGCTCACCGTTTTGACTTTGCGTGAGATATGGATTGATCTTGACATCATGGTACGTCTCTTCTTCTTGTAACTGAATCAAGGGAACTGTTCCTGTCAAAACACTTACTTCCTCAGCCTCTTCCTCAACGCACTCATCTTGAGTAATCACGGCCATAGCTGCTAACTTCTCTACCTCTGCAGGTGGCTCTCTCTCGACGTAGGCCTTCAGCAAGTTTGCATGAAACAGTTTTTCTTTCCCCCTGATGCGTACCCTGTAGTTATTCTCTCCCTTCTTTTCGGTAACGACGTACGGGCCTTGCCAAGCCATTTCCGTCTTGTTCTTGGCAGGATAGAAGAGTAGGACCTTGCTCCCCACTTCGAATGTTCTGGCCCTAGCTTTCTTGTCGAAGTTACGTTTGTACCTTTGGACAGATTTTGCCAATTGCGTCTGGGCTATCTTGCAAGTTTCCTCGATCCTGTTTCGAAGTTCGACCACATACTCTGCCACGGTACGTGATTCGGCATCGACCTCCTCATCAGTCCACAACTTCTGGAGATCTTACAGTGGTCCTCGTACTGTACGACGGAAGAGTAGTTCGAAAGGAGCGAATCCAGTAGATTCCTGCGGAACCTCCCTGTAGGCAAATAGGAGTCCTGGCAAAAACCGGTCCCATTCTCTCGGCTGTTCTTGACACAACCTTCTGATCATCATCTTTAAGGTGTGGTTGAATCTTTCTATTAACCCGTTACACTGAGGGTGGTACGGTGATGTGGTCATGCCTCGGATCGCAAGCAGTGTATTCACCTCGGCCATAACTTCACTTGTTAACTGTGTCCCTTTGTCTGTGAGGATTTCCCGCGGAATTCCCACTCGAGTCCATGTATTCCAGAAAGCTGTCACGACACGCCTGACGGAGTCAGGGCGCCGTGGACAATATGAGTGCTGACACTCGAGAAAACCCACCCACTCTAAATAAATAACAACGCCAGTGATAAACAACAACAATCTTTTATTACCTACCCTTACTCTAACCCCCACCCCAACCCACTAACGCCCCACACACTCACACATACCCACGCATGCACTCATAACGTATTAACACATAAAAAAGATTAACATATAAAAAATGACTAACAAGTGAAAATGACTAACAGACGAAAATGACTAACAGACGAAAATGACTAACAGGTGAATATGACTAACAGACGAATATGACTAACAGGTGAATATGACTAACAGGTGATAATGACTAACATGGCCAACGGCTATACAAGGCGGGTAACTTTGTCTCTGTACAGTGTCCTCTGTCCCACACTAGACAGGGTGGCTCATAACGTAAGAGTACTACCCCTACACCACAGAGCACCGTAGCCGCGCTTGCCCACGCACGCCTGTGACCGACGCTCAGAACGTAGAATCAGCCTGCTGTAGCCCAACGTACTTGTCCAACAGGACCGGCTAGCGAAGGCGTTCCGACTCCCGATGATGCGTCACCGTTGGTCGTGGATGATGAGATCGAAGAACGAAGTCTTCGAAGCCAATGATTGAAGCCAGTGATTGAAGCCAGTGCACTGGAAAAGGGCGCATTGTCAGTCAAAGTGCCAACACAGTTAATTCTGGCCTATTTGACACGCACCTACTCACAAACCACGTGAGTTGTCTCGTCTCACCCTAGTACCTGCCTTGGCCATATTAAATATACAATCACGGATATGAAAGATTCCTATGTACATTCAACATTCACCAGGTCTGCACTATTCCATTACACTAACATTAAGCTAGCACAACCACTTTTGTATAATAACATTGCCACTGCTAAAACCAACATTATCAAAATATCCCGATGTACATACAAAGATATGAAATCATCACCAGCAACCACCCAACGTGACAATCTTGTTACATTACATCTAGGACTTAATACCAATATATATTTGAAAGGATACCCACTTTAATTCGTTTTACAACATGGCCCTTTAAATATACTCACTCGGCGACAGCCGAACATAAACAACTAAATTCGACACCCACCACATTACAACCCAACCTAAAAACATGGTTAAAGACTCAATTAAAACATCACTAAAAAACTAGACGAACATACCCTTCCGCGCCTATATATACATTCACACACCCGAGAACACAGCAGCTAACCGAGGAACATGGCATGAATAAATACCTGTCACTGGTGAGTCCTCCGGCAGGACGGGACAAAACAAGACGAAGACTAACCGGAGGGGTCTTCTGGTGAGTAGCAGCCGTGGTCGCTATAGTCTCTTTGACACCCACACCCAGGAACACTGGCCGTGGTCTTGCAGGGAGGGTAAAACAACCCTCACACAACTTGTCAAGGGCTCCAAACGAGGACGCACCCTGACCCAGACTCTCACTTCGCTGGCTAACTCCGCTGACTGACTGATATCCTTCTGCTACCTTGCAGTTTAACTTTACTTCTGAACACTGTTCGGCCGTTAAAGCTACTTGGCTAAAGCGTGCAACCGCTGTACTCGCTCACTGCTAAGCTTGTTGCACGGGCTTTACGATTACGCTCACACTACATTTATTAACTTCCCTAACCTAAGGCTATTTACAGAAGTCGGCGACCTACATTTATTAACAAAAAAACGACTTGGCGAAAAAATGAAACAACAAGTCACATCCGTTACGTGACATACCCCCCTCCCAGATCAAACACCCGGGTTTGATTCCTATATGACTGTCCCATTACTGCTTCCACATTTACGGTTTCTACCACCCTGTCCTACTCAAAAAGTCAGCAGGAACATTTACTTTACCGGCTATGCTTTCCACTCTAATGGAAAATGGCTGCAACTGCAAAGCCCACCTCATCAGTCGACTGTTTGTGGATTTAGCTTGTTGCAAGTACTGCAATGGTCTATGGTCCGTCTGTACGACGAATGTCCTACCATACAGATACTGACGGAATTTTTGAATTCCCCACACGATTGCAAGACACTCCTTTTCGATGGTGGAGTAGTTACGTTCTGCTTTGGATAGTTTCTTGCTCGCGCATGCAACAGGCTGTAAACCGTTACCATGGTCCTGACATAATACGGCCCCTACACCCCCTTCGGACGCATCTGTCTGCAACACGAAGAGACGATCGAAGTCTGGCAATGAGCACACAGGACCTGAACACAGTCGCGCCTTCAGCGTCTCAAATGCTGTCTCACATGCATCGTTCCAACCGATCTGTCCAGTCTTCCCTCCCTTGGTCAGGTCGGTTAGTGGGGCTGCTATGGCCGCAAAATTAGGAACGAACCGGCGGTAAGAATTTGCCAACCCAAGAAACGATCTGACTTGTTTCTTTGTTTGTGGTCGCGGCGCGTCTTTTATCCGCTGCATCTTGTCTCCCTCTGGTTTTATCTGACCGTTACCCACTGTATGCCCCAGATATTCCAACTGCTTGAACCCCAAGTAACACTTTGTAGGTCTGGCCGCCAACTGGACCTCTCTTAGCCTACCAAAGAGCTGGGCAATACACTGTAAGTGACGTTCTTTATTGGAGGAAGCAATCATGACGTCGTCCATGAAATTGCTAACTTCCGTCAATCGCAAAGGTTCTAGTAACCTCCTCATCATTCGGGAAAAGATTGCCCCTGCCGTCTTTAACCCGAAAGGCATTACCTTCCACTGGAATTGTCCTGCCGGTGTGGTGAAAGCAGTTTTCGGTTTGTCGCTCTCTAACATGGGTACCTGCCAGTAGCCTTTAGCTAGGTCTAACTTACTCAAGTACTTAGCCTTGGACAGTAAGGAAAATAGGTACTCCACGTCAGGCATTGGCTCCGCATCGAACACGACCTTTTGGTTCAGTTTTCTAAAATCTACACAAAACCTAACAGTGCCATCCTTCTTCTTCACCAAGACGATCGGTGAGTTGTATGGGGAATTGGCTCTCTCGATTACTCCCATCTCTAGCATAGCATCCACTTCGGCTTTGACTACCTCTAGCTGAGAATGAGGTAGAGGATATTGCTTCGTTCTCACCGGCACTTCATCAGTCAAATGGATTTCACATGAGTCTAGTGTCGTCCTCAACGGGTAATCTGTCAAAATATCCTTAAACTGGACAGTCAGAGCTTCTATACTAGAATGGATCTCTGGACAGTTAGGATCAAGATGGACGTCGGAGGGTCCTTCAGACGCTACTAAAGGAATGGTAGGTACTTCCTTTACCGCCCTGAATGCCTCTCCCCCCTCATCTTCGTCCTCCTCATCTATCACTACTGTAGCTACTGACACTCGTTCTTGGAACTTTTTCAACAGATTTGCATGGTACAGTTTATTTTTACTGCCCACCCGTACCCTGTAGTCACACTCTCCGACTCTCTCTAGAACTTCGAACGGTCCCTGCCAAGCCATCTCCAGCTTGTTGTGTTTAACTGGAAGTAACAACAAAACCTTGTCTCCTGCACTAAAACTGCGTGGTTTGGCTCTGCGGTCAAAGTGCTGTTTCTGCTTTTTCGAAGCTAGCTTCAAATTCTGTTGCGCTAACCTGCAAGTCTCTTCAATGCGATTCCGTAAATCTACCACGTACTGGCTTGCATCTCTCACCTCTTCTCCCATCTGCTCTTTCGTCCACAGATCCCGTAGAACTGACATGGGCCCCCTTACAGTCTTGCCGTACAATAACTCGAACGGCGCGAACCCCGTCGATTCCTGAGGAACCTCCCTGTACGCAAACAGCAATGAGGGAATGTATCTGTCCCAACATCGAGGTTGCTCGCTAGCTAACTTCTTCAACATGGACACCAAGGTACCGTTGAAACGTTCGACTAGGCCATTTGCCTGCGGATGGTAAGGAGTAGTACACTTGCCTTGTATGCACAGCAAACGGTTGACTTCAAACATCACTTGTGAAGTGAACTGGGACCCTTGGTCGGTGAGCACCTCCCTCGGAATTCCCACCCTAGACCAGATTTCTAACAATGCCTCAGCGACCCTTTCTGCTTCGATCCCCTTTAAAGGTACTGCCTCGGGGTATCGAGTGGCGTAATCGACGGTCACGAGAATGAACCGGTTTCCTCTGTCGGAAGCTGGAGCAATAGGCCCCACAATGTCTACCGCTACTCTCTGAAATGGTTCTTCTACTAGCGGAAGCTGTTGCATAGGAACCCGTGGTACTCTCCCTCTTGGTACTACTTTCTGACATTGTTCGCACGACTCACAGTACCTGCGAACTTGAGCACACAGCCCCGGCCAATAGAAAGTACCCCAAATGCGTTCCCGGGTTCTCTTGCCTCCCAAATGCCCCCCCATCGGTGGGTCGTGCGCTAAACGCATTACAGTCTCCCTCAAAGGCTTCGGGACGACTAACTGGGACGTTTGGCTGCCTCCTTTGCTATAGACCCGATACAGAATTCCCTTCCTCCTGCAAAATTCTATCAGACTTTTCCCTGACGGAATTGCTCGGCCCTCTTCGGCCAACTTCCTAGCGCGAGCTAGAGTTTCGTCCTGGTTTTGCCACTCTATCAGCTGGGCAGGAGTCACATTGAGATCGGCCTGCTTAACGACTTTCAGCGCGCTCTCTCCTCCCTTTTCCCTCTGAATCTGAGCTCGAGTTTGGACTGCTGCTGCCATAGCACACTCACTGGCATCAATGGATACGGGACTACGTTTCCCATCTGAAAAAGTCACCCAGTTCCCTAGGATTACGTCCGGTCCCATGCGCTCCATTACGATAAGCTCGATCGTCCCTCGCACGAATGGGGAATCGATTTCAACCCATGCAGTCGGATACTTATCGGACTTAGTATGGTCGACGGGATTGACGTCTATGAACCGACCTGTAAGATCCCTGGGTTCTATCCACTTGGCGGCGATCGCACTCATATCCGCGCCGGTATCACGCATGATACGAACTTCCTTTCCCTTGGCTAATCCCTTACTCCACGGGTCGTAGGGCCGGATCGTCCGCATCCCTACGGTCACGGGCTCTGTCATTACGGCTACTGTCTCAGGAGCAATGGTGACTTGGTTAACTGACGCCTTACTCTGACAGTTCCTTGCTAAGTGCCCTGGTTTATTACACTTGAAACACAGCCGTTCCCCAGTCCCCCTGCCTGAACTAGCTGGTTCTGCCCTATGTTCCGCTTTGGTCTCAGGGGGTTTATTCGACCCTTTGTCCTTCTTGAACGGCGGACGAATCGGCCCCCCACCCAATGGACGCGAGACTGCCCGTTTGGTGTCGATATGGAGCTGCGCTAGCTCCGCGGCCTCTTCACCATTCCCAGGACGTTTTTCCCTAACGAACATTTCAAGGTCTGCATTCATAATAGCATAAAGTTGCTCAGACAGAAACACGTCTAGCACTTGTTCTACGTCCTCTATGTTCTTATGGGCTAAAGTGAACCAACGCTTGACTGAGGTCTTCAACCTAACGAACAACTGTGGAAACGTTTCGAGACTCTCCTTTTTGGCTTCGCGAAACTGGCGCCTGTAATATTCAGCGTCACGCCTGAATCTTCTCAATAAGGTCTCCCTCACCACCTCAAAATCTTTCCCTTGCTCTACCGTCAGCCGAAGGTACGCATCACGGGCCTCCCCCTGCAATAGAGGTGCTAACCTGATCCCCCATACCTCTTTCGGCCACCCCTGGGTTTCGGCTACTCTCTCAAAGAGCTGAAGGTAAGATTCCACATCTTCCTTATCCTCTAACGGACGCATCTTGAGCGAGTAATGCTGACTAGACTCCGTAACTGACTTCTTTTCCGATGCTGCTAACTGTAATCTAAGCCGCGTTTCGGCCGCGACGAGCTCTTCTTTCCGTGCTTGTTCCGCGGCAGCTAGCTTACGTTCGGTCAATGCTAAGTCATCCCGCCTAGCCTGCTCAGCCATCTGGAGCTGCTTCTCTACTGCCTCGCGGTCCATCTGGAACCGCCTCTCTAACGCCCTACGCTCTAGGTCACGTTCCCGTTTTTCTTCCTCTCTCCTAACTTCGGACAGGATGAACTGGGTTAGAGCTCCCCCACTAAGTCCTAGGCCCTCTCCTATCACTTTATACTGCTCATATGGGTTTACCATCACCCCTAACCCCTCTTTACTTTCCTGATCCCTACTGGGTGTCAGTCCAGCTGCAGTGGGAGTACGGGTAAGGGTACTCACCACCGTTTCCTTCCGAGAGGGAGTGGCCAAAGTGGCTCCTCTCTCTCCTGGACCCTCATCCCCTGCACCACCACCCTCAGACTCAGGGTCGTGCCCCGACGTGGCACGGGTGGCCCTGGTATCCCTTTTAGGGGGCATCCTGGTGTGGGTGTCACGGAGGCAGCGACGACAACTGCTCCCCAGCAGGACCCCTGACAAAGAAAAAACAAAACAAATAAATACACAGAATTCAAACAACGAATAAGGACTAGACAGTGACAAGAGCCGAAGGGTCCTCACCACTCGGTACCTGAGTAATGAGAGGCAACCACTCATGCCACCCCCCGTTTATGCGCACTGCACTCTCTGGCCGTGGCCCCATGGCGCAATACGCCCCCACTCCCGACAACCGCCCGCTAAATCTTACTCGTACCCCAACACGAACAAACGATCACTGGCGCACAAAAATACCCTAATCTACCTAATCCGTTACCTCCCCCTAATCCTTATCCCACCGCTGCCACCAAATATGTCACGACACGCCTGACGGAGTCAGGGCGCCGTGGACAATATGAGTGCTGACACTCGAGAAAACCCACCCACTCTAAATAAATAACAACGCCAGTGATAAACAACAACAATCTTTTATTACCTACCCTTACTCTAACCCCCACCCCAACCCACTAACGCCCCACACACTCACACATACCCACGCATGCACTCATAACGTATTAACACATAAAAAAGATTAACATATAAAAAATGACTAACAAGTGAAAATGACTAACAGACGAAAATGACTAACAGACGAAAATGACTAACAGGTGAATATGACTAACAGACGAATATGACTAACAGGTGAATATGACTAACAGGTGATAATGACTAACATGGCCAACGGCTATACAAGGCGGGTAACTTTGTCTCTGTACAGTGTCCTCTGTCCCACACTAGACAGGGTGGCTCATAACGTAAGAGTACTACCCCTACACCACAGAGCACCGTAGCCGCGCTTGCCCACGCACGCCTGTGACCGACGCTCAGAACGTAGAATCAGCCTGCTGTAGCCCAACGTACTTGTCCAACAGGACCGGCTAGCGAAGGCGTTCCGACTCCCGATGATGCGTCACCGTTGGTCGTGGATGATGAGATCGAAGAACGAAGTCTTCGAAGCCAATGATTGAAGCCAGTGATTGAAGCCAGTGCACTGGAAAAGGGCGCATTGTCAGTCAAAGTGCCAACACAGTTAATTCTGGCCTATTTGACACGCACCTACTCACAAACCACGTGAGTTGTCTCGTCTCACCCTAGTACCTGCCTTGGCCATATTAAATATACAATCACGGATATGAAAGATTCCTATGTACATTCAACATTCACCAGGTCTGCACTATTCCATTACACTAACATTAAGCTAGCACAACCACTTTTGTATAATAACATTGCCACTGCTAAAACCAACATTATCAAAATATCCCGATGTACATACAAAGATATGAAATCATCACCAGCAACCACCCAACGTGACAATCTTGTTACATTACATCTAGGACTTAATACCAATATATATTTGAAAGGATACCCACTTTAATTCGTTTTACAACATGGCCCTTTAAATATACTCACTCGGCGACAGCCGAACATAAACAACTAAATTCGACACCCACCACATTACAACCCAACCTAAAAACATGGTTAAAGACTCAATTAAAACATCACTAAAAAACTAGACGAACATACCCTTCCGCGCCTATATATACATTCACACACCCGAGAACACAGCAGCTAACCGAGGAACATGACATGAATAAATACCTGTCACTGGTGAGTCCTCCGGCAGGACGGGACAAAACAAGACGAAGACGAACCGGAGGGGTCTTCTGGTGAGTAGCAGCCGTGGTCGCTATAGTCTCTTGGACACCCACACCCAGGAACACTGGCCGTGGTCTTGCAGGGAGGGTAAAACAACCCTCACACAACTTGTCAAGGGCTCCAAACGAGGACGCACCCTGACCCAGACTCTCACTTCGCTGGCTAACTCCGCTGACTGACTGATATCCTTCTGCTACCTTGCAGTTTAACTTTACTTCTGAACACTGTTCGGCCGTTAAAGCTACTTGGCTAAAGCGTGCAACCGCTGTACTCGCTCACTGCTAAGCTTGCTGCACGGGCTTTACGATTACGCTCACACTACATTTATTAACTTCCCTAACCTAAGGCTATTTACAGAAGTCGGCGACCTACATTTATTAACAAAAAAACGACTTGGCGAAAAAATGAAACAACATGTCACATCCGTTACGTGACAAAAGCTTCAGCAATAGAATTGGCATCTATCCTCTTCAGAGGTACCGCTTCTGGATACCTTGTAGCAAAGTCCACCATGACCAACACAAACCTGTGTTCTCTGTCTGATGCTGGGATTATGGGTCCAATGATGTCCGCTGCTATCCGATCGAACGGCTGATCTATCAGCGGCATGCTTCCCAATGGAGCCTTCCGAATTTTCTCTGGAGGCGTAGAATGTTGGCACTGGTCGCAGGATTTGCAGTATCTGTTCACATCTGAGCACACCCCCGGCCAATAAAAACTGCGCTGTACTCTCTCCTGCGTTTTACGCGCACCCAAATGACCGGCCATGGGTGTATCGTGTCCAATGCGTATCACCTCATTCCTAAACTGCTGAGGTATAACTACTTGCTTCTGTGAGGAGTGGTTATTACTGTAAGCCCGATACAGTATTTCCTTCTTCCAAACGTAGTGGACCTTGTTTCCATTTGTACAGGTCGCAGGTGGTTTCCCAACTTTAGAACGGACGTTTTCCAAACTTGGGTCCTCCCTCTGAGATCGTTTCAAAACTTCAGGTGTTACTGAAAGAACTGTCACCCTTTGATCAAATATTATCTTCAAGTCACCTCTTCTCGTCTTCAGTGCTTGCTGCCGTGTCATGACAGCCATTTCCATTTCCGTAGGAGTGACCGGAACAAATAGTTGGACTCCTTCGTCTTCCACCTCGTTCCCTATGATAACAGGTGACACTGGTCTGTCGAGGACCAATGCCCTGGCTTTCCCACAATAAAAGGGGCAGACGAGGTCGACGATCGCTGTGGGTCCTGTTACCGTGCTGGAACCCACTGACATTAGTGAAAGGCTCTTGCCGTCAAGCTGACCTTCCTCCACAAGCTGTTTGGCCACGATCAGTAGAGTTGCCCCAGTATCCCGTAGTCTTCAGCAACCTGACCATTCACTACTGCTGAACAACGCGGGTCATACTTGAACTCGGCGGGCTTCTCTACCTTGGTCCTCTCTCCAACTTTTGCGACTGCTGCCTTCTTCGCTAGTTTGGGACAACTGTCTTTCCTATGTGGTCCTCCACAATGCCAGCAACCTTTAGGCGACTTAGAATCAAAAGCTCCCGGTGGTTTACCCGGCTTGGTCTCGTCACGATCAGCGGGTTTGGGTTTACTTCCTGGTTGGACTCTTGGGGCGGTCCGTGGCGCAGTGGTTAAGGCGCCTGCCACCAATGCTAAAGGTGCGAGGTTCGATTCCGGGTTCCGGCGTCGGATTGTTCTCCTCTAGTAAGTGTCACCGTTAATTCGGGCGGACCGTCGGGGGTTCTTTCACCGGGTACTCCGGCTCTTCCTCCCCCTCCACTTTGGTATCAGTTTCAGCCAACTTAATAAAATTTCAAATACAAAACGATTTCCAAATACCGTCAGTAGCTCGCTTGAGCTTGCCCTTAGCACCACGTGAATGTTCTGTGTTTACGTACAGTGTGTGAGTGAATGCGTGTGATTCACGTGAGCGTGCTTGTTGGGTTCAGTTCGCGGCTACATTCTGCGCATTGAGTTATATTATAAATATGAGAAATGCGCCATATAAATGCTATGCATTATTATTATTATTATTATTGTATGACGACTGAACAAACCTCCACGCTGCGTACCTCTCCGTGCCTCTAAATAGACTTCAGCGATCTCTGCTGCTTGGGTGACGGTGCTAGTTTCCTCTCCCTAACATGCGTAGCCAGTTCCGGTGTCATACCGTCCAAGAGTTGCTCTTGAAGAATCAAGTCTTTCAGGTCTTGAAACTCCTCTTTCTTCTTACTTAGTGACATCCATCTCTTCAACAAGAGCTCAAGGCGGACGGCGAACTGCGGAAAGGACTCTTCTTTCTGCTTCCTTGATGTCCTCAGCCTGAGTCTGTACGTTTCTGCCGTTAACTGAAACCTGGTTAACAACACTTTCTTCAGCTCCTCGTAGTCCTTTAGAGCTACATCTGGCGCTAGTCCGTCAAGAACTTCTCTGGCCTTCCCCTTCAAAAGCGAAGACAGCCTGATGGCCCACGTATCCTCTGGCCACTTCAAAACTCCGGCTAACCTTTCAAACTGAGTCAAGTAAATGTCAAGGACTTCTTTCTCATCATAAGGCGGCAAATTAATCTTCACTGGCTGGAAGATCTCCGACTTCGCTGCTGGCTGTGACTTAGTTATGTGACTCGACAACAGCTCCAAAAGTTCCTGCCTTTCCTTTTTCTCCTCCTCCTCTTCCCGGTAACGCAACTCCTCCTGACGACGCCGCAACTCCTCCTGACGACAACGTTCCTCTCGGTCGGCTTGGTCCTTCTGCATCATGTAGACGATAAGGTCCTTCAAGGTGGAATCATCCCTAGGCCTCTCAACTACTTCCGTTTCAGTACGGTTAGTAAGCCTACCGGGGCCAGGGGTCACGTTAGTAGGTGAGTTCAACAATGGAACTAACTTTCCCCTACCTCTACCCAGCGATGATGACGCAAACTGAAAGCCCTGAGCTCCTGGATACCGTGGCTGAAACCCTGGACTCCTAGCAGCAGCCCCGTCTACGTCGGCAGCAGTGACTGACCGCGGGTAATCTCCGGCAAGCGCAATCCTGCCCCAAGCGTTGAAGGCCGGTCCGTCCTCCTCCATACTATACATGAGACGAACCACGCAAGATCAAAATGCCCACAAGCAACACGCCCTGTGACGAGTCTCGAACCCCGAGGATAGGTCTAAAAACCCCGCGGCGAGCCCCAGCGCGTGCGCCCGAGCACCCAACCCGAGCGCCCTTAGTTTACCGTCAGAGCCTGTCAACGTCAACCGTCAGCCGAGACCGGCGACACAACACAAAACAAAACACACTGAGCTGTACCTCGTACTACAATACGGGTGAGTTACCTCCCCCTATTGTATCCCGGACGAGCCCCCATATGTCACGGCTAGGGAGGGACAGATGGGATTGAAAGATAGAATAGAAGCAGAACCCACAAATGTCCCGACTAAAGAGAGATAGACGAGGATGAAGGTTAGGAGTAGAAGAGCGGAAGAAGACAGAAAGGACCCTAGCGTCTTGCCTCAAGACAGGTTACAGCTCAGCACAAGGAACACAATACATTTACTTTACACGTACACTCACTCTTGATTACTTATTACACTAACTATTCCCCTTTCCTTCCTTCCCACACTTCCCACCGACACTTCCCTTCTCTGCCCCCAACTCCCCTCCCCCTCCCGGAAAAAAAGAGAAGAAAGAAAGAAAACAAAACAGGAAAAAAGTTAAAACGGAATTAATTAATACTACTTCCACAGCATCAGCATTGCATCGAGTGGTCGAAACAAGCCCACCCCCCCCCCCCCCACGCTACGCAACACTGTTGTCCCACCATAACAATAAAAGTCAGGTTACAGTCCTCCGAACTGAATGGAAAAACGTCATTTACATCGAAACTGTTCATATACCAGAATCATGGAACTACACCAAGGCAGAGTTAGTAACGGAAAGGCGAATAAGAATGGGACCACCGTGGTGAGTCGACGAACGCCTGTGGATCCCTCCCGTCCGGCTTCCTTTCGCTTCGCGGGTCTTCTCTCTCTCTCCCTGTATGTATTGGCGCTTGGTCTGGCCGCGATGGTAACACGGCGCCTTCGGCAGTATAGATGACCGCGCCCCTTCCACTCTGACACCCGGTCCAGCGAGTCGTGGTTGGTCCCGATGCCCGTCGGCCCTCCAACCGGTCCCGACCCCGAAAACGAATGCAAAATGAAAGCAGGAGCCTAAACGGCCTCGTAAGTAAGGTAAACCAGTGGGTCGTTAAAACAGCTAACCTCCCATACCCACCCTGCTTGGTTTACAAAAACACTACCACTAACCATTCAAGCACTTGACCTTCACTCATATGACATGTGCTTTCCATAAAAAATTACACATAAACCAAAACAATGAAAGTTCTCAAACATCACATATAAACCTTCCTAGCATTCTTGCACTTCCACAACAAACCAATGCAACATTTCGCTAAACAATTAAAAGCAACTAATAATTAAATAGAACCAAACCGATAACGTCAAGCAATACTACCCCCTTACCACCCATCGCGCTCTTTCCCTCCCCTCTCCCTTCCTCCCTTCTAACCCTAACCCGCACATAGTATAAAACACCCATAACAACTATAACATGACAAAACATCCGCACGCGGGATTTTTACGCACTTACCTCCTCTGCGACCCGTCACAATGCCGCCACCCGTAGGCAAAGTAACCCAAGTCTCCGGCCACCAACGTCCACGGGACTGGATCGGCGCTGTGTCACTGACTCCCACAGACGGTCAGTCACTGACTCTAAACAGTCAGCAAGGCAATACAACCTGGTCTAACCGAGTACAGCTGCGAACTAAACTATTATTCCCTTGCTACCGACAAGGTAAACTCGGCAGCGAACACACTACCGCATTCACTAGTGCGCCCCGCACGTGCAAAACAAAGAACATATGACACTAACCCGTTTCTACCAACGTGAAAACAACTCACTATTCCTACACTGACCGGTGCTACGGTAACTTTCGACTACCTCTTCTAAAACAGTCACTAACCGTGACAATCATCTATACCATTTTGCTATATGTTATTCGCGCAGAGCTAGCCTTAAAGACAAGCGGCTCAGGAGAAAAAAACAGAGATGCCGCAACTCAGAACCCTGGCCAGACCTCCCTCTGCAGCCACTGCGGTCGAACCTGCCTGTCCCGGATTGGCCTCCGCAGTCACGAGCATGCCTGCAGACGTCGTGGGCAACCCATATAGACTTTTTTTGTTATAGTATCTTCGTTTGCGAAGTCAAGCCAAGATGTTACTTTGCGGACTTTTGAACATCATCTATACCATTCTGCTATATGTCTTTTGGCGGATTTTTGAACATCATCTATACCATTCTGCTATATGTTAGCCTTCTGGGTGTCAGTAGCACTCTTTTTCTCATGACGATTCCTGCAGGAATCATGGTGACGAAAGTGCTACAGCCATATGGTTAGTTTGTGACAGACATATTGACAGCCATATAGTTAGTTTGTGACAGACATACTGACAGCCATATGGTTAGCTTGTGACAGATATACTGACAGCCATATGGTTAGCTTGTGACAGACATACTGACAGCCATGTGGTTAGCTTGTGACAGATATACTAACAGCCATATGGTTAGCTTGTGACAGACATCATCATCATCATCAGTCCATTGCCCGAACTGGGCGTTGGGGGGACTGAAAGGCAGCAGCAACAGACAGTGCTCTCCACTGAGTTCTATTTTGGGCGGTGGCAAGCAAGTCTGGCATCTCGAGTTCGGTCCATTCTTTTATGTTTGCGACCCAACTCTTTCTCTGACGACCTCGCCGACGACTTCCTTCGAGAGTGCCTTGGAGGATAGTCTTGGACAAGGTGTTGTGTCGGGTCACGTGGCCAAACCAAGCAAGCTTGCGCCGTTTCACGGTTGCCAGAAGGGGTTCATGTGGGCCCACCAGGGAAGTGACGATGCTCCGTACATATTCGTTGGTCTTGTGCTCGCGGTACGAGATGCGGAGCAACTTCCTCAGGCACTTGTTCTCAAAGGCCTGGATTTTCTTTTCTGAGTCTGCAAGCAGTGTCCAAGTCTCACAGCCGTAGAGTAGAATAGACACTACGAGGGACTTGTAAAGCCTGTACTTGATGGTGAAGCTGATGGAGTTACTTCGCCATATCCTGTCCAGCCTGGCCATTGCGGATGTTGCTGTACCTATCCTGATACGGATCTCTGCTACGCAACTACCGTCTTTGGACAGGGTGGCTCCCAAGTACTTGAAGCTATTGACCTCTTCTAGCTTCTGGCCGTTCATGTGAATGTTGCTGCTGCTGTCGCTTGTGGTGTTGATCATCACTTTGCTTTTATCCGTACTGATCTCCATGCCATAAGACCCTGCGCTACTTGAAAGTTTGTCTGTCAGGTTTTGGAGCTCACTATTGCTGCCTGCCATGAGGTCAATATCGTCTGCGAATCGAAGATTGCACAGGGATCTGCCACCAATAGAGATTGAAGTATGGTGGTCGTGGAGGGTTTCCTGCATGATCTTCTCCAGGAATATGTTGAAAAGGACAGGAGAGAGCAGGCATCCTTGACGGACACCGATCGTCGTCCTGAAGAACTCGCCTGACTGATTGTTAAGTAGAACCGCGCTGCAGGCGTTCTTGTAAAGCGCTTCTATCATTTGGATCAGTCCCTCCTCTATGTTGAACGATCTCATGACTTGCCAGAGTCCGTCGTGCCAGACGCGATCAAATGCTTTCCTCACAGACATACTGACAGCCATATGGTTAGCTTGTGACAGATATACTGACAGCCATATGGTTAGCTTATGACAGATATACTGACAGCCATGTGGTTATCTTGTGTCAGACATACTGACAGCCATATGGTTATCTTGTGTCAGACATAATAATAATAATAATAATAAGCGCATTAAATAGGCGCTTTATCCCAATTGAAAATCGGCTCAAAGCGCCGCCGCGAACTGAACGCAACAAGCACGCTAACGTGAATCACGCGCATTCACTCACACACTGAACGTAAACACAGAACTTTCACGTGGTGCTAAGGGCAAGCTCAAGCGAGCTACTGTAGTTTTTGGAAATTCAAAATCGTTTGTATTTGAAATTTGATTAAGTGGACTGAAACTGATACCAAAGTGGAGGGGGAGGAAGAGCCGGAGTACCCGGAGAAAGAACCCCCGACGGTCCGCCCGAATTAACGGTGACACTTACTAGAGGAGAAAAATCCGACGCCGGAACCCGTAATCGAACCTCGCACCTTTAGCATTGGTGGCAGGCGCCTTAAAGGTCCTGGTTCAGCAATTAGTCAGTTGAGGACAGCGAAAAAAAATTTCGAAGTCCCTACTGACCTGACTTGAAGTGCAACCCTGACAGGGCCTCATCAGATGGGATCCCCGAACATTCACGTTACTATAGCTGCTGTAGAGTGTCAGACGTCCTTGACGGCTGTCACAGTTCATGCAAACAGGTATACGCCACTCAGCTGCCAAAGGTCACTTCCAGTTGCATCTGTCCGTACACGGTAACACCCACAATTCTCGTGCAACAACAACGAAAGATGACTATCCAACTTTCACTTCTGGGCCGGTACTGGGAAGCACTGAGCGACGTCCACAGCGTCCAAAAATGGCCCAGGGAATGGTGACGGTACGTCGAACATGCTATATCGTGGTCTTCTCATTTCTTATGTCCTCGCATTTATCCAAAACAAGGTTTCCTCGAAAGCGTTTGCAAACAACAAGTCTTTATGGTAGTCGCCATTTTTACGAAGGGAAGCTACTAGATAATGTGTGTGTAAGGGACAGCACTCCCGTGCTAAGCAACGCGCAAACGCCCACCTCAAAACGATTTTATTTTTCACAAAAGCCTGGGAGATAATTTACAGGTCATCATGCAACAATGTGATGTGCATGGGTGACAGTGCGAGAATATGAAATGAATGTAAACGGGACATAAATATGCCCCATAAATCCATGGCCAGCAAGCGATATACATTCCCATGAGCTCCTGCGGATGCAGGGCTCATGAGAATGTATGACTTTTGCATTTGGAACAGGCTGGCTGAAGGCCTGTTCTGTCTGAACCAAACAGCTGAAATTCAGCTTTTCGGGATTTTGAAAAGCTGAATCAGCTTCTAGGAGTGAAGACGGTCACCCATTGATGTGATTGTGCTTGTTCGTGTGTGTTACACGGACATAAAATTTGATTCCATTATAAGAATCTAAGCACTAGGTAATATTTTGCTTTGTCGTTTACTTCTCATCTTGTTTTTTTTTTTTTTTTTTTTTTGTATCACAAAAGATAATTACCGTCTGCAAACTTGATGAGTTCAGTGATAATATTTTCTCCCCAGACCAACTGCTGTCTATGCACACGCAATGCACCCTGCCCAATGCATACCTCATGCAGGTGCCTGACAGCAAACACCGATACACCAACTACAAGCTAAAGGGTGCACGAGCAAACGAGAGGCAAGTTTCAAAATAATTAGATACAGGGCCGCAGCAGATGGTTCCGGCCTTCGCCATACCAATAATGTATACATTTTTTTGACAAGACCATATAATTATGTCTGTTTATGCCCTCGACCCAAATTAATTTAAATGTTACTAATTTTTCCATTTTTGGGGGGTTGTGCGAATTCTTCCCCCCCCCCCCCCCCCCCCGCCCGATTGACTTTAGGAAGCAGATGAAAGCAAGCTGGCATCATGCAGGCATGCACCCCTTCGGCTGGAGCATTAGGTTTCTTTCACCTCGTGCTATGGTTATGAGATATGAAATAAATGTTAGGAAACAGATATATATATATATTATGTAATTGGTATTCTAACCACAATATATTTCATTCATAGTTTATCTATGTTTGCACTGACAGCAAACCATGTGGGATTTATTTCTGATTACTCCATATAGCAATGTTCTCTATCAGAAAACTGAAATGACTCAACCCGCAAAAATAAATATCAAGGAAATAATTATATCAGTTTACAACAGCAAGAGGTATATCTCACTTGATCTTCATTTTGTGACAAAAACATTGTTTTCAAATACACTTCAACGTATGGTTTATTTGTTTATATCTGTACTGAGTGAAACTGTTAAAAATGCCTTTCATTGTGAGGCTTCTCTTATGAGTTTACCAAAATCGTCAAGTACATCAATAAGTGTCTCTTGGCTTGACTTCACGAACGAAGATTCTATAGGGCTTGCCCACGTCGTCTGCAGGCATTTTCGTGGCTGCGGAGGCCAATCCGGGACAGGCAGGTTTACATCAATAAGTGTATACATAAATAAAACACAATTACCATGATTGTCATAATTCCTAAAAATACAGCTGATTTTTTTTATGAAATGAGTATGTCTATCCTCAACAAGACCAAGTAGTCTATGTACCCTACAGAACCACATAGTCCAGATCAAAATGGTGACTGCGAAGCGTGTGTAATGCAGAGACGAACTCAACGAAAAAAAGAAAGACGCTTAGAAAAGACAGCTACAACACAATTTTATTCATATTATCTAGTAATAAATTGTGTTGTAACTGTCATTTCTAAGCGACGTTCTTTCCTCATAGGGTTCTTCTCTACAGAACAACATACATGTGCACTTTTACTTCCTGCACCATATATAACTGTAATAATACATGAGGCAAAAACACAAACAGAACAGAGACAACCATTTTAATTATAAAGAAACAATTTCAGTGATGTCATTGAATTATATGCATGGTATATTTTGCTTATGATGCTGTCATTCAAACTTGGTCACTGTGTTTTGGTAAGTGAGGGAGAGGGGGGGGGGGCTGGAGGGGGCGGGTACACATGCAGGCATATATATATATATATATATATATATATATATATATATATATATATATATATATATATATATATATATATATATATATATATATATATATATATATATATATATATATATATATATACCGCAACGATTTCCTAATGTAATGTTACATATGGCAATATAGTTCTATCATCATATGCTAAATTTTGCTATCCACCAAAATGCTAATATTGCCATGATTCCACAGCAGACAGACAGCCTTCATGGACAGGTCCAACCAGTGAAGAGACAACAGACTGGCCAGTGTCAAACATGTCACCAAACTGCAGGGGCGTTAGCAGCAATGTCACACAGAAACTTTGGAACAGCAAACAGCCTGATGCAGTGCAGTGTGCCCCAACTTGCTCTCAGCAGGCAGCTGCAAGACAAGAACAAAGGTCAGTTAGTACATGTGAAGATGTACTGCAAACACTGTTCTAGATGAGTTTACTTGGCTACCGGGTATCAGCCAGTATAATCTACTCAACATGAAACCAACCGTAATGAATCAATCACAGCCAGTGTAATCAATAAACTCCATACAAGACAGATTTGCAAAATAACTTTTACAAACAATTTCTTTGTCTCGGTGATGGTCAAACGATTTATACAGTTTTGTTCTAATAATAAAAGACATTGTAGCTTTGCAATGCTGCTTGGTAACATGATATTATATGAATATGTTTTCAGGCCAACATAACCAACTTTTCCCTGGGGGAGACTAAAGATGCACTCAACCGATGAGCAGCCCCTGGTGACCATATCGAATGTGGGAGTAGAGGCGACACCTTATCAGCACGTGACCAGTGAAGACAATCCGGCCTACTGTTTGTGCGGGAATCATCTAATAATAATGGACAACAAGAACTACTGAATTTGATCCAGCTGATCGAGTTAACAGAAGAACCAACTTTTCTAGATATTTGTAAGAAGCAGACCGAAGTCAAATTTTGCAGCGTCAAAAATTATAGCATCACATTTGCAAATAAAATTCCCACATTATAATAGCAATCAAACATCACCAACACTCTACATACAGATTTTTTTCAGTTGTGGCATGAGAGCCATATGGGGCTTGGCAACAGCAAACACTGTTGCTCTTGTCAGGTGGCCATAATCAGATGGCAGTTTCTAAGCCCCAATCTAAACTACCTGAGGGCACTATCTGGTTGTGTATGTGTGTGAAACCAACCTCCAAGTCTTTACTTCTGCTGAAAAACCACATCCACTCGTCGCTCAATCTTGTCATCTGTACTGCGTAGGTAATGTAACAAACTGGAGAGCTTCTCATCAGTGAGGCATTGGGGATACAAGGCCACGGAGCACATTCCTTGATGAGAAAAAACAGAATGAAGAGAACATTTTCATTAACTTTTAAAATTTACTTTCTGTCATGGAGATTGTTTACATCTGTTTGTACAAGTAGTTGGGACATGAATAAATGGACACATGCATGTAATATATACTCCATATTGTGCACTTTGTACTCTCTATACAAGAAAGTATTAAAGTTGAATGTAAAAGCAAAATGTTGGACATTTTTTGTTTTCAATACATTTGGACATTCTTCTTCATAAATTGCATACATGTCTGCTTTCATTTTTCATCCTTGTTATAACTACATACTGTAAACAGTGCACATGAACAGGAATTCTGCACCTGACTTGCCATAAGAAAGAATTAGTTTTCATGGTCAGTGTCACAATCCTAAATAGTATATTTCTACAAATACATGTACTGTAATGATACTGAAAATGACATGTACAATACTGCACTTGTACCAAAAATTGCACAAGTGTGTAACATACATGTACTATGCATATTTCTGCTGTGCTACCTGGTATGCCACAGAGTGCCTGTTGCTAATCTTGGTATACTGCTTGCATACTTGGTGGTTGAAGTCAAGGATGGTAAGCCTGTTGCGCATTGTGTAGCCTTTGTAGCCAATGAAAGTTTTTTGGGGGGCCATTTCATTTTCAGCCACATAGATACATCCCCTTGACTAACACTCAAAACACTCAATGATGAGACTGAAACATATCTAAACTCTAAGTCAAAATAAGTGCATAAATAAGACATGATACCTTGATCATGCCTGGCAAGGACACTCGTAATGTGTGGTGATGGTTGATAACAGGCTTTATCCCTTGTTTCAAGTGGTGTTTAGCCTTTGGCAGCAGCAAAGAAACTGAAAACAGATGGCCAATATAATAGATAAAGCAAAACCTGAAAGTAAAAAAAGCACAAAAGTGAAAATGTACCAGCAGCAGTTTATACTGAGTAGGTTATTTCGATGACAGGACAGTTTCGTGTGTTTTTGTTCTGCATACACTCAAGGATATAATCCTCCATGTAAACACACAGCTCAACTCAAACCTTTTATGCAATTCGCTTGCCTTTGTGCCACACATCAAAGTAATGATCCAGATGTTTCAGTGGCTGCGATCAAGTCAGTAATAATATACAAATCTATTTCATACTGGAAAAAAGATACATGCATTACAGAGTGGCAAACTGACCGGTAGCTAGCACTAGCTGTTATGAAGACTTGGGAGAAAAACCACCATGGCACCATGATAATAATGTTTACTGTCAACTTGTAAATATACTTACAGTGTGGAGGTAGCAGTCATATGTAAATCATAACTTAGTGTTGTGACAGCAATATTTCCAGGACACTATAAGCTACTTTATGTGTGATGTGATAACACTTTTACAAACAAAAATGATTTTGTGCAAGCGCACGGGTGTACCATACTTCAAAATCAAATGCCACCAAACTGATAATTACCTGAAAGTAGCAGGAGATTACAGTAGAACTCTGTCGGTGACAACTTATCGGACAGGTCTTGCTGTCTTCAGAAACTCGATGCCAGTCTGTGCATTCACCAGTTTCAAGTCACCTGACCTTGTGGCAGCCCTGCTGTCTAGAAACAAACCATAAACACAGTCATGGATGGACAAAACCTGTTGAAAAAGAAATAAATACAGAAAATAGGCATGTGTGCACATACGCATGTACGTGTGGCTTTCTAAAAATGGCTTAGTCACAAAATAGCAGCACATTTGAGTGTTATGATATGGAGCAATATATACATACATGTATTTACATGATTCACAGAAAAACTAGCAATAAAATATTTTGGTATACAAGAATGATAGTATAAGTTTTTGTCACTCATATTTCTCCTGTTCATAAGCTTGTGGTTTCAGGAAAATATGAGAAATACATTGTATCAGTGGCAAGCCAACTTACAATAGACCACTTATATACCTGATTGTGAGTTTCATAATGAATTATGCACATACATGTATTGCTCTATTTCATCACACTGAAATGTGCTGTTATTTTGTGAACAAATATATTTTAGGTTGATTATAGTGGTATAATTATTTTATCCTTACCTAGACCTGTTGATTATATTCTCATCCAGACAATTGCTGATGTTGTTTTCATACAGCGAGCAGCTGTACATTTGTTTTCATTCAGACAGCTGAACATTTTGTCTGTGTTCAGACAACTGCAGGTATATTTTGTTTTTTATTCAGACAGCTGTATATTTAATTCTATTCAGACAGCTGTATATTTTGTTCTAAATATAAGCCAGCTGTACATTTTGTCCCAAGCACACACACACACACACACACACACACACACACACACACACACACACACACACACACACACATTTTAGGTTCACAACTTACCTTGCCACTGCGATTATCTGTTATGTATTGTGATGAGATTGGGCGTTGTTCCATTACTGATGCACCTTCACTTTGTACTAGCTTCACAAATGTATCCACAGAAATAACACATTAGCTGCTTGCTGCTCTGTGAGCTCATTTGGTGTGGCACTGAAAAAGAATCAAATGACTGGTATTTGTATAGTTATGTAATGCACACACGGGTCTTGTACTAGAAAATGGCGTGGCGTTCTGAAGATATTTACACAAAAACTTGACAACCACCACGAACCCCCAAAACAAATCGCAACTAAAAGTGGAAACTTCTAAATGTACATCAGACCAGAGCTCAGAATATATCGCATATTTCATTATGTATATAACACAAATATGTGTAATAGAAAATTGCCCAGAAACTATTACACTTATTTATAAAGGAGATAAAATTTAAAAACAAAGTTTCAGGCTGTTACTATAGTGACGTATATATAGTAACTACAGAAGAGACGAACAGTGAGGCTAAGATTTCCAATCTATTCTTCGTCTTGTTCATCGATGTATTCTGCCTACTTCTCACCACTGTCGTCTGCTGTTATTTCCTCAGTCATCATTTCCCCCGAAATTAGTGTCCTGTACACCAGAACACACATAACATTACGATCGCTAGGGCTTCTTGTTGTTGACAAGGAAGTGGTCATTAGAGTGGTGTCCCCTGATAATACATATTTACGAGTACCTTCCCTTTGTAAAGACGACGTCAGCTACACGCGCATAGGTGTTTGTTGTTGTTGGAAATATACTTACCAACAAAAGTAATATTTGTACCACAAAAAGTGAAAAGACCACACCATATCATGTTGGACTTACCGCCACCATTCGCTGGACCTTTTTTGGACGCTCTGGACGTCGCGGCTCGGTGCAGGCTTCACCAATGCGGCAAAATGAAAGTTGGATATTTTTCAGTCGTAGTTGCACGGGAATTGGATGTTACCGCGCACGGACAGATGCAACTGGAAGTGACCTTAGGCAGCTGGATGGTGTATACCTGTTTTCGTGAACTGTGACAGCCGTCAAGGACGTCTGACACTCTACAGCAGCTATAGTAACGTGCGTGCTCGGGGATCCTATCACACGGGGCCCTATCAGGGTTGCACTTTCTGTGTCAGGTAGGGACTTTGAAATTTTTTTTTTCGATGTCCTCTACTGACTAATTGCTGAACCCGGACCTTTAACCACTGCGCCACGGACCGCCACATACTGACAGCCATATGGTTAGCTTGTGACAGATATACTGACAGCCATATGGTTATCTTGTGTCAGACATACTGACAGCCATATGGTTAGCTTGTGACAGACATACTGACAACAATATGGTTAGCTTGTGACAGACATATCTCTCTCCTCTCTCTCTCTTGGCTTGACTTCGCGAACGAAGATTTTATAGCAGTTGCTCACGATGTCTGCAGGCTTGTTCGTGGCTGCGGAGGCCAATCCGGGACAGGCAGGTTCGACCGCAGTGGCTGCAGGGGGAGGTATGGCCAGGGTTCTGAGTTGTGGCATCTCTGTTTTTTCTTCTGAGCCGCTTGTCCTTAAGGCTAGCTCTGCGAGAGTCCTCAAAGGAGACAGCTGCCTTGTAAATGGTGGAGCGCCAGGTGTCACGGTCCACAGCAAGCGAAGACCACTGGTGGTGGTCGATTTGGCAGGCACTAAGTGACTTCTTGAGACAGTCTTTGTATCTCTTCTTTGGTGCCCCTCTGTCACGGTGTCCAGTAGCAAGCTCGCCGAACAGGGTGATCTTTGGTAGGCGACGATCCTCCATCCTGGAGACATGCCCCGCCAAGCGGAGCTGTGTCCGCAGCAGCAAAGCCTCGATGCTCACAGTTTCAGCCTGTTCAGGACCTCGATGTTGGTGACATAGTCACTCCAGTGAATGCCCAGGATGGTGCGCAGGCAGCGCTGGTGGAAGCGTTCGAGAAGTCGTAGTTGGCTGCGGTAGAGGGCCCAGGACTCGGAACCATACAGCAGGGTTGGAGGACGACATCTCTGTACACGCTGATCTTGGTGCCTGTTTTCAGCTGTTGATTGTGCCACACCCGCTCGAAAAGTCGCCCGAAGGCGCTGTTCGCTTTTGCCAGCCTGCTGTCAAGCTCCTTGTACAGCTTGGCGTCCGACGTGATAATGCAACCAAGATAAGTACACTGGTGCACTGACTTTAGTTCAGACTCGCCAATAGTGATGTGAGGAGGGCGATACACTGTCTTGGGTGCCGGCTGATGGAGGACCTCTGTCTTTCTCAGACTGACCTCGAGTCCAAAGAGCTGGGCAGCGTCTGCGAAGCAGGACGTGATGCGCTGCAGGGCTCTCTCTGTGTGTGCAACGAGGGCAGCGTCATCAGCAAAAGCAGCTCACGAATCAGTTGGTCTAGGGTTTTCGTGTGGGCCTGCAGTCGTCTGAGGTTGAACAGGCTGCCATCGAGACGATACCTGATGTACACTGCATCGTCATCATCGAGGTCCACTGTGGCCTGCTTCAACATCATGCTAAAAAAGATGGTGAAGAGGGTCAGTGCCAGCACGCAGACCTGCTTTACGCCGTTGAGAATAGGGAATGGTTCTGAGAGGTCATTGTTGAGTCTGACCTGGCCTTGCTGGTCCTCGTGTAGCTGGACAATCATGCTGAGGAACTTTGGGGGACAGCCAAGTCGCTCCAGGATCTGCCACATGCCTTGCCTGCTCACAATGTCGAACTCTTTTGTTAGGTCGACAAACGTTACGTACAGCCCTTTGTTCTGCTCGCGGCACTTCTCCTGAAGCTGTCTCAGCACAAAGACCATATCGGTGGTGCTCCTGTTTGCTCTGAAGCCACACTGGCCCTCTGGGAGGTGGTCTTCAGCGGTGGCAGGTACCAGCCGATTCAGGAGCAGCCTTGCAAGAATTTTCCCAGCAATGGACAGCAGGGTGATTCCCCGATAGGTGGAACAGTCAGACTTCTCGCCTTTGTTCTTGTACAGGGTGATAACGACAGCATCACGGAGATCCTTTCGTAGTGCTCCTTCCTCCCAGCAGCAGAGAAAGAGGTCATGGAGCTTGTTGTGCAGTGCTGTGCCTCCATGTTTCCAGATCTCTGGCGGTATTCCATCAATGCCTGCTGCTTTGCCACTCTTGAGCTGGTGGATGCCTGTGAGGGTCTCTTCAGCGGTGGGTGGTTCGTCCAATTCAACCTTTACTGGGAGTTGTGGGATTTGTAGGACGACTGCTTCTTGAACAGTGCGCTCAGCGCTGAAGAGGCTCTGAATGTACTCCGACCAGCGGTTCAAGATGGAGGTAGTATCTGTGAGGAGTGCCTGGCCATTCGCTCTTCACAGGGGACTTTGTACCAGGTGCCTGGGGCCATACACTGCTTTCAATGCTTCGTAGAAGCCCCTGTAGTCACCATTGTCAGCGCAAAGCTGGGTCCTCTGTGCAAGTCTGGTCCACCACTCATTCTGGAGATCTCTGAGCTTGCGCTGGAGACTGCTGCAGACGAGGCGGAAGGCAGACTTTTTCACGGGGCAGGAAGGCTGGGCTAGGTTGGCCTGATGGGCGGCTCTTTTTTTTTTTGCTAGGTGTTCCTGGATCTCAACATCGTTTTCGTCAAACCAGTCTTAGTTCTTCTTTCTAGCGAAACCCAAGACTTCTGCAGAGGATTTTACACTAGCAGTTTTCAGTTGTTCCCAGAGTGTTTCAGGGGAGGAGTCTGCTGGGTCCGCTGTGTCTTTGAGCCTGCGCTGTAAATCTGTCTGAAAGGCAGCTTTCACGTCGTCAAGCTGAAGGCTGGCAACATCAAGCTTTTTCTTGGGGGGCCCCCATTTCTTGGGTTTTGGCTTGACGTGGAGCCTGAGTTTGCAGCGGACAAGGCGGTGGTCAGTGTGGCCCTCAGTGAGGAGGACATCACTGCGGTCCCTCTGACGCACTAGGACATAGTCGATGCCAGTGTTGGGAGCGAGGATGCATCCAGGCGGTCTTTCGACTGTCCTTTTGCTGAAAAGTAGTGTTGGTGATGACCAGTTGCTGCTCTGCACAGACCTCCAACAGTAGGCGGCCATTGTCATTGCAGTTCCCGACGCCATGCTTGCCGAGGACTCCTTTCCAGGCTTCAGAGTCCTGGCCCACTCTGGCGTTGAAGTCGCCAAGGATGATGACTTTGTCGTCTGCAGGGGTGCTCTGTATGAGGCTGCGCAGGTCAGTGTAAAACTTGTCCTTTTCAGCAGGCTCTGCCAGGAGGGTTGGGGAGTACACACTGAGAAGGGTGACGTGTTGCTGGTGTCTCAGTGGGAGGCGCATGGACATGACGCGGTCTGAGTGACCCGTTGGTAGGTTTTCCAGCTTTGTCGCAATGGAGGTCTTGACCATGAAACCCACGCCTGAGAGCCGTCTTTCTGATTGAGGCCTGCCTGACCAGTAGAGGGTGTACCCAGCGCCAAGTTCTTGGAGGCTGCCTTCGTCCGGAAGGCGTACTTCACTAAGCGCGGCGATGTCGATGTTTAACCTCCGCAATTCATGGGCAATGAGGGCGGAGCGACGTTCAGGGCGTCCGCTGTCTGCTTTGTCGAGCATGGTTCGGATGTTCCAGCATGCTACTTTGAGTCCGGTCGTGGTCGTCATGAGAGTGGATCCGTTATTCTTTCTTGTTTTTTGACCGCAGGAGAAGATGCCCGTTGACCGCGGCTAGCCAACTGGGGTTGCGGGGGGACGAGCTTTGGTTAGGCCACCATTTCTAGGCCCCTCTCCGTGTGGAGCAAGCAGTGCTGTCCCTAGAGAAGGCTGCTTGGTCGTTCAGGGTGTGCCGAGTGACGTCATCCCCAAGTCATCATCAGGCGACCAATATCCTGAACCGCCTGTATGCAGGTTTGAGACTGCGGCGTCCAGTGACATCTTTCACTTGCCGTTTCGCCCCAGCCCGTCGCTACAGGACTTGGTATGGTCAGTGTCATGGTCCGTGGACGTTTCCTAAAGCC
>BTPG01000002.1:53306593-53371593 GCA_036245525.1 Semisulcospira habei | reverse complement strand
CTATCCCGGATTGGCCTCCGCAGCCACGAAAATGCCTATATATATCGACTACAACCAAGACAGCTCCACGCCAACACTACACGTCTTACTGCGCATCGCCAGAAGCGACTGACTCGGCCAACACCACACCCCTCCCAACGAGCAACGATACAAATCTACAGCGACTGGAATAAACAGACCCCCGCAATCTGAATCTAGGACCGGACCTGGGACACCAACCCCTGGGACAGCAAGAGTAAAGAGGCGGCCTCCATCATCGAAAACAGGGAGCTAAACATACACACGAAAAACTTAGTGTGAACGTTGCTCGCTAGTTTTACCGTCAACCCCCCCGAGTTGTGGATCACTGACCAGACCTGATCACCATCGCACAGAAACGATGCCACTTCAGCGGAGCGACACACGCGCCTACTCCTACCCAGCACGACCCAGCGAAAGACACCAGACGCCACCCAACTGACCACGCTTCTCTCCACCATGAGTCATCATCGGGCCGGCCACGCGGTTGGCACACAGCCACACAGAGCAATGCGGGGACCAACACCGGACGCGAGCCTCTCAGTCTCACTACAAGTGAAGCCAGCAACGAGCGCAGTCGGATTCTACAGTACACGCAATGAACGTGTGACTAAACAGACCAGCCGACATCAAGTGAAACAAGACTACAAAATGAATCCCGAAATGACAACCAACACTCTAATAGAGTGAAGAAGATCATCAACTTTCAACGCAATGAAACAAAAATCCACATAAAAGTGGTCAGGCTTGGTCCGCTGACGAGAGTAGTGCCTGGCAAATAAAGCAAAAACTTACTCGAAATACACAAACGCAAATAAATGACAAAATCAAGACCAAACGTCAAATAGTTTTGTGTATACGGCCAGACCGGGTAAATCCTGAAACCTGCGTGTGTGCGATGTGAGCACCGTTTTTTCCTACACTGGACTGTTGGGGACTACCCCGCTCGTGCTCTTCCGCGTAGATTGATCTTTGGTCGATCCGCATGTATGGTGACAGGCTAGCCTGGTTTGGTCAAACACAAAACGATGTTTGGTCTTGTCACTTGAATCAACAAAGTTGCTGAGAAGAAAACCCTAAGGGATTTTCGAAAAGGAAGAAGGAAACCCCTTCCCACCACCACCCCCAGGCTCACAGAGAGACCTAAAAACACTCAATTCGACAAATTGGCGGAGAATCAAACTCGAGACACCTGACCAACCCTTGGAACAGAAAAGATGTCAGCTCATCGCAGCGACATACAGCAAACAGACAGACATCGCGCTGTACTCCTACCCGGCACTACACAGCCAACCAGCAAGACTGACTACAAAACGAAAGCCGAAACGACGACCGACACTCTAACCGAGTAAAGAAGATCGTCAACATTCGACGCAATGAAGCAAAAATCCACAAACACGCCGCCCCTGAGAATACAGCTACACCCTGCGACAAACCAACGAACAGAATATTCGCCTGACTACCCACCGGATTGACCACGCCACCAGATGCCACGACTACTGCAGTCAACACATCTTGCAACCCAACGCCAGAATGGCGGATCGACAGTAAGGCCACCACCCCTACCGCGGTACGGTATGGACGGCCCCAGAATTTGAATCAGCAACCAGCTCCAGATAAGAAAACGATACAGCGAGACAGCAGACGCCAAACCCCCACATCAGGAGCGCTATACAGCCTTTTGAATCTGCAGAAACAGAGCCAGCTCACCGCAGCAACGTACAGCAGACAGACAGCTATCACGCTGGACTCCCACCCGGCACTACACTCCCAACCAGCATCAGCGGACAGCAAGGTGAAAGAGGCGGCCTCCATCATTGAAAACAGGGAGCTAAACATACACACGAAAAAATATAGTGTGAATGTTGCTCGCTAGTTTACCGTCAACCAACACACTCCACCGTGTAACCGATGCAACAGCAGCAGCGGACAGCAAGTTGAAAGAGGCGGCCTCCATCATCAAAAACAGGGAGCTATACATACACACGAAAAATAAAGTGTGGATGTTGCTCGCTAGTTTACCGTCAACCAACACACTCGACCGAATATGCAAATAGCAATTCGACCACAACCAACCCACAGCTCCACGCCGACACATCATCCGGCACAGCGATCTAAATCGCACACGAATGTTATGGACAGCCTTCGGAATTTGAATCGGCAGAAACAAAGCCAGCTCACCGCAGCAACGTACAGCAGACACACAGCTATCACGCTGGACTCCCACCTGGCACTACACTCGCAACCAACATCAGCGGACAGCAAGGTGAAAGAGGCGGCCTCCATCATTGAAAACAGGGAGCTAAACATACACACGAACAAATACAGTGTGAATGTTGCTCGCTAGTTTACCGTCAACCAACACACTCGACCGTATCTAAGTGAGCAAAAAGCAAACGGCAAATAAAGCTCCGCGTACGCTCATTTAGTTCGACCAACCTACAGCTCCACGCCAACACTACACGTCAGCTACGTACAGCAGACAGACAGCTATCACGCTGGACTTCCACCCGGCACTACACTCGCAACCAACATCAGCGGACAGCAAGGCGAAAGAGGCGGCCTCCATCATTGAAAACAGGGAGCTAAACATACACACGAACAAATATTATTGTGTGAATGTTGCTCGCTAGTTAACCGTCAACCAACACACTCGACCGCATCTAAGTGAGCACTAAACGCTCAGTTAGTTCGACCAACCTACAGCTCCACGCCAACACTACCAGTCAGCAACGTACAGCAGACAGACAACTATCACGCTGGACTCCCACCCGGCACTACACTCTCAACCAACATCAGCGGACAGCAAGGTGAAAGAGGCGGCCTCCATCATTGAAAACAGGGAGCTAAACATACACACGAAAAAATATAATGTGAATGTTGCTCGCTAGTTTACCGTCAACCAACACACTCGACCGTATCTAAGTGAGCAAAAAGCAAACGCTCAGTTAGTTCGACCAACCTACAGCTCCAGGCTAACACTACCAGTCAGCAACGTACAGCAGACAGACAGCTATCACGTTGGACTCCCACCCGGCACTACACTCTCAACTAACATCAGCGGACAGCAAGGTAAAAGAGGCGGCCTCCATCATCGAAAACAGGGAGCTAAACATACACACGAAAAAATATAGTGTGAATGTTGCTCGCTAGTTTACCGTCAACCAACACACTCGACCGTATCTATGTGAGCAAAAAGCAAACGCTCAGTTAGTTCGACCAACCTACAGCTTCACGCCAACACTACACATCAGCAACGTACAGCAGACAGACAGCTATCACGCTGGTCTCCCACCCGGCACTACACTATCAACCAACATTAGCGGACAGCAAGAGTAAAGAGGCGGCCTCCATCATCGAAAACAGGGAGCTAAACATACACACGAAAAATATAGTGTGAATGCTGCTCGCTAGTTTTCCATCAGCCAACACGCGGGGTAGTGCCAGATGAGCTTGGCGCCTTCCGGCGCCAAGCTCATCTGGCACTACCCTTGAATTATCATCATCAATCCATCTCCTACAACTGGTACATAGTCGTTGGGAAAAGTTTGGAAATGTGGCCGTGGGGTGAACAGGGTTAAGGAAAAGTTTGCGTGTGAAAGCTCTGCTTCTGGGGAAGAAGTGCGCCATTGTTACAGAGTGCGTATCGCTAGGACAATGTATCTAAAGAGCTGCGTGACGATAGCACTGCGATCGCTGGCACTGTGTAACGATAGCACTACGTAAAGTACATCGCGGCGGAGTTCCAGCGCCCGTGTTTACTACCACTGTAGCGTTATAGAGCGTAGTGCTGTCGACACGTAGTACTAACGGCTGTAGTTCTATCGACACGCAGTGCTCGTGATGCGTAGCGCTAACAGGATTCATCCATTGTTAATTGTAAAACACACGTCAAAAGTGGTATTTTAAGATTTTTTTTTTTTTTTTTTTTTTTTTTTTTTTGGGGGGGGGGGGGGGTGGGGTTGGGGGGGGGGGACGGGTCTTGTGACGAAGGGTGCATCGCCCACAGAAAGTGACAATTTATAGGTTTTCGAAGCTTGAAAATAAATACAGGTGTAATTCGTCCCTCCGTGAGAGAAAAATACTCAGTTCCCTCCAGTAGGGGCGCTTCTTCCCCCCCCACCCCCCACCCCCACCCCACCCCCACCCACCCACTTTCTCACGTACAACCCTGAAGGTAAAAGAGCTAAGGCTGACGTCATCCCCAAAACCTGTTGCTCACTGAGGTATGATACAGCATGTTGCTTGCCTTGCTATTTATTATTGTACATTGCTCTGTGATTCCCGTTCCGCATTGCCAGTAAGGCATGAGCTGGCAACGCGCGGCCCAAAGACTGTTCTTGAGTGCGTGGTCTGCGATTTTCGACATTACGGCCTTCAGCCGCAAGTCGGAAATCACAGACCAGCACAACTCTGTTCCAACTGGCGCATTTTACCCTTTCTGTGCATGGAGCTACTTGCAACAGTCTGGGGCTTTGACGTCATCGCGAAGGTTTGATTTCAGCCTTGAGATGACGGATGATGTCATCTTTGGAGATGACGTCTGTCAGGCTGCCGCTGGTACTGTAACTGTGAACAGTTACGGTGGCTTCATGCACAAAGGTGGTTTCCTGTCTCAGTACTGGAGCCTGGATCTGATTTTTAAAAATATGTGTGCCAAAATCTCAAATCACAGAGTGGAGTTGAGAAACATGCTGTTATCGCAAGCTGTATTCATGTATTTATTATTGATCGTTGAATTCTGTTCCCTTCATTTAAATCATTGTGCCCGGGGTACGAAATACGCACATTTTGGAGTTATCCTCTGAGGACTGCATTACAATTCAGGAGACAGATCGACCATGATAGTTCAAGGGTGGTGGCAGAATAGCTTGGCGCCTGTAGGCGCCAAGCTATTCTGCCACCACCCTTGAACTATCATGGTCGAGACATACCTTGCTGTGGTGTGTCGGGAACAGAATGAGTTAAGCACATGTATACACAATAATACGCCGCTAATGAAATCCCAAGTAAGAAACATGCTTTAAAAAGACCCCGAGAAAACATTTATTGAATGTTTGAATTAGTAAGAATAAAAGATTAGACGTTTACCCGGGAAATCAGACGTAAGTCAAAATCGCCCTTGAAAACAGTGGATAAAAAGCCCGGACAAACATGCGATATCGTATGTTTGTCCGGGGTTTTTAATCCACTGTTTTCGTGGAAACACGTGCGATTTTGACCTACTTCCGATTTCCGGAAATCGTCAATTTATAGTTCCGAAAAGTTGAATTTTATTTGGGGAGTTTTACAGTCAGCAAGAGCATTATAGGTAATATCACAAATCATGATCATTGATTGAGAGAGTGATTGATTATATCTTTCTTCTTGTATTATTATTGTATCATTTTTTAAATTATTATTGCTTTTTTCAAAACTGTGTGTACAACCGATGTTTACTGCATGCTCTGCCTCTTTAAGAAATATGTAACAAGAGGAAAAACTGCAACTGTAAAATAAAATAAATAAATAAATCAGCCCATGAAATAGGCCAATTGAAAATCGGCTGACAGCGCCGTCGCGAACTGAACACAACAAGCACGCTCACGTGAATCACGCGCATTCACTCGCACACTGTACATAAAACACGGACATTGACGTGGTGCTAAGGGCAAGCTCAAGCGAGCTACTGAAGTTTTTGGAAATTCAAATCGTTTTATATTTGAAATTTGATAAGTGAGCTGAAATTGATACCAAAGTCGTGGGGTAGGAAGAGGAGAAAGAACCCCCTGTAAATAAGACACAGTTTATGAAAATGTGATTCTCAGCTTGAATCTGAGGTTTCTTGTTCTCATTCCATTATATACCCACTGATTAACGCATTGGAGACGTGCCGCATGCGGACACGCGGCGAATCGCCGCGTATCCCTATGCGGCACATCTCCAATGAGTTAACCCCACTACCGCCAGCGGGCGCAGGCTTTGTTTTGGAAGTCGTAAATTCAGCGCCAAAGGAGCAGAGATACACAATGTTCTCAGCAAGAGGCCTAGATCCTCGCCACCCCCCGCAACTACGGAGGGGGGGGGGGCTCATGTTTGGCTCTATGCCTCTTTTTGTTGGGTGGTATTCATGTGGTTCAAATGGTTAATAATTCGCAATATTATCTCCTTCATAAATGTTCTTAGTGTGTCATTCAACGACTCACTCAGCCCCGACACCCCACAGCAAGACATGGATCGAGCATGATAGTTCAAGGGTGGTGCCAGAATAGCTTGGCGCCCATAGGCGCCAAGCTATTCTGGCACCACCCTTGAACTATCATGATCGATCTGTCTCCAGAATTGTAATACAGTCCTTCAGCGGGCGACTTCAACATTTAAGGATTTCGGTCCTGGGGTAAAAATGTGTGAACGCGGGACAAGAGGGACAGGTTAAATGACGGAGTCTGAATGTCGTGCAATGGAAAGCTTGTGTGCTCTTCTTCTTTGCACGCAGGAAAGTGACTCCCCTTACGCTTAAAGGGCAGCGGGAAAACCCCTGGTGCGTGTGCCTACGCACATGGGCTGTGAAAAGAAGGGCGGAGCAGTCTCAGCTGAAGCTAGACGACGTCGAGATTGATAGCCCGTTGTACCGGCCAAGTTTCGCATTGAACGCCCGCCATCGAGCAGATCATATTAACCGATCCTCCTCTTCTTCCCAATCTGGCTTCAGCCCAGTTTAGCCCTTCTTCCAGCCTCTCCCTGCATGTTACCGATAAGGCGTGCGGGCCTGTGATTTTGTAACTAACGTTTGTAGGCCGTGATGTCTAAAGTTACAGATCGGCATGTTTATTTAATTTTATTTTTTATTTTATTTTTTTCAGTGCTAGTTGACGGAGATGGTGTTTCCGTCTGATTTCTTTGTTACTTTTTTTTTTGCACCGAAATGTCCGCTGTCCCGAGGAACATGGATTCAAAGTAGCGTCAGCAAGAGGCGTAGATCCTCATGAGCCCGCGCAACTGCGGAGGGTTTCAATGATGATCCATACTCCTTGCTCCTGGGTGCTTGTTCAGATTCTCTCGTGGGTTAAATTAAAGTACTACATGTTCTTAGCACTGAGTGTGTGTGTGTGTTTCATAGTTTTTAAGATTGCATTGCGTTGTTTGTAATATAGCCCCGTTTGCACTTCCAGTTAACCCGTTTAGCCCCGGATCCCTACAGCAGGACATGGCTTGACCATGCTAGTTCAAGGGTAGTGCCAGATTAGCTTGGCGCCTTCAGGCGCCAAGCTAATCCGGCACTACCCTTGAATTAGCATGGTCAAGCCATCCCCTGCAACTGGTACGTAGTCGTTAGGCAACACCTCAAAAATTTGAGAAATGGGACCTTGGGGCTAAACGGGTTGAATGTATCACTCATTTATGAATTAATTGTTACCTGTGTAATGCGTGCTTCCAGCGTCACCACGGTCCGGAAATCTATTTGTACGAGTTCTGCCGTCATAATTATGGCAAAAGCCGATATGTCCGTTTTCGAGAAAAGCGAGGTTTTCTTTATTGTACAGTGAAAAGCGAGGTTTTCTTTATTGTACAGTGAAAACCTCGCTTTTATATATATATATAAAAAAATAAATAAACCTAATAGCTTTTGTCATATAACGGCAGGGTTGCTTTCATTTGCTTGTGCATCAAAATCATGTTTTAATCGTGACCTGCCCTGTCCGGAGGAAGTCTTGGTTGCTGTGGAGACATTAACCCATTTCATCCTGAGGCACATTTGTAAAATTATTGTGTTTATTGCCCTATGGAGGGCTATATTACAGCTTAGGAGATAGATCGACCATTTCAGTTCAAGGGCGGTGCCTGACTAGCGCGGCGCCTCAGGCGCCACGCTAGTCTGGCACCAGCCTTGAACTATCACGGTCAAACATATTTCAGGGAATAGTGTATCCGGATGAATAGGTTTAAGGGGACCTGCCCCACGCAGTAAAGGGTTATTACTTCGCAGTACCCCTTTCATAAACGTAGAGAGTACGTCTTACAATTCTGCTGGGCAAGAGGTCTATGATCAATCAATCAAGATCGCTTTACCCCATTGTGTCCCAGGTACGAAATACCCACATTTTGGAGTTGTCGTCTGAGGAATGCAGTACAATTCAGGAGACAGGTCGACCGTGATAGTTCAAGGGTGGTGCCAGAATAGCTTGGCGCCTATCGGCGCCAAGCTATTCTGGCACCACCCTTGAACTATCACGGTCGAGCCATATCTTGCTGTGGTGTGTCGCGGGCGGAATGTGTTGAAGTACATGTATGCACAATAATACGCCGCTAAAGAAAATCCCAAGTAAGTAAGCCATTCTGGCACCACCCTTGAACTATCACGGTCGAGCCACGTCTTGCTGTACTGTGTCTCGGGCGGAATGTGTTAAAGTACACGTATGCACAATAATACGCCGCAAAAGACAATCCCAAGTAAGTAAGCTACTCTGGCACCACCCTTGAACTATCATGGTCGATACCATCCCATTTTAGGGATGTAAAAAACAAAAAAAAAAAGGCGCTTCATGAAAAAATTCCGACTTTTGACGACTGTACAGCCAAACTGACACACTGCTCGAGGTCCTTGAAAGTAAATCGTATCAGGTCAACTGGCACTGAATAGCATTTGTTCTAAGACTGCGGTATAAGAGAATTCTTTGAGAAAATATTTGCCAAAAAAAAACACCACTGCGCTCCGATATCAAACAACGACCCACTCAAGCAACCGGCCCCAGGTGGTCTTGCTCGGGCAGTACGCCACGAGTACACGTATATTCAAATGAGATGCTTAGCATCTCGTTTGAATAGAAATGTACGTGTGGTGCACTCCCTGATCTGGCACAACAGCATCGCATCATCAGGTGCAGCGTCCCTAGCATGTCGTACGTTTGTTTAGCCTAATAGACCGGCTAATTCAATATTCTGGTGTGTGTGGGTTGTTTTGTGTGTGTGTTTTTTGTTGGGTTTTTTGTTTGTTTGTTTGTTTGTTTTTTCTGGGGGGGGGGGGGGGGGGGGGGGGGAGGTCGCAAGCAGAGCAGGCACGCCTCGTGAAAGCCTCGTTCAGTCCCGACACACCACAGCCAGATATGGCTTGACCATGATAGTTCAAGGGTGCTGCCAGAATAGCTTCCTTACTCGGGATTTTCTTTAGCGGCGTATTATTGTGCATACATGTACTTTAACACATTCCGCCCGAGACACACCGCAGCAAGATATGGCTCGACCATGATAGTTCTAGGGTGGTGCCAGAATAGCTTGGCGCCTATAGGCGCCAAGCTATTCTGGCACCACCCTTGAACTATCATGGTCAATGTACGACCGTTTACAGCCAACGATCCTGAAAACAGGTCTGGTGCTTGCATGCTCAAGTGTGTTGATAGAGATGCCAACAGCGGATAACTTAGCCGCCGCAAAGCTACTCGTGCAATGTGGTTTGCAGACCCGTGAATCCCTGAACCCGCCGGAGTTTCTTCACTTCCTCCCGATGTATGCACGTGTATTGAGAATTGAATGGAAGGAACGTGTTACATTTTGTTGATACAACTTTCATTTTTTTTGTGTTCTATAGTTCTGCAATTTATGTTTGTTAGTCCAGTTCACTCCCTTTTTGAAGCAATGACATTTTTATGAGCTGGCTGCATTTTTTTTTTTTTGGTATTTCTGTCTTATTATGCATTAAAATGAGACAAAGTTGCATGGCATTTGAACAAGTTGTGCCTCTGTATGTGTGTGTGAGGGGGGGGGGGGATGTTGTTCGACACCACACGTGTGCTGTGTTGTGAATTTGTACCTTACAGCTTAGACCGTAATATCAGAGCCCTACGGTCCAAAATCACAGACCATCACACATAACAGCTAGGGGGTGTTCGCTCACATTGGGTGGCGAGACCAGTTTATGTGCTATAACAACCGATCAGTCTGTCAGTAATTCGTCTGTTACAAGAAGCTTTCATCGATCGAACAGCCATCCAACCAATGTACAAAACTGAGACCATCGGCCCGATGGCCTTTCGCGCATTGGGCAGGCAGCTATCCAACCAATCGGTCAATGAGCCTTACAACCAAACAAATGAAACGGGGCATTCACACCAGGGGCGAATCTGTTACATCGAGTGGGGGGGGGGAAAGTCCAACTTCTTGTCTGGGACCTTCAACCTGAAACAAAAGGCCCCCCCACGCTAGATCCGCCCCTGCACTCAGTGAAAGACACATGGCTGACTGAATGACGAAACTGGTGCCGGAAGCAGCAGTTCGTCAGGCCGACCGTCCACCTCACTGGGAACAATCATCACGGCTGTGTGAGGACCAACTCTGGCTGGCGTCGGCTCGGCAACGAGTGACCTTTTGGTTTTCTTTTGCAGTTAGCACACTGTGAAAAACGTAGAATGATGCTTGACTGTGCAAAATGCCTTGTTACTAAACTATCATTACAAGCTTGACTAAGCCATTAAAATCACTCAATGGTAGAATGATAGTGGTGGTGTCCCCTTGCACCGTGTAGTGCAGACAGTACAGTCGTACCCTCAAGACCGCGGTGACCCAGTTTGTAGTGAGATCCGGGTGACTACGCGACGCCGACTGTGGTGCAGTGCGTCGTAACAAAATCGCGCTGCAACACGGCGACAGCTCTTTGCCATAGGGGCCTGACGAATAGTGCTTTGACCGAAATGCAAATCCGCTGCGCCATCGAGTGCGCGCCACCGCGTCCACTAGCTCAATTCAAAATACAAGGGAGGAAACGAAAGGCACGCAAAGCGATGAAGCACTGTGATTCCAGAGCAGTTTTCAACCCCCCCAAAGTAACCATCCGCCTAAAACCTCGAACTGAACAAACTCGGTAGATATTTTGCCACAAATCTATACCAACTGTGTCCGCCGATCAAAACTGATAGTTTAGTATCAAGGCTTTTTGCACAGTCAAGCATCATTTTAGCAGACGTCTATGTGTCGGGCTTTAGATGTGGCCAAAAATACGCCTCATGGTCATTTTGCATTGGTTTATGTAAATCAGCATATCCAATGAAATTAAAACAAGAAGGCATCTTGGCCGTCGACATGAACGTGCACGCAGCAATCGCTTTGGGTACGTATTTCCCCCAGCCCGGCCGAAAAGTTCTACTTTAATGGAATCTGCTTTAAACACTGCTCAGGTGTCAATATCTTTTCCAGTAATTCGCTTCGACTTTAGACTAGTAAACACGGCAGAAACTAATGAATGCACGGCAGTGCCGCAGAGTGGCCTCTTTCACGGCACTCTACTAAAGGGTTTAACGTTGAACACTAGATGTTGAGAAAGAGGTCCGATACTTCTGGCCACAGCTAGAATTTTGCGCGCGTCTTTCGTTTCCTCCCTTGAGTATCTGAATTGAGCTAGAGTGGACGCGGTGGCGCGGCGCGGCGCACCCGGTGTCGCAGCGGATTTGCATTTAATCAAAGCATTACTAGTCAGGCTCCTATGCTCTTTGCAGGCAAGCTTGTCACAGTTGAACTTTCTTCTTTCACAACATAGAGACGTCTGGCACTACAGGTAAGGGTGGATACCACTGTCACATAATTGTTGTGAAGGCCGGTGTGTACTCCGCAATACAACCTCGCGCAACGCACGGGGACTGCTCTTGTTCCGTCTGCTGCCGTGTCACAGCTTCCTTCTTCTCCAGTGTAGAAGGCACGTACAACGAGCTACTTATTGTGAAAGCTGTATCAGTTGTTTGTCGTGAAGGCCGGTGTGTACTGTACCAATAAGATCACTGACACTGTTTAAACACAGGTAAGCAGGTCACAGTTACTTTCTTCTTTCTTCTCGGTGTAAGCACGTACGCTACAATACCACTTGTTTGTCATGACGGCCGGTGTGTGAACGCAAAATTACCGCTCAGTTTATGGAACTTAGGGGCAGATCTGGAGGTCAGAAAAAGGAAGGGGAGAGGGGGCCGAGTTACAGGGGTTCCGCCCCCACCCCCTTCCGGGACCCGCGCCTCTTTGTGTTTGCCCCCCCCCCCCCACCCCCACCTCCACCCCCCACGTCATCTGCTTCTACCGCTGCATTGAAGTAATGACTGGAAGTGTTACGGTGAGACATAGTCTATATTGAAGTGATGGCTGGACGTGTTACGGTGAGACATAGAATATATTGAAGTGATGGCTGGAAGTGTTGCGGTGAGGCATAGTCTATATTGAAGTGATGGCTGGACGTGTTACTGACGATGAGACATAAAATATATTGAAGCGATGGCTGGAAGTGTTGCGGTGAGACATAGTCTATACTGAAGTGATGAGATGTGTTACGATGAGACATAGAATATATTGAAGTGATGGCTGGAAGTGTTGCGGTGAGATATAGTCTATATTGAAGTGATGGCTGAAAGTGTTACGGTGAGACATAGTCTATATTGAAGTAATGAGATGTGTTACGATGAGACATAGTCTATATTGAAGTGATGGCTGGACGTGTTACGGTGAGACATAGTCTATATTGAAGTAATGAGATGTGTTACGATGAAGTGATGGCTGGAAGTGTTACGGTGAGACATAGTCTATATTCAAGTGATGGCTGAAAGTGTTTCCGTGAGACATAGTCTATATTGAAGTAATGAGATGTGTTACGATGAGACATAGTCTATATTGAAGTAATGGCTGGAAGTGTTGGGGTGAGACATAATCTCGCTGCAGACCTGGCTTGGGACTAGGTATGTAAAATGTTTGAACACGTGACTTCAGTGGTTGGCCAGAATGCTAGAGCGCTTTCCCGGGCTATTTTTTAAAAAGTAAACAAAATACGTCACTTCTCTAGAGTTGTGCGAGAACGAAGAATATTTTACTCAGGCAACGTTTGCCAGTGATTAGCAGTACAAATTACAGACGCAATCCGATAACATATCTCCGGCGCAAGCAGGTTGACTGTGTGGTATTTATTTTCGTGGGAAACCTTCCTCTGGCTGGCATAAAAACGGTGTGTTCTGTGTAACAGCAACATAGTGGTAACTTAACTCATTCTACCTCAGAAACACCACAGCAAGATATGGATCGACCATGATAGTTCAAGGATGATGCCAGAATAGTCGATCTGTCCCCTGCACTGCACTGCAGTTTTCAGAGGACAAAGGCAAAATTGGGGGATTTCGGTCTTAGGCTACAATGAGTTAAGACTAGATTTTCATGGCCCTCGTGTTCTGCGGGGGCTCATAAGGATTTATACATATTGCAGATGCTTGGAGGCAATTCATTAGTCTTTAGCTTTTTGTACTCTTTGTATCGCTCTTTACGGGTTTCGACGTTCAATGCGAGTGCCGAAGCACACGATGACAGCGATGGCACGTTTACGGACGAAAAAAGTATCTTTGGGATTGGTGAAGAACGGCAAGTTTAAAATTAATCAAAGTGTTAACGTTGTCATAGTTGAAAAGGATGCATTAGTGTTGCAGCAGAACAGTATTTTGTGTTCTATTTCGTAAGACCCTGGCTCGAGAATCCATCAACAACTTTGCAGGGCCGCAAGACTTCGGGAAGGAAAATATATCGAGCAAGCTCATGAATAATTAATTTGCTTGATATACAATATATCAGTACATGTGTCAAAAAAGGGAAACAAATATAGAGTGGGTACATACCTTCATATCACAAGAGCCACCAGGTGCATTTTTGAAGAAAAGCTAGCTTTGTATTGTTGTACAAAGAACATTTCGCTTTCCTCAAAATTGGCCATACCCTCTTTTGCCATAAAACTACAGTTAAGAAAATGGAATACTGGAAACCACGCCGCCTTTGTGCAAATTAAAAATTACAAAAAAGTAATGTGTGTTACCGCCTCCTCCTTCGCACCTTACGGTACACCCGATATCAGCCAATCATTCACACCTTACGGCCACACACGCACCCGATATTAGCGACAGATTCACACCTTACCGTACACCCGATATCAGCCACTCATTCACACCTTACCGTACACCCGATATCAGCCACTCATTTACACCTTACCGTACACCCGATATCAGCCACTCATTCACACCTAACCGTACACCCGATATCAGCCACTCATTCACACCTAACCGTACACCCGATATCAGCCACTCATTCAATGGTTTCTTTGACCTGCCGAAGGCCTACAAGGGTCCGTGCAGCGAACCCCTCCGATCAATAACGTATTTGTTTTCATTCCTCCGTGTATTCTTTAGAAGAAGAAAAAATCCATTTGACGAAGCCCGCTTCTCTTGCGGATAGGTGACACCATTGAATATACATGTTCTGCCGGCGATTCCCATTCCCTTACGAGTCAGAGTGTGACATAGAAGCGCAAACTTCGACTGAGAGTAAAAAGTTTATTTTGGCTTGTGTATAGAATGTTTCATGCTGCAATGTCTACAAAAGGTCGTCAAAGTATGACATCTACAAAAGGTCGTCAAAGTATGACAGTGACACAGAAGAGTGCTTCTTGACTGCAGTGTGATTCAGAAAAATTAAGAACTTTTACATGAAGTGATCGGCATTTGACCATGTGACAGCATGTGCGCATTAGCATGGCGCCTTGTGCTTTTCAAGATTCAAGATGACTTTGAAAGAGATGTTTCGAGTGTGCAGCAGATTGTCATGTTTTATTGTGAAGTCTCATGTGCGTTTGGATATCTGGAAAAAAAAGAATAGCAAAGAACGCTTGATGTTGACAGCAGGACTAGTGCTGAGAGGGATTTTATTTTATTTTACAGCGTTGACATGATGTCAGATAGTCTTCGAAAATTCGTATGGTGTTTATCTTCAGATTATCCAGTATTGAGTGAAGTGATGAGAGAACTTTGGCAATATCGTGCTTTGTGTGTGGCAGCTTCAAACGAAACACTAAAAATAATAAGATATGCATGTTTTCAAACAATTCGAAATCTACATCCTGGTTAGTTTCTTTGACTGAGGTACTCACAAAGAGTGTTCACCACTGTGTTGTTAGATTTTATAGTGTTTTTTGTGTGTATTTTCGTTTTAATTCTTGAATTTGTTACTCCGTGCTTTGGTGTAATCGTGGCGTGTTGGTAATATTGAAATCTGCCGGATGTGCAGACGACAGTGTGTTGTTTACAACGAATGCTGTCTCTGATTGGTTAAAAAATAACTCGGAAGCTATTTTAGTTCCATGGTTTCCCCTGAAAATGCCCGGTGCATGGCGATGAGATGGATTTGGCGAAGGCTTTTGCTATTTGCGCTGTGTAATTAGTGGTGACATATTCTTGAAGTTGGCTCCTCACGTCATAAAAAATAAGGCAGAGGATGTGTATTATGCCAAATAGCTACAACAAATCCACCAACTATATATTTTGTTGTTTCGGGTTCGGGGTTAGACTCGGTTGAAAGTCTATCACTTTGATGTGAGGAAGATGGGGGTGACATCGATGGGGTTGTTAACAGACCTGACGGCGGGTCAGTTACATGAGCCTTTTCTGTTAACGCCTGAAGCTGTAATTTTTTTTTTTTTTTTTTTTTTTTTTTTTTTTTTTTTGTCTGTTATATTCAGCTAGTCTTTTTCCAGCCTCAACTCTTCCTGGACTTTTAGTCTTAGTCACCGTTTGAGCCTGTGACAAGACAGGGATGGGGTTCGGTTGTAGAGTCGTATGGGTCTCGTCCATTTGTTCCATATTTTTCTGCAGTAAAATTTAATTTCGAAAAATCAATATGACTCCAAGGAACAAGCAAGGTTACCACAGGTGCAAGGTAATTTCCAAACTTGTAAAACATGGCACATGCTAATTTGCCTATTGCACTTGAAATTATTGGGTTACCTTCGAGATTGTGTGATAGGCTGTCACGATCAACAGGTAGAAAGTGGCTAACTGCTTTTGTATAAAGAGACACAAAAGATCGACTCAGATCACGAGTCATGCGTGAACCAATGTGATTTTCATATTTGGTGTGTAGTTTGTTTAGTTCGTCAGTGGTGAGTGATTCAATATCGTCTATCATATATTGTTTTCCGAGATAAGCTTTTGATTTGCCTGAAACAACTACAGAGAGAAGGCGCTGTTTTTTAGAGTCTAAGTCTTTGTTTTCTACAGCGCTGATATCGCTTAGAAGAAGTAATTCGTCTTGATTCATTTTATAATAAGTCATAAAATGCCACTATTTCTGAATGCAAAGACTTATATCATTGATATACTAATTAGCTCAGATGTTAATTTTGCTTAAGTCATCAATTGTATTGCATTGCATTGATTTTGGAGATCTTTATTTTCACAGAGTAAGAAAGAGGGGATTTGGAGAAATGTGAGCGAAGTGATCATTATGAGCTTTGATAGCGAAAAATAGTTAATTAATGGTTGTTTAATTAGGAAAACAAAAATGGTTGCTCAAGGAAAACAGTTTATTGTATCTCTCCTCTAAGTTTTAAACAAGATGGGATGAATCATAACCTACAAATTCCCTTCTATATGAGAGCTGTCCTCGCTGTCAATGGTCTCTACCTTTTGTCTTTGACGTGATTCTGATGTTGAAATATCTCATATTGAACAATATGAGGCTTTCATCCCAAAGTCTACCGTATTGTTTGGAACTCGTATGAGTTTTTCTTTTATGAACATTCACAACTGTTCATATTTTTAAAGCTTATCCTTTTGATCCGTTTCCCTCCTCTCTTAGTCAGCCTCTGATCAACACACACACACCGGCACACACAAATAAAGACGGACAGACGGCGCTTCCCGCCATTAGTACGCTCTGTGGGCTGGAGTAGCGACAGGAATTCTGAAGAAAAATAGCTGGAGCAGTAATATGACGTCACTATAAGCTTGACGTCATGGCATCGCTAGTCAACAACGCGGTGTACACAGTGACAAAATTGATGTTTCACGTCATTCATCCGAAAGGCTCGCAGCCTCTTCCAGGGCTGACTGTTTTGTTCCACACAGCCTCTTCCAGGGCTGACAGTTTGATGGGAGTATATAGTGGATCCAAAACTTGAAGAAATTAATTTTTTTTTCAATTGCAGAGATACAAAGTTGGCTAACGAACTCATTCAATGTCTTTCTCAAAACTAGCTATTTCCAACATTTAAGTAAAGGTGACAAAAATTACGGACTCTAATCTGGGCCAACCGACTTTCTATAAGGGTGTTTTATGTCTTCAGGGAGACATCGTGCGTACAGCAATATCGGAGATTTTCGTGTTTACACACACACACACACACACACACACACACACACACACACACACACACACACACACACACACACACACACGCACACGCACACACGAACTTACGGCGCTTTGCGCCAAATGTACGTTGAGCAGCGAGGTTGGCGTAACTAGACATGACGTAATTATTTTCTTTTTATTTCAGTTGTCAGATGATTAGGCCTGCCCGCCTTTGACATCATGGACATGCTATTAAATTTTCCCCTCCGCCACCCGTCCTAAAATGTCCCTTCTATAAACAGAAGGGACTTTCAAAAAGAGAAAATGTTGCCATCAATTCTGAAAATCTGACAAAAGTGACCCTAGTCTCTTCTCATCAGAGGCCAGCCACTCCTGATTGGACTGTTTACTGGGGATACCGTTACAGGACAAGCAAGTGTCGCCGTTAATGACGATATCACACGGTTGCTTGAGGTCATAATAATATGCTAAATGTTTTGAGTAGTTAATCTAAGCGGTCAACTTCTGTTGCATCTGAGCCTCTGTCAAGAAATGGGGTGTCATTATTGCAGATAGTTTTGAGAAGCCAAGGGCATCGTGCACTTTCCTTTGAACTCGGGAGGGGGGGGGGGATGGGCAGCACGTACGGTAGTCAGGTCTAGCTCTTAAACTCATAATGTCCTGTGTATTGCGCCGCGTGTCGTCACTCACATGGAGTGTGAATGTCATCTGACACTGATATACTGTGCACGCTTTCTGCTTTACAAATGTCGGTTTTGTGTTTTGTTTTCAGTAACCAGACATGGCAACAGCAGCTCCTGATGTGGATTTGGAATGTCCAGTGTGCCGCGAAGAGTTCAAACAGCCCAAGTTTCTTCCTTGTACACACGTGGTCTGCAGCAAGTGTGCCCTGTCCTGGTTATCCGCCAGGGGGCAGTGTGGGTGTCCGTTGTGTCGTGCCCCCATCCTTCAGACCACTCAGCCTCAGTCACCCGACCTAAGCGCCATCGTGGATTCCCTGCCTACTGACTTTGCCACCATGTCACTGATAGAGAGTCAGCGTGCACTCAGCGGAGATCAGGAGTGTACAGTGTGTGACAGTCCGAACGCTACATCATACTGCCTGCACTGCGGCGTCAAACTGTGCAAGTCCTGCAAGAATGGCCACGCTATACTACACGGGACCAGTTGAGGATTTAAAGTCCCTCACTGCAGCCCGTCTGGCCTCCAGTCGCCGCTCGCCATGTGACCTTCACCCCGACAAAATCGCGGAGCTTTTCTGTCATCAGCACAAGAAACTGATCTGCTTGCTGTGTTCGTCAGCACATCACCGGGCGTGTTCAGGGGTGGGGACGGTGGGGGATGTGGCTGTACAGGCTCGTGGTGAATTTCAACAACAGGCGCAGCGACTGAGAAACAGGGAGGGTGACGTCAATACAAAGGTAGGTCTAGATACGTCATATAGAACTGATTAACAGATTTTCGTCACTGGTCCTCCTGACCACTCCCCCTTCTCTCCCCTCCCCCCCCCCCCCCCTCTCCCGGGTCTGCCTTGGGGGACTTGGGTGGGGTTAACTACTTTTTAGTTCCCAGGGTCACCCTGGTCAGCCCCACAGGGTGGTTTTTCCCTCTATTCTGGGGCATGTGTTTCTGTCTACCCTTGGTTCATTCACCTGTAGTTTCCTTTTTTAAACTCTCCCTACTGTCTGCGCTGCCTGTAGCTCTTGATATTGGATGTGTGTTGATAAATGGTCTTGGTTTTATTTAGGGTATTAGACCGGCTGGCGACATACATTCAATATTCTGTTTAGGGTTTTTTTCACAAGCAGTGCAGGCACGTCCTGAGAAAATCTTGTTGCTGTCGGGACGGTAAACAATGTTTAACCAACCAACCAACTTTTTTCCCGGGAAGTCTTATCAATATCTGTTAACACAGCGCGTCGTGTCTGAATGTAAGGGATAGAGGGGGGGGGGGGGGGGGTGTTGACCGGCTGAGGCGGGTAAGGTATAGACATGCTGCCTAATTATGCAAACTGATAAGCCACTAGTAGCCAACGTTAACCTGTCGCTGCCGAAGCACAAATACGCACCAGCTAAGTCTAGTCGAGGCCGGTGGCTCATGAGGATCTATGTCTCCTGCTGACATCATTTATATCCGTGTACGTCACGCTGACCGGGTTAACAGCAGTACGTCGGTCATGTTTTTACTGACGTTATTTCTACGCGCCGACAGTGAAGTGGTTAAATGTCCAAGTTGTCAAATTATTAACCCCTTCACAGCCGGAAACAATGCAAACACAGACATGCAATAGGCACGGAGTTTCATGAGCCCCCGCAGAAGCTGGGGCAGATAAAGTTCTTTGTTTCTTCCTGGCCCTGTTCAGATGCTGGGATAAAGTTCTTTGTCTCCTGCTGGCCCTGTTCAGATGCTGGGATAAGAGTCTTTGTCTCCTGCTGGCCCTGTTCAGATGCTGGGATAAGGTTCTTTGTCTCCTGCTGGCCCTGTTCAGATGCTGGGATAAGGTTCTTTGTCTCCTGCTGGCCCTGTTCAGATGCTGGGATAAAGTTCTTTGTCTCCTGCTGGCCCTGTTCAGATGTTGGGATAAGAGTCTTTGTCTCCTGCTGGCCCTGTTCAGATGCTGGGATAAGGTTCTTTGTCTCCTGCTGGCCCTGTTCAGATGCTGGGATAAGGTTCTTTGTCTCCTGCTGGCCCTGTTCAGATGCTGGGATACGGTTCTTTGTCTTCTGCTGACCCTGTTCAGATGCTGGGATAAGGTTCTTTGTCTCCTGCTGGCCCTGTTCAGATGCTGGGATAAGGTTCTTTGTCTCCTGCCCCCACCCGGGTCTGCCCTGGGGGACTTGGGTGGGGTTAGGTACTTTTTAGTTCCCAGGGTCACCCTGGTCAGCCCCACAGGGTGAGTTTTTCTCTCTATTCTGGGGCATGTGTTTCTGTCTACCCGAGGTCCATTCACCTGTATTTGCCTTTTTAAAACTCTCCCTACTGTCTGCACTGCCTGTAGCTCTTGATATTGGATGTGTGTTGCTAAATAGTCATAGCTTTATTTAGGCCCCATGTGTTAGGTTTATTTAACGTATTTGACCGGTTGGCGACATACATTCAATGTTCTGTTTAGTTTTTCTTTTTCACAAGCAGTGCAGGCACGTCCTGAGAAAGCCTTGTTGCTGTCGGGACGTTAAGCAATGTACAATCAATCAATCATCTTTGTCTCCTGATGGCCCTGTTCAGATGCTGGGCTGATAAGGTTATTTGTCTCCTGATGGCCCTGTTCAGATGCTGGGCTGATAAGGTTCTTTATCTCCTGCTGGTCCTGTTCAGATGCTGGGATAAAGTTCTTTGTCTCCTGCTTGCCCTGTTCAGATGCTGGGATAAGGTTCTTTGTCTCCTGCTGGCCCTGTTCAGATGCTGTGATAAGGTTCTTTGTCTCCTGCTGGCCCTGTTCAGATGCTGGGATAAGGTTCTTTGTCTCCTGCTGGTCCTGTTCAGATGCTGGGATAAGGTTCTTTGTCTCCTGCTGGCCTTGTTCAGATGCTGGGATAAGGTTCTTTTTCTCCTGCTGGCCCTGTTCAGATGCTGGGCTGATAAGGTTCTTTGTCTCCTGCTGGCCCTGTTCAGATGCTGGGATAAGGTTCTTTGTTTCATGCTGGCCCTGTTCAGATGCTGGGATAAGGTTCTTTGTCTCCTGCTGAACTTGTTCAGATGCTGGGATAAGGTTCTTTGTCTCCTGCTGACCCTGTTCAGATGCTGGGATAAGAGTCTTTGTCTCCTGCTGGCCCTGTTCAGATGCTGGGATAAGGTTCTTTGTCTCTTGCTGGCCCTGTTCAGATGCTGGGATAAGGTTCTTTGTCTCCTGCTGGTCCTGTTCAGATGCTGGGATAAGGTATTTGTCTCCTGCTGGCCCAGTTTAGATGCTGGGATAAGTTCTTTGTCTCCTGCTGACCCTGTTCAGATGCTGGGATAAGGTTCTTTGTCTCCTGATGGCCCTGTTCAGATGCTGGGATAAGGTTCTTTGTCTCCTGCTGGCACTGTTCAGATGCTGGGCTGATAGGAGTCTTTGTCTCCTGCTGGCCCTGTTCAGATGCTGGGATAAGGTTCTTTGTCTCCTGCTGGCCCTGTTCAGATGCTGGGATAAGGTTCTTTGTCTCCTGCTGGCCCTGTTCAGATGCTGGGATAAGGTTCTTTGTCTCCTGCTGAACCTGTTCAGATGCTGGGATAAGGTTCTTTGTCTTCTACTGGCCCCGTTCAGATGCTGGGATAAGGTTCTTTGTCTCCTGCTGGCCCTGTTCAGATGCTGGGCTGATAAGGTTCTTTGTCTCCTGCTGGCCCTGTGCAGATGCTGGGATGAAGTTCTTTGTCTCCTGCTGGCCCTGTTCAGATGCTAGGATAAGGTTCTTTGTCTCCTGCTGGCCCTGTTCAGATGCTGGGATAAGGTTCTTTGTCTCCTGCTGGCCCTATTCAGATGCTGGGATAAGGTTCTTTGTCTCCTGCTCGTCCTGTTCAGATGCTGGGATAAGTTCTTTGTCTCCTGCTGGCCCTGTTCAGATGCTGGGATAAGGTTCTTTGTCTCCTGCTGGCCCTGTTCAGATGCTGGGATAAGGTTCTTTGTCTCTTGCTGGCCCTGTTCAGATGCTGGGATAAGGTTCTTTGTCTCCTGCTGACCCTGTTCAGATGCTGGGATAAGGTTCTTTGTCTCCTGCTGGCCCTGATCAGATGCTGGGATAAGGTTCTTTGTCTCCTGCTGGCCCTGTTCAGATGCTGGGATAAGGTTCTTTGTCTCCTGCTGGTCCTGTTCAGATGCTGGGATAAGGTTCTTTGTCTCCTGCTGGCCCTGTTCAGATGCTGGGATAAGGTTCTTTGTCTCCTGCTGGCCCTGTTCAGATGCTGGGATAAGGTTCTTTGTCTCCTGCTGACCCTGTTCAGATGCTGGGATAAGAGTCTTTGTCTCCTGCTGGCCCTGTTCAGATGCTGGGATAAGGTTCTTTGTCTCTTGCTGGCCCTGTTCAGATGCTGGGATAAGGTTCTTTGTCTCCTGCTGGTCCTGTTCAGATGCTGGGATAAGGTATTTGTCTCCTGCTGGCCCAGTTCAGATGCTGGGATAAGTTCTTTGTCTCCTGCTGACCCTGTTCAGATGCTGGGATAAGGTTCTTTGTCTCCTGATGGCCCTGTTCAGATGCTGGGATAAGGTTCTTTGTCTCCTGCTGGCCCTGTTCAGATGCTGGGATAAGGTTCTTTGTCTCCTGCTGACCCTGTTCAGATGCTGGGATAAGGTTCTTTGTCTTCTACTGGCCCCGTTCAGATGCTGGGATAAGGTTCTTTGTCTCCTGCTGGCCCTGTTCAGATGCTGGGCTGATAAGGTTCTTTGTCTCCTGCTGGCCCTGTGCAGATGCTGGGATAAGGTTCTTTGTCTCCTGCTGGCCCTGTTCAGATGCTGGGATAAGGTTCTTTGTCTCCTGCTGACCCTGTTCAGATGCTGGGATAAGGTTCTTTGTCTTCTACTGGCCCCGTTCAGATGCTGGGATAAGGTTCTTTGTCTCCTGCTGACCCTGTTCAGATGCTGGGATAAGAGTCTTTGTCTCCTGCTGGCCCTGTTCAGATGCTGGGATAAGGTTCTTTGTCTCCTGCTGGCCCTGTTCAGATGCTGGGATAAGGTTCTTTGTCTCCTGCTGGTCCTGTTCAGATGCTGGGATAAGGTTCTTTGTCTCCTGCTGGCCCTGTTCAGATGCTGGGATAAGGTTCTTTGTCTCCTGCTGGCCCTGTTCAGATGCTGGGATAAGGTTCTTTGTCTCCTGCTGGCCCTGTTCAGATGCTGGGATAAGGTTCTTTGTCTCCTGCTGGCGCTGTTCAGATGCTGGGATAAGGTTCTTTGTCTCCTGCTGACCCTGTTCAGATGCTGGGATAAGGTTCTTTGTATCCTGCTGGCTGTGTTCAGATGCTGGGATAATGTTCTTTGTCTCCTGCTGGCCCTGTTCAGATGCTGGGCTGATAAGGTTCTTTGTCTCCTGCTGGCCCTGTTCAGATGCTGGGCTGCTTGAAGGTTCTTTGTCTGCTGCTGGCCTTGTTCAGATGCTGGGCTGATAATGTTATTTGTCTCCTGCTGGCCCTGTTCAGATGCTGGGATAAGGTTCTTTGTCTCCTGCTGGCCCTGTTCAGATGCTGGTATAAGGTTCTTTGTCTCCTGCTGGCCCTGTTCAGATGCTGGGATAAGGTTCTTTGTCTCCTGCTGGCCCTGTTCAGATGCTGGGATAAGGTTCTTTGTCTCCTGCTGGCCCTGTTCAGATGCTGGGATAAGGTTCTTTGTCTCCTGCTGGTCCTGTTCAGATGCTGGGATAAGGTTTTTTGTCTCCTTCTGGCCTTGTTCAGATGCTGGGATAAGGGTTCTTTGTCTCCTGCTGGCCCTGTTCAGATGCTAGGCTGATAAGGTTCTTTGTCTCCTGCTGGCCTTGTTCATGTCCGTGTTCCTGGGATTGGTGGATTATCCCGTGTGGAACCTGCCCTGAGTTCAACAATATAATTTTGTGTCCACTGGCAATGAAGGGGTTAAATTATGATAGTTTTTTTCTCAACAGCCATCATGTCAGTTTATTCCCATTTTAATTAATTAAATACAGACGTTGAAATTATTGACACTAACGACAGCTTTTGTCTCAAACTTCAGGAAAAATAGCCGGATGAGAGCTTTCGTGACGCACTGACTCACATCAGTACCTGTCACGCTGAGGTCAAGGCCACATTTCATGACCTGCGTAAACAGTTGGATAAACGTGAACAGGAAATCGCCGCCCAGCTACAGCAGCACCAAGATGACGTCATGTCCAGAATGCAGGCCGAGAAAGCCGTCCTGGATCAACAGAGGGTATCCATAGCGGCATACGCTAGCTCAGTGGAGCGTCTGATAATTCCCTCCCCTGACAGCGCTTTGCTGGGGATGTTAGAGAAACTGAAGGCGCGATTGGATGACCTGGAGACACAGCAACAGCCAACTGGTGGCTCGTCTCGAACATCCTACATGCGGATGACCTTGCAGTGTGGAGCGCAGCAGAACAAACAAATAGCACCCTGCAGAATCCAGGATGCTGCCAATAGAGTCAGCAGCTGGACTGAAAGATGGCCACTCAAACTGAGCTAGACCATCTCTTTCAATCAGATGGAAGAGGTCACCTTGTAACTGGAGACCTTCCAGTACCAAAGATAGACAGACCAACTTTACTCGCAAAAAATAAATTACTGGATTCACGTGGAGACCTCACATCAAAGCCATGGAAGCTAGAGCTGTGACAAAAAAAGTCTCTGATGAAAAAACTGGTGGGGACCCCATTGGCGCAAATTACAGCTTCCTGGCGCAAGCAAACACCAGCTCGGTCAGACATGTAGTGCGGTACCAAGATACACCGACAACATGAAACACTGCCTGCAAAACAAAAACGTCAGGCTTGACAAGATGCAGAACATGGGTCATTCTCATGATGCAGTGACATTCTTAGAGCCATCTGGAGCATCCCGATTTAGGAAATGGAGGACATTGGAGCCACTGGAACGCAGAACAGCACACACGATGAAGAGACTTACTAAACACGACAGCACTGGAGACTACAGGAGCAGACCAAGAACCACCAGAAACGCCCAAGTCTGAAAAGCCAACTGAAGGTCCTGCAAATGGCTAAAACTGACGTACTGGAACCAAGCCCAAAGATGTGTGAAGAGCTCCCTTGAAATACCTAGACATCTCAAAAGAGCCTTCTAGACAACATAAACGATGTTCTAGGACTCGTTGCCAAAGGTCGCGGTACTGCACAAAGCCATCTCGCTGGAGATTATGCACAAGCGCTACCCTCACAGCAGCTGTGCTCACATCTACACAGGCGGGTCCGCATAAGACACCGTGCGAAACGAAGGAAGTGGCGTGTACATCTGTTGTGCAGACCGCACTACTACCTCCCTCTCCTTACCAGCTGGCGGCAGCAGCTCCAACTGTCGTACAGATCTGCAGGCGCTCAACACAGCAGCAGAGCACTCGCTAGGGTAAGGCAGCAGCTTGATCCTCTGATCTGCTCACCAGGAAGCTTCAAGATAGACTGGATGCCCTGTCCACAAAATAGTGCTGCAGTGGATTCCAGTGCAGTCTGGAGTACCTGGGAATGGGGAGGCTGACAGCCTGACCAATGCAGGGGCCAGACTACCTCAAGATCACAACCTCCTGTAAAGACACCTAGACACTACAGCAACAAAGTGATTGGCAACAGCAGAATGGCGGCTGCAGCCCGTGGGCAGACGACATCAACAAGCTGAACAGGGAGAGCCAGGCCACCATCTTCCATCTACGCCCTGATCACTTTGGACTCGCCTCGTAAGACTGGGTCTTGCGAAAATAGCCCTATGCGAATTTGGCGTAGAAAATCAGTCTCCTTAGCACATTCTCCAGACCTGTCCATACAGAAAAGCGGTCCGCTGGCACTTCTAACCAGAAGACACGCCCTGTACACCAAACTCTGAAAAACTGCTGCCGAGCTATTGACAGCTCACTTATTGGCAGCCAAAACAATATAAAGCCGGCCATCAAGGAATTGAACGTTGCAGAAGAAGAAGGTAAAAAGTCGGGGTGGAAGTGGTGATCTCCCGGTGGACATAAGGAACTAAGCATTTTCATAACATAGTTTTGACTGTTAGGAACCATGACACTTTATTACGCATATTCATATTTTCACCTTTTTAGACGAAAATAAATGAAAAGAAAAGGGGAGGCCTTACTAGACCCGCCTTACGCTAGGTAAAATATCACCTAAAAGACCAACCAGTTAAAAATAGTTACAATTAAATTGATGGGTCACATTGAAATTAATGAAATGATCACAAATTTGTATGCGCAATATGCATACTTTGTTTAAAAAAAAACTGGCAACACAAATATTTAAACAAAGGAGTATGACGTAAGCAATTTTTATGAGCATTTTGCGTTCCTCAGCGTACTGGTAAAATGGGGGTAGGGCAGCAGATTCGGCCACTGTGGCCCCTAAATGCATCACAACATCATAAAATCAGGTTGGGCGTAACTGTGGTACTCTATCCTAACCAATAAAGCCTACAAAATGATCTATCAGTTGTATACAAAAATTCTGAGGGTATCAGAAACAACGTACGTTTTCCAATTCGGCAATTTTCAATGGGCAAAAGCTATTATTCTCCATGAACGTACCGTAAAGGATGCCAGCTTTTCTTATTTTCTTGCACGTTATGCTCACATTATTGAAACTAAATAGGGAAAAAGAGGTCAAAATTAAATGGAATAATTTTAGTAATTTGTTCTAATTATTTTTTTAATATTTTTTTTCAATTTGGGGGTAGGGATACAAAATGAACGAACCACTGTGGCACTCACAGTAATCACAGCATCACCTAGTCACGTTTATATTAATTGTGACATCCTGTTGTAATGATGTAAGCCTGAAAATGTCTGAAGGCATCTGACACATTATTTTTGTCTTTTTTTGCGATTTCGCGGAAATGGCTGTTTACTGGGTGCACAAATACCTTCACTGTGAGCCAGAGATTCAATATTTTTTTCATTCTTATTTTTGTTGCATAGGATGCAGAAGGTGTGCCTTTCCATAATAATGCCTGATTTGGGCTTCTGGAATGAATTCTGATTTATTTAGAGGAAAATGTTTCTCAACCTCATTTTATCATCCGCGAAGAGCGTCAATGGGGGTACCCTTGCGCCATCGGCTATATTTCTGGAGTGTTCCTAAGGATTTTAGGGGAACATGACTTAAACATCTCAGAACATATTCAAGTACACTTTGATACCCATCTTATTGAGTACTGGGGGGGGGGGGTGCACGGTAACCAGGACTGACTTATGGAGTAATTGTCTTTAGTCAAAGTTTAGTCAAGAGAAAGTTGCGGACACAAGAAATGGTGAAACGACCCTTACCTTCAGCTCGCGTGCAGTAGCATCATTTTATGTAATGACTGACACTCTGACGTCATTTATTGCACAATTACGTCATCATGTACAAACATTTGTCTGGCACCGAAAAATATTGACACAGTGTTCGGGCTTATACGCGCAACCTCTTCTGTCAGTGCGTCGAGGTATGCTTGTGCATGCGCTCGCGCGTGTTTGTTTGTGTGTGTGTATGTGTGTGGGTGTGCGTGTGTGGGTGTATGTAAGTGCGTGCGTACGTGTGTGTGTGTAAGTGAGAGAGAGAGAGAGAGAGAGAGAGAGAGAGAGAGAGAGAGAGAGAGAGAGAGAGAGAGAGAGAGAACAATGAACAATGAACCTTTATTTTCCAACGGTAGAAGTTATTGGTAACAGGACCAGTTTTCAAACTTGCCGTGAGAGAGAGAGAGAGAGAGAGAGAGAGAGAGAGAGAGAGAGAGAGAGAGAGAGAGAGAGAGAGAGAGAGAGAGAGAGAGAGAGAGAGAGAGAGAGAGAGAGAGAGAGAGAGAGAGAGAGAGAGAGAGAGAGAGAGAGAGAGAGATTTCATCATGTTTAGGGTATTGCATCAATATCTGCTTAGACCTAATTGCTGCTTTTACGTAACCACCACTAAACGATTTTCTCGAAGGCGAGTTGTTTTAGTTTTTAAACACAAACATGTTCAAGGCACAAAGCTGGTTAACGAACTCATTTAACGTTTTTTTCCACGCAAAATGGCAACTGACTAACACAAAATTATCTGTCTTAAATGTGGGTCAACCGAAATGGTCGTTTAATTTTCAAGTAGGCTCTTTTTGACACCCCTTGATGGAAGCATGTCCTCAATTTTCAACCATCGGAGATTTTAGTGTCTACACACACACACGCACACACACACACACACACACACACACACACACACACACACACACACACACACACACACACACACACACACACACACACACACACACACACATACATACCGGCACTTTGTGCCCGAAGTTCGGTCTGCAGAGAGGTTTAGCGTAACTAGACAGGTACTTTTTATCTTTTTACTTTACTTTTGTCGTCTGAGGTTGGGGCCTGCCCTCATATGACGTACTAGTGATTCGCTCCAACGCGACCCAGTCCTATAATGGTCCTTTCTATAAATAGAACAGATGTTTTCAATCTGTATGTTCCGGCTCCGGGAAATTACCTTCGACGACCTAGTTCTTCTGCTACAAGACGCCACAACAGCCCTACTGTCCACCAAGGGTGACTGCTACCAACGATCTCTAGTCACCGCCAGGTGGCTAGTCCACTCTGGAGCGATTAGAGACCTCCAAGCCCCCGCGACTAAAGACACAGCCGCCCAAGCGACAAGACAAACAACCAACGGGGAAAGCCAGACGGCAACTGCCGCCCCCAGCACAGCCACGAAAGAAACAAGTACCGCCCCAGTCACCACGGAACACAGAGGCTTCGGAACGGACGCTCCACCACCTCAGACCCCAGCCTGCGAAAACAAGGGAACAGCACCAGACCCAACACAGTAAGAGGCCAACACCACCGCACAACCACCACCGACCAACAAGCCAACCACCGGCCCACGGAAGCGCCAGAGACCACCAAAGCGCTTCCGTGACACGAAACGCCCGCCACTCCTCCCCATGCCGCCACCACACCTCCGGCTGCCACCACAGCACCGCCACCCACCACGCCCGTTCCAGCGCCCGACCCCCAGGCCGAGGCTCCACTGGCCACTACCACTACCACCTCAACTCCCCAGGCCACAACTCAGTCAGCAACGGTTCTTCCGGCCACCACCACCCCCGCCATCACTCATCCAACAGCTGCTAGAGTGGTTGGCGTACCAACACCCCCCAGCCTGGCACTAAGCAACGGACCCCCAGCCACACCACCCGCCTCCTCCACCACCAACCACCCGGCCCCGGCACTACCACCACCCCGCTGCGCGACGGAGCGGCAGACAGACAGCCCGCCCCCCCCCCCCCAACTCCCCTGGCCCACCCCCCCCTGGACGAAATCAGCGGAAGCTGGAAGTCCCGATCCCGTTAAAAATCGCATCGCATCGCAATCTGTATGTGAGATAATCCATCCACCATAACTCATTCGAGACGTGACGCCTCCGGATAAGCGGCATAAAGCCGCGTATCCGAGGGCGGCACGTCTCGAATGAGTTAAGAAGTGACTAACCACGCAAGTATGATCCAATGCCTGTGGTGTTAGCTCTGACACCTGAGCGGAGAGAGAGAGAGAGAGAGAGAGAGAGGCAATGACAATGACAATGAATCTTTATTTTCCAAGGATAAAAAGATTTAGGTCTGAAGACCTTTCTTCCATCTTGTCCTTGCTAAACTACTTACACACCCACTCACGGGGCCGCACGCTCTGACACACCATAAGCGCCCAACAAGGCGAGTCAAACTGGCTGCCCCCCTCGATCAGCTGCCGCTCGAAGGCGACAGCAGGGATACAGCCAGTGTGTACATATGGCGATCATATACAAAAACATCATAAACACATTTAATACACATAATGAGATATACATGCGCTACCATCTAACAAGTGTACCATAAGACTTAAAAAAAAAACCCAACAACAATCAGATAGACAAATTCAAAATACCACGTCATTCTAAAACAAAAGCAGTTTACGCTTGCATTTGTAGCAAATGCTGATGAAGCCGTGTCTTGAAAGCATTTATGGTCTGATAGATTTTATTTCTTTTGGAAGTAAATTCCATTCTTTGGCTGCTGAATATGAAAAGGCTGATTTAAAAATGTCAAGGCGGGGCCTAGGCAATACCAGGTCGTTCCTCAGTGTCGGGTACGGAGTGTGGGGAGCCTTAAAGAGATCAGCGAGATATCCAGGTGATTTTGAAAGTGTGATCTTACGCATAAATACACATTTATTGAATAAAAAGTGCTTACGAAGGGGCAACATATTTAATTTTGTTAGTTTATCGTCGGTAGTCAAAGGGGTGTGGGAATCTTTTAGGATAAGCTTTGCCGCACGTCTATGAAGTGAATTTATTCTTTTTAAAGAAATATCGCTGCATCCATCCCATACTGTCGATGCGTAATCTAGATGGGATTTTATGTGTGCATTATAAAACAACTGCCTGGTTGAAACGTCGGTGAATAGAACTAGTCTAGATAACAAATATAGATTTTTTGACAAAACCTTACAAAGAATTAGTATGCGAGTGCCTGAGCTGGTCGTCTACAGTGACACCAAGCAAACGATGTTCTCTAACTTGCGCTATTGGTTGCTGTTCAAGGTAAAGTTTGAGTGGCGGCGGGCTCAGCTGATGCTTTTGCCTTGTTGTCACAAGCATACAGTCCGTCTTTGATGGATTTGGAATCATGGAATTAGTCTGGCACCAACCAAAGACTTCATTTATTGTTTGCTGGAGTGAACTAGTGATTGTGGGCACGTCTGGCGCACACACATCCAAAGTTGCATCATCTGAAAATAAGCTACAGGTAACGTCAGGTTGTGAGATATGTAAAGGTAAGTCATTTATGTAAAGTGTGAACAATAAAGGCCCGAGAATAGATCCCTGGGGCACGCCATGCATAATCAGCCCCTAAGAGGATGATTTGCTATTTACGCTGACATACTGTCGTCGGCCTTCAAGGTAGGATTTAAAAAAGGATACAGCTCGGTCACTTACGCGGTAGACTGAGAGTTTTTCGGTAAGGAGGGTATGGTTAACTAAGTCGAAGGCTTTGGTAAAGTCTAAAAAGACCACTCCAGTCAACATTCCTTTATTTATTGATGTGAGCCAACGATCCGTTAAATGTGAGAGAGCTGTTTGACAAGAGTGCCGCGAGCGAAATCCTGACTGTACGGGATGAATAAGGTCGTGTGTGTCAAGAAAGTGCTGTAAGTGTTTGTGTATGTGCTTTTCTATGGGTTTTGAAAGTCAGTGAAGACAAGATAGAAATTGGCCTGAATTTATTGGGATCTGTAAGATCATTGTTCTTAGGAAGCGGAATAACTTTGGCTTTTTTCAGATCAGAGGGGAATTCGCCATGCACGATACAACGGTTGTAGATGTGCGTTAAAGATTCTACTATGAAAGGTAGTGATAGTTTTAACACAGCAGTGCTAATTTCATCATGTCCTGAAGTGCGCTTACTTTTGAGACATTCAATCACTTTACCGACATCATGCACTGTCATGCAAGGTATGTGGAAAGATGAACGAGAAGAAAGTTTGCCATCACAATATTTGACAAGGATTGGGGATACAAACGGTGCCTTGGAAGTAGTGTTTTGCAGCAACGACTGGGCGGCAGAAAGAAAATGATTATTAAAAGTTTCTGCAGAAATAGAGGTATGTGTTGGGCTATAGTTAGATTTTGTAAGGGCATTAAGCGCTCTCCAAACAGAGACTGTATCCTTTTTGTCATTAAGAGTGACTTTTTGGCATCAAAAACTAATTTTTTAACGCGGTTGAGTTGCTTACGGTAAGCATGGAAATCTTTTTTCTGTTTTAATTCATCTCTCAGTTGCATGGCATCGACCAAACCTTTGTTTAGCCAAGGCGGCAGTTGCGGGGCACTCGATCGAATCTAAGTGAGCAAAAAGCAAACGGCAAATAAAGCTCCGCGGACACTCATTTAGTTCGACCAACCTACAGCTCCACGCCAACACTACACGTCAGCTACGTACAGCAGACAGACAGCTATCACGCTGGTCTCCCACCCGGCACTACACTATCAACCAACGTTAGCGGACAGCAAGAGTAAAGAGGCGGCCTCCATCATCGAAAACAGGGAGCTAAACATACACACGAAAAATATAGTGTGACTGTTGCTCGCTAGTTTACCATCAACCATCACACTCGACCGAATCTAAGTAAGCAAAAAGCAAACGGTAAATAAAGCTCCGCGGACGCTCTCTCAGTTCGACTACAACCAAGACAGCTCCACGCCAACACTACACGTCTTACTGCGCACCGCCAGAAGCGACTGACGCGGCCAACACCACACCCCTCCCAACGAGCAACGATACAAATCTACAGCGACTGGAATAAACAGCCCCCCCCCCCCCCCCCCCGCAATCTGAATCTAGGACCGGACCTGGGACACCAACCCCTGGGACAGCAAGAGTAAAGAGGCGGCCTCCATCATCGAAAACAGGGAGCTAAACATACACACGAAAAACTTAGTGTGAACGTTGCTCGCTAGTTTTACCGTCAAACCCCCCCCCCCCCCCCCCCCCCCCGAGTTGTGGATCACTGACCAGACCTGATCACCATCACACAGAAACGATGCCACTTCAGCGGAGCGACACACAGCAAACAGACTACCCTCGCGCTCTACTCCTACCCAGCACGACCCAGTGAAAGACACCAGACGCCACCCAACTGACCAAGCTTCTCTCCACCATGAGTCATCATCGGGCCGGCCACGCGGCTGGCACACAGCCACACAGAGCAATTCGGGGACCAACACCGGACGCGAGCCTCTCAGTCTCACTACAAGTGAAGCCAGCAACGAGCGCAGTCGGATTCTACAGTACACGCAATGAACGTGTGACTAAACAGACCAGCCGACATCAAGTGAAACAAGACTACAAAATGAATCCCGAAATGACAACCAACACTCTAATAGAGTGAAGAAGATCATCAACTTTCAACGCAATGAAACAAAATTCCACATAAAAGTGGTCAGGCTTGGTCCGCTGACGAGAGTAGTGCCTGGCAAATAAAGCAAAAACTTACTCGAAATACACAAACGCAAATAAATGACAAAATCAAGACCAAACGTCAAATAGTTTTGTGTATACGGCCAGACCGGGTAAATCCTGAAACCTGCGTGTGTGCGATGTGAGCACCGTTTTTTCCTACACGGTGCACCATCAAAACTGCGTGCCAGAAACAACATCATCATTGGCACCTGCAACGTCAGAACATTAAGACCGCCTGGAAAGGTACAGGAACTGACGCACGAGATGAACTAGATACCATTGGATCATCTTAGGTCAATAAGTGGATTAAAGATCAATGTAAACAGGTAGAAGAAAATCTGAACAAAAATAATAGCAAAAAAGCATATCAGCTGGTGAAAGATCTGACCAGTGTAAAACAAGGACGCTCCTCGATCATTCAAGATAGTGAAGGGAACTGTCTTGCGCAAGACCAAGACATTCTGAAGAGATGGACAGAGTACTGCTCAGATTTGTACAGCCACCGATCTACAGGGGACCCAGGCATACTTGTCAACCCACCCGTGACCAACAATGGCAACTATCCCATCCTCCGAGAAAAAGTAGAGGCTGCAGTGAAGTCGCTGAAAAAAGGGAAGGCAGCAGGAGCAGACAACATTCCTGCAGAGCTAGTCCAAGAAGGGGTGGGGGGGGGGGGGGGGACGACATGATAAGCGCCTTACTAACAATCTGCAATAAGATCTGGCAGTCAGGGGATTGGCCCACACCATGGACCCAATCTCTTATATTAACTCTCCCCAAAAAAGGCAATTTACATCAATGCCAGAATTATCGCACGATCAATCTTATATGCCACCCAAGCAAAGTAATGTTAAAGATCATACTGAACAGGCTGAAGCCACAGGCAAAGGAAGTCATAGCTGAGGAATAGGCAGGCTTCAGACCAGGGCGCAGCACAGCTGAGCAGATCTTCAACCTGAGAGTTCTATGTGAGAGGTACCTCCAGCACCAGCAAGACCTCTATCATGCCTTTGTGGAATTTAAGAAAGCGTTTGACAGGGTGTGGCATGCAGCCCTTTGGTTAACCATGAAGCTATACAACATCAATGCCAACCTGATCAAAGTCATAGCAAACCTTTACAACAAGGCCACTAGCGCAGTCTGGTTCAATGGCAAAATAGGAAACTGGTTTAGGACGACAGTTGGAATCAGACAAGGCTGCTTGCTCTCACCTACTCTTTTCAACATCTTCCTGGAAAGAATAATGACGGACGCTCTGAAAGATCATGAAGGAACTGTCAGTATTGGAGGCAGAACAATCACGAACTTGCGCTTTGCGGGCGACATTGATGTCCTTGCAGGAACAGAGAAGGAGCTAGCTCAGCTGGTGAAAAATCTGGATAGTACAGCCATTGCGTATGGGATGGAAATCAGTGCAGAGAAGACCAAACTAGTGACCAATAACGCCAGTGGCATTGGCACTGAAATCATGGTTGGAGGCAAAAACCTGGAAACAGTTAAGAAATTCAAATACTTAGGAGCTATTGTGACAGATGAGGGATCAAAACCAGAAATACTGTCCAGGATTGCGCAGACAACAGCAGCACTGACAAGATTAAAGACCATATCAAAGGACAGAAACATCACACTCTGCTCCAAGATGAGACTGATGCGCTCCTTAGTCATCTCGGTGTTCTTGTATGCCTGCGAGTCATGGACCGTCACAGCAGAACTTGAAAGGAGGATACAAGCCACTGAAATGAGATGCTTTCGAAGGCTGTTTGGCATTTCATACAGAGATCACATCACAAACGAGGAAGTGGGAAGCAGAATCAGGCAAGCCATCGGGCCCTATGAAGACTTATTAGCCATTGTGAAAAAAACGCAAACTGAAGTGGTATGGGCATGTCACACGTTCAGCAGGGCTTGGCAAAACAATCATGCAAGGCACTGTGCAGAGAGGACTCATGCCTCCACCTTAACGTTTACACTCAAATAACCAGTGCAGTAGTTTAAAAAGAAAACCACACTACTGCTAAGCTAAACTGAACACAATCCAGCCGCAAGAATAATAATAATAGTAATAATAATAATCACGGTATTTATAATGCGCTTATCTTATAATAATTATAACTCTAAGCGCGCACTCACAACTCGCGCACGCATGCGCACGCTTTAGACAATGTCTCACGTACCACAAATACATTACGACAGTCAGCTTGGGGTGGGGAGTGTGGTGATATAGTACTAGAACTGTTGAAAGAGGTGAGTTTTGAGGGCGGACTGGAAGGAGGAGAGTGAGTGTTTCTGACGGAGAGAGAGTGGGAGAGTGTTCCATGTGGATGGACCGTAGACCGAGAAGGAGCGGGGGCCGAAAGTGTTGAGTTTGGTGCGGGAGTGTGGAGGCAGAGAGGGTCGGAGGCGGAGCGGAGGGAGCGGGAAGGAGTGTAGGGGTGAAGTAAGTTGGAGAGATAGGTAGGAGCGTAGTTGTTCAGGGATTTGTAGCAGAGAGACAGAATCTTGTATTGGATGCGTTGGGGGATGGGGAGCCAGTGAAGGAGTTTGAGCAGGGGAGTGATGTGGTCGGATTTTTTCTTTCTGAGGACGAGGCGGGCAGCATTTTTCTGGACGTGCTGGAGAGTCAGTGGTGGAGTGAGGGAGGCCGGAAAGGAGAGAGTTGCAATAGTCGATGCGAGATAAGATGAGAGAGACAGCAAGTTTGGTTGCAGCTTCGGTGGTGAGGTATTTTCTGATCTGACTGATGCGACGGAGGTGGAAATAGCATGCCTGGGCCGTGTCAGAGACCGAGCTGGTCATGGAAAGTGAGGAATCGAGGATAACGCCGAGGTTCTTAGCAGAGTCAGAGAGGGAGATGGGGGTTCTGCCGAGTTGAAGATGGAGCGAGGGAGGGAGCTGGGAAAGTTTCTGGCGAGTGCCTACCAGCATGGCTTCCGTTTTGTCGTCGTTCAGTTTAAGCTTGTTTGCTGTCATCCAGTTTTTCACGTTTTCGTAGCAGTCAGCCGTGCGAATCAGTAGTGACTGAGTGTTGTCGAGTTTGTCTTTGTCTAGTAGTTGTGAGTCGTCAGCGTAGAGGTGGTGGTGTATGTGATGAGACTGGATGATGATGGACAGGGAAGAGGTGTAGAGTGGGAAAAGGACAGGACCTAGGTTCTCGTGAGTCTTCTTAACTGCGGGGGCTCATGAGGATTATGTGCTTTTTGCTGACGCCGCAATGTGTCCATGCGCATGTACTATGGGCGGATGGGTCTTTCAGGGGTTCAATTAACCCTTTTCCTGTCGGTAGCGGTTTCTGTCGCGATTATTCCTGTAGGAATCATCGCGACAGAAACCGCTGCCCACACGCAAAGGGTTAAGAAGGATTTCAGAAGAAAACAACCTGCAAACGCTGGCATTGAAGGTGTTAGTCATAGACAGACTGAAAACGACCAATCAGCTTTGTTTCGTTTCGGTCACACGATACTAAACCGGTTACGCGAAACGCATATGCGGCTTAGATGTGTAACGAAAGACGTTTTGTTGGTGCAAGGATTGTAACTCTTCACGGGCACGCACGCTGCTTGTAGCCGTATCGCCACATCGGGCATCGCTGTCGATTTCTCCCAACTGACGCAAAGAATAAACACATAGGTCATGCGTGCCTTCGCAAACACAAGACAAGTGAATTATCAACCGTGCCAAATAAATGTGTCAGATGTTGGGTGCGTATAAACAGCGACAGTCAATGAACAATGAACAATCAACCTTTATTTTGCAACGGTAGAAGTTATTGGTAACAGGACCAGTTTTCAAACTTGCCGTCAATGTAACGAGGAAGTGGGAACCAGAATCAGGCAAGCCATTGTGCCCTATGAAGTCTTATTAGTCATTGTGAGAAAACGCAAACTGAAGTGGTATGGGCATGTCACGCGTTCAGCAGGGCTTGCCAAAACAATCCTGCAAGGCACTGTGCAAGGAGGACGAAGGAGAGGAAGACAGAGGAAAAGATGGGAGGACAATATATCAGAGTGGACAGGACTGAAGCTGGGCGATACGCTGAGAATGGCGGAGAACAGAGAGGAATGGAGGGAGCTGGTTGCCAAGTCATCAGTGGTGCCCCAACGTTCGGCAAGACTACGGGATATAGATAGATAGATAGATAGATAGATAAATAGATAGATAGATAGATAGATAGATAGATAGATAGATAGATAGATAGATAGATAGATAGATAGATAGATAGATAGATAGATAGATAGATAGATAGGTAGGTAGGTAGGTAGGTAGGTAGGTAGGTAGGTAGGTAGGTAGGTAGGTAGATAGATAGATAGATAGATAGATAGACAGACAGACAGACAGACAGACAGACAGACAGACAGACAGACAGACAGACAGACAGACAGACAGACAGACAGACAGACAGATAGATAGATAGATAGATAGATAGATAGATAGATAGATAGATAGATAGATAGATAGATAGATAGATAGATAGATAGATAGATAGATAGATAGATAGATAGATAGATAGATAGATAGATAGATAGATAGATAGATAGATAGATAGATAGATAGTCAATGTGAATCGACGTGGCCGGCTCTAAGCGATAACGGCCATATTGTAGGCTTCGCCAAGAGAGCCGATGAAAGAGGGGTTCAGAAAACTGACATGGAAGCATATTCTAGTGGCAATGTTGTGATAATCGTTGACAGGGTCCATCTCCACAATGACCTCCCCGCTTAAATTAGTCTTACACAATATTGTGTTACATGACATCAAGGGTTTATAACCATGATTGACCTAAGAAACTCGTTCCATGAGAACTGGCGATCCTACGAAGATTTCCGCTCGAAGTCGTATGCGTTCGTAATGGTGACGTCACAAACGAAACAGGCTAACGAAACACATTTCCTTTGTCATGCAACGCGAAGGGCGTCGACTGGAAATACTTCTGGTCAGTCTGTTCATTTTGTGTGACTGACACTGTATGTGTGTGTGTTAGTTAGCTAGTTATTTGGCTTTAACGCCGAGCAGGCAACTAAGGCCATCTCACGGCGATGTGTGTGTGTATGTGTGTGTGTGTGTGTGTGTGTGTGTGTGTGTGTGTGTGTGTGTGTGTGTGTGTGTGCGTGCGTGTGTGTGTGTAACGTACCCTCCAGGTCACGGCCACCCTGTCCCTCCACACGTCCCTAAAGTTGCCACAGGCCAGCTGCACGTGCCACTGCTGACTGCTGTTGACGTACAAGGCCTCTGACAGCTGGCTAGCGTGAAGTTTGCGGTCAGTCGTGAGGGACGCGTCTGAAAAAGAAATGATCAGTCACATCTTACTTTCTTTATGTCCTCGTCGTATTGGATATGAAATAGTGCACATTATAAAATCATGTTGAGCTCCTATTATTTAATAATAGGAGCTCAACCTGATTTTATAATGTGCACTATTTCCTACCCACCGCAATCCCACCCCCACACACCACCGCCCCTCGTCGCACACACACACATCCCTTGCCTCCAGTCCACTCGTCCATGTTTTGGGCGTGCAGCTAAACTGGTTAAACAAAAGAGACCACCGAATGCAAGAGACACAGATCCTCAGGAACCCCTGCTCGGCTATCAGAAGTAGATCAACAGTGTTTCGGTGATGGATTAAAATCTCGGACAAAAATTGATATCGCATGATTGTCCGGGCTTTTGACCCGTCGTTCGTAGCTGGTGACCCTCTGATTTACCTGAAATCGCCCGTTACCTGAAACGATGACGTGTGCACTCTGCACCTCCGTCACTACAGACCCGTGTAGATTGATGTTAACACGCATGGAATTGCAGCCCGAGTCCGCCATAGCCACGTTTTGTATTCTGATGCCGCCATTTGCAATGTGTTCCACATGGTTCTGGCTGCCGGGCAAAGCAGGAAGTTTCCTGCCACCTGTGTTGCCAGCAGCTGGTTTTGTTGTCCTGCAGACAGACAGAGAGATAGACAGACAGATTTGCAATCAGACACACCACACATTCATGTAGGCCCATTCCGGCCAATGCACTTACAAACAGAACAGTCGTTGGCGTCCCGCAGAAATGTTTGCATTCACCAGTCTTGTGTAACCGATTTGTGAGACCCGACGCACTACAGCAGGAGATGGATCGACCATCACAATTCAAAGGTATCGCCAGCAAATCTTGGCGCTATCATGCGGTCCTACCCTTGAATTATCAAGTTAGATCCATATCCAGCAATTAACACATAATCGTTAGGTAACATCTTTGATTACCTCCAAACAACTTGTGGTTATATAGGTTAATGTATTCCTAAAGGAAATCGTGCAAGAAACTGTCGGAAGATTCAAACAGCAACGACCAGGGCAGCCTCGCTGCAAGTCACATTCACGCGCAGCCACTGACTACAAACTGCCCTGTAGCGAGGCTGCAACTATGGAGACGACGAGGCCGGCAAGAGAAGATCTGGACGGACAAGATGGAGGACTGGACGGGCGTGCAACTGTCACTTTTCTTCTCTGCATCCCGAGGCAAGAAACCCAGGCGGACTGATGAACCTGGCAGAGAACATCCCGACACAGAGATAGACGTGCACAGAGAACATCCCGACACAAAAAAACATGCACAGAGAACATCCCGACACAGAGAGAAACGTGCACAGAGAACATGCCGACACAGAAAGAAACATGCACAGAGAACATCCAGACACAGAGAGAAACGTGCACATAGAACATCCAGACACAGAAAGAAACATGCACATAGAACATCCCGACACAGAGAGAAACGTATACAGAGAACATCCCGACACAGAGAGAAACGTTCACAGAGACCATCCAGACACAGAAATAAACATGCACAGAAAACATCCAGACACAGAGAGAAACGTGCACAGAGAACATCTCGACACAGAAAGAAACATGCACAGAGAACATCCCGACACAGAGAGAAACATGCAGAGAGAACATCCAGACACAGAGAGAAACGTGCACAGAGAACATACTGACACAGAGAAAACGTGCTTAAAGAGCAGACAATCACAAGACAGTTTATTACATTTTCGCATAAAAATCCTGCTTTCAAAATAGAGATACAAACAAGTAAACAATGCTCTATTAGATATCATCATCATCATCATCAGTCCCTTGACCGAACTGGGCGTTGGGGGGACTGAAAGGCAGCAGCAACAGACAGTGCTCTCCACTGAGTTCTATTTTGGGCGGTGGCAAGCAAGTCTGACATCTCGAGTTCGGTCCATTCTTTTATGTTTGCGACCCAACTCTTTCTCTGACGACCTCGCCGACGACTTCCTTCGAGGGTGCCTTGGAGGATAGTCTTGGACAAGGTGTTGTGTCGGGTCACGTGGCCAAACCAAGCAAGCTTGCGCCGTTTCACGGTTGCCAGAAGGGGTTCATGTGGGCCCACCAGGGAAGTGACGATGCTCCGTACATATTCGTTGGTCTTGTGCTCGCGGTATGAGATGCGGAGCAACTTCCTCAGGCACTTGTTCTCAAAGGCCTGGATTTTCTTTTCTGAGTCTGCAAGCAGTGTCCAAGTCTCACAGCCGTAGAGTAGAATAGACACTATGAGGGACTTGTAAAGCCTGTACTTGATGGTGAAGCTGATGGAGTTACTTCGCCATATCCTGTCCAGCCTGGCCATTGCGGATGTTGCTGTACCTATCCTGATACGGATCTCTGCTATGCAACTACCGTCTTTGGACAGGGTGGCTCCCAAGTACTTGAAGCTATTGACCTCTTCTAGCTTTTGGCCATTCATGTGAATGTTGCTGCTGCTGTCGCTTGTGGTGTTGATCATCACTTTGCTTTTATCCGTACTGATCTCCATGCCATAAGACCCTGCGCTACTTGAAAGTTTGTCTGTCAGGTTTTGGAGCTCACTATTGCTGCCTGCCATGAGGTCAATGTCGTCTGCGAATCGAAGATTGCACAGGGATCTGCCACCAATAGAGATTGAAGTATGGTGGTCGTGGAGGGTTTCCTGCATGATCTTCTCCAGGAATATGTTGAAAAGGACAGGAGAGAGCAGGCATCCTTGACGGACACCGATCGTCGTCCTGAAGAACTCGCCTGACTGATTGTTAAGTAGAACCGCGCTGCAGGCGTTCTTGTAAAGCGCTTCTATCATTTGGATCAGTCCCTCCTCTATGTTGAACGATCTCATGACTTGCCAGAGTCCGTCGTGCCAGACGCGATCAAATGCTTTCCTGAAATCAATGAAGTTGTGGTAGAGTTCGCGCTGATGCTGCAGATGTTTCTCGATCAGGACGCGGCAGTTGAAAATCTGCTCTACAGTGCTTCTTCCAACTCTGAAGCCAGCCTGTTCTTCTGCCAGCAGTTCCTCGGCGAAAGTTTTGAGGCGGTTGAGAATGATTCTAAGCATTACTTTGCTAGGGTGACTTATCAGACTGATAGTTCTGTAGTTCTGGCACTGTTTCAGGTTTCCTTTCTTGGGGAGCGGGATCACTAGAGACTGTGTCCATTCTACTGGCCATTTCTTTTGCTCCCAGATCTTTTGACAGAGTGTAGTGAGGACCTTCGTTGTTACTTCTCCTCCATGTTTCAACAGTTCAGCAGGTACGTTGTCTACACCTGGAGACTTTCCTCCCTTCAGGCCGCGTACGGCTGCTTCCACCTCTTCAGCTAACACTGGCAGGTCTTCAGCCTTCCTGGCCCCAGCCTGGTTGTTTTGGAGGATGCTGGTGTCTGGCTCAGCCTTGTAGTTATACAAGTCTCGGCAGTACTCAGTCCATCTGTTTAGTACAGCAGTGTTTTCCGTAAGGAGTTGGCCGCTGCTGTCTTCGATGACTGTGGCTGTTCGCTGTTGAGTCTTGGTGAGGGTCCTTAGCGTTTCATAAGCCTTCTTGCTGTTGCCATTTGCCATGCCCTCTTCCACGCTACAACACTGGTCTTCAATCCAATCTTCTTTGGCTTCTTTCATCCTCTTCCTGATCTTCTTGTTGACAAGTCTGTACTTGTTTGCTGATGTGAGGTCTTGGCCTCTCTTTTTCTTCCAGGCTCTCCTCTCATCACAGAGATCGAGGATGTCATCGGTGACCCAGGGCTGTTTGCGCTTCCTCTGCTTCCCCAGCACTTCTTCTGCTGTAGAAAGTAACACCTCTTTTATATTTCCAGCAAGGGTGTCTACGTCGCAGTCCAAAGTAGCCAAGGCTGCAAATCTGCCTCCCACCTGGGCTTGGAAGAGCTCTTCTACTTCCGGGTCTTTTAGCTTCTGGATGTCGAATCTGATGCGAGGGTTCTTGCTATCTCGTTTCAATGCCAGCTTCAACTTGAGGCTAGTAAGGACGAGGTTGTGGTCGCTGCCAATATCAGCGCCAGGAAAGGACCTCGTTTGTGCTTTGTTAACGCTGGATTTGAATCGTCGAGGCAGCAAGATGAAGTCAATCTGGTTATGGACCAGGCCTCCTGGCGATTGCCATGTCACTGTTCTTGACTTCTTGTGTGGATGGAGGGTATTAGCAACGGTGAGACGGTGACTCTCTGCGAACTCTAAAAGTCGCAGGCCTCTGTCATTTGTTTCTCCAAGGCCAAACTTGCCAGCTGTTCCTACCCATTGTTGGTAGGCGTCAGGGCCGATCTTTGCATTCCAGTCACCGAGGACAGTCAGAATGTCTTTCTTAGGTGTTTTCTTGATGATGTTGTCCAGTTGTTCGTAAAATTCTTCTAATTCTTCATCATCATGGTCTGCTGTTGGAGCGTATACTTGTATGATAGTGATGTAGATATACACACAAGTGAACAATGCTCTATTTCAAATACAAACCAGTAAACATTGCCCTATTAGACATATAAAAATGTTGGTTGTAGTTGGTTGTAGATTGCTTAACGTCCCGACAGCAACAAGACTTTCTCAGGACGTGCCTGCACTGCTTGTGAAAAAAATCCTAAACGGAATATTAAATGTATGTCGCCGTCCGGTCTAATACGCTAAATAAACCTATGACCATTTAGCAACACACATCCAATATCAAGAGCTACAGGCAGCGCAGACAGTAGTGAGAGTTTAAAAAAGGAAAATACAGGTGAATGGACCAAAGGGAGACAGAAACACATGCCCCAGAATAGAGGGAAAACCCCACCTTGTGACCCTGGGAACTAAAAAGTAGTTAACCCACCCAAGTCCCCCCGGGCAGATCCGGGTGGGGGATACAAAAATGTAAACAATGCTCTATTTGATATCTCTTGGCTTTACTTCGCGAAGGAAGATACTATAGGAAAAAAAGTCTATGGGGTTGCCCACGACATCTGCAGGCATGCTCGTGACTGCTGAGGCCAATCCGGGACAGGCAGGTTCGACCGCAGGGGCTGCAGAGGGAGGTCTGGCCAGGGTTCGAGTTGCGGCATCTCTGTTTTTTCTCCTGAGCCGCTTGTCTTTAAGGCTAGCTCTGCGCGAGTCCTCAAAGGAGACAGCTGCCTTGTAAATGGTGGAGCGCCAGGTGTCACGGTCCGCAGCGAGTGAAGACCACTGACGCTGGTCGATTTGGCACGCACTAAGTGACTTCTTGAGACAGTCTTTGAATCTCTTCTTTGGTGCCCCTCTGTCTCTGTGTCCATTGGCGAGCTCGCCGAACAGGGTGATCTTGGGGTGGTGATGATACTCCATCCTGGAGACGTGCCCTGCCCAGCGGAGCTGTGTACGCAGCAGCAAAGCCTCAATGCTCACAGTTTCTGCCTGTTCAAGGACCTCGACGTTTGTGACATAGTCACTCCAGTGAATGCCAAGGATTGTACGCAGGCAGCGCTGGTGGAAGCGTTCGAGGAGTCGTAGTTGGCTGTGGTAGAGGACCCAGGACTCGGAACCATACAGCAGGGTTGGAGGACGACAGCTCTGTATACGCTATCTTGGTGCCTGTTTTCAGCTGTTGATTGTGCCACACCCGCTTATATAGACGCCCGAAAGCACTGTTCTCTTTTGCCAGCCTGCTGTCCAGCTCCTTGTCCAGCTTGGCGTCTGATGTGATGATGCAGCCAAGTTAGGTAAACTGATGCACTGACTTCAGTTTAGAATCGCCGATGGTGATGTGGGGAGGGCTATGCTCTACCTTGGGTGCCGGCTGATGGAGGACCTCTGTCTTTCTCAGACTGACCTCGAGTCCAAAGAGCTGGGCAGCGTCTGCGAAGCAGGATGTGATACGCTGCAGGGCTCTCTCTGTGTGTACAACGAGAGCAGCGTCGTCAGCAAAGAGCAACTCAAGAATCAGTTGGTCTAGGGTTTTGGTGTGGGCCTGCAGTCGTCTGAGGTTGAACAGACTGCCATCGAGACGATACCTGATGTACACTGCATCGTCATCGTCGAGGTCCACCGTGGCCTGCTTCAACATCATGCTAAAAAAGATGGTGAAGAGGGTCGGTGCCAGCACACAGTCCTGCTTCACACCGTTGAGAATGGGGAATGGTTTTGATAGGTCACTGTTGAGTCTGACCTATCCTTGTGGGTCCTCGTGCAGCTGGACGATCATGCTGAGGAACTTTGGGGGACAGCCAAGTCGCTCCAGGATCTGCCACATGCCTTGCGTGCTCACAGTGTCGAACGCTTTTGTTAGGTCGACAAACGTTACATACAACCCTTTGTTCTGCTCGCGGCACTTCTCCTGAAGCTGTCTCAGCACAAAGACCATGTCGGTGGTGCTCCTGTTGGCTCTGAAGCCACACTGGCATTCTGGGAGGTGGTCTTCTGTGATGGCAGGTACCAGCCGATTCAGGAGCAGCCTTGCAAGAATTTTCCCAGTAATGGACAGCAGGGTAATTCCCCGATAGTTGGAACAGTCAGACTTCTCGCCTTTGTTCTTGTACAGGGTGATGAGGACTGCATCGCGGAGATCCTTTGGTAGTGTTCCTTCCTCCCAGGAGCAGAGAAAGAGGTCGTGGAGCTTGTTGTGCCGTGCTGGGCCTCCATGTTTCCAGATCTCTGGTGAGATGCCGTCAATGCCTGCTGCTTTGTCACTCGTGAGCTGGTGGATGGCTGTGAGGGTCTCTTCAGCAGTGGGCGGTTCATCCAATTCAACCTTTACTGGGAGGTGTGGGATTTGGAGGATGACTGCTTCTTGAACAGTGCGCTCAGCACTGAAGAGGTCCTGAAAGTATTCCGACCAGAGGATCAAGATGGAGTTATTATCTGTGAGGAGTGCCTGTCCATCAGCGCTTCGCAGGGGATTTTGTATCAGGTGCCTGGGGCCATACACTGCTTTCAGTGCTTCTTAGAAGCCCCTGTAGTCACCGTTGTCAGCGCAAAGTTGGGTCCTCTGTGCGAGTCTGGTCCACCACTCGTTCTGGAGATCTCTGAGCTTGCGCTGGAGACTGCTGCAGACGAGGCGGAAGGCAGACTTCTTCACGTGGCAGGAAGGCTGGGCTAGGTGGGCCTGATGGGTGGTTCTTTTTATTGCTAGGAGTTCCTGGATCTCTGCGTCGTTTTCGTCAAACCAGTCTTTGTTCCTGTTTCTAGCGAAACCCAAGACTTTTGCAGAGGATTTTGCGATATCCGTTTTCAGTTGTTCCCAGAGTGTTTCAGGGGAAGAGTCTGCTGGGTCAGCTGTGTCTGTGAGCCTGCGCTGTAAATCTGTCTGAAAGGCAGCTTTTACGTCGTCACGCTGAAGGCTGCCAAAATCAAGCTTTTTCTTCGGGGCCCCCCTTTCTTGGGTTTTGGCTTAAAGTGGAGCCTGAGTTTGCAGCGGACAAGGCGGTGATCAGTGTGGCACTCTGAGCTGGGCATCACTCAGGTGAGGAGGACGTCACTGCGCTCCCGGCCTCTGACGCACTAGGACATAGTCGATAAGGTGCCAGTGTTTGGAGCGAGGATGCATCCAGGTGGTCTTTCGACTGTCCTTTTGCTGGAAAGCAGTGTTGGTGATGACAAGCTGCTGCTCTGCACAGAACTCCAACAGTAGGCGGCCATTGTCATTGCAGTTCCCGACGCCATGCTTGCCGAGGACTCCTTTCCAGGCTTCAGAGTCCTGGCCCACTCTGGCGTTGAAGCCGCCAAGGATCATGACTTTGTCGTCTGCAGGGATGCTATGTAGGAGGCTGCGCAGGTCAGTGCAGAACTTGTCCTTTTCTGCAGGCTCTGCCAGGAGGGTTGGGGAGTACACACTGAGAAGGGTGACGTGTTGCTGATGTCTCAGTGGGAAGCGCATAGACATTATGCGGTCTGAGTGACCGGTTGGTAGGTTTTCCAGCTTTGTCGCAATGGAGGTCTTGACCATGAAGCCCACGCCTGAGAGCCGTCTTTCTGATGCAGACTTGCCTGACCAGTAGAAGGTATAGCCAGCGCCAAGTTCTTGGAGACTGCCTTCCTCCGGGAGGCGTACTTCGCTGAGCGCGGCGATGTCAATGTTTAACCTCCACATTTCATGGGCAATGAGGGCGGAGCGACGTTCGGGACGTCCGCTGTCTGCTGTGTCGAGCATGGTTGGGATGTTCCAGCATGCTAAGTTGAGTCGGGTCATGGTCGTCATTAGAGTGGGTCCGTTTTTTTTACTCGTTTTCTGACTGCAGGAGAAGATGCCCCTTGACCGCGGCTAACCAACTGGGGTTGTGAGGGGATGAGCTTTGTTTGCTAGGATCACCAAACAAACCCAGGTGGATTAGGTAGTGTGAATCAACCTTACCTCGTGTAGACACAATAATGAACCATTGACGCAACCCAGTGCCCGTTTGTCTTCCATTGTAAACGCTACACGCAGACAACTGGTATTAAGGCAGAATGTATGGTAGATGTAAGCAGAAGTTGGGTACAGTAATTGGCAATATTTGTCAGGGTCCATACTCACAACCATACGTGCCTAACTTAGATGTAGTTGCACTTGCCAAAGGGTGACTCACTGGTGAAACAATCCCATCCTAGCGGTTTCGTCGTTGCAAGAGTATCTGTGTATGTTTACTGTGGCTGCAGATGACGTTGGGCTTTCTCCCCACAAGAACAAAATTCCATTTCTATCATTGTTCAACATTCATAAAAGTCGGAAGGGTAAGGCAAGGGTACATATACATTATAAGTTATTGGTCGGAGGGGTTCGCTACACGGACCTTTGTAGGCTTGAGGGAGGTCACAAATGTAATTTCCCTAGTACCAAACATCGACTCGATTAATAAGGGCTAAAATTAATCATGAATTTTTAAAAGACTTTTCTGCATAGACCTGGATGAAGCAAAAGGTGCAAAATCCCAAAATAATACTTAAACCAAAATCGATCAGACTAGAAGTAAGTTACAAAATGAAAGTGACTATCAAGCTTAATCTTATGAATACTGGTTTAAAACAAACGGTGCAGGCATTAAAGAAATATATGACTTAGAATGCCAAGCAACAAACACATGCTAGAACAAAGGAGCAAGCAGCTGTCGCAGTTGTGTCCCTTGAGCAGAGGCTGAAAAGCCAGTAGTCTAGAAGAATGCCGGAGGGGTCAGACCAACGCAGGCATCACCGAAAGCAATACCTTGTGAGACCTTACATTGAAGGAAAACCAAAATTAAAATAATAAATTATTTACTGCATGTAAAATAAATTAAAAGGTTTTGATGTTGTTGGTAATGTGGCGACTTCTTCTTTTATTTTTGGAGTGTTTGATTTTTTGGACACTGAGTGTGTGGTTTGTATTTTTTTAATAATTTGGTAACCTACGTAACCAAATCCGACAAAAACTCCAGCAACTATATAATTTGTTATTTCAGGTTTAGATCCAGTTGTTAATCTCTCATTTTGTTGAGGGTGTGATGGTGTTGGTCCTAACAGAATTGACACCGGCACTGGGGTTGGTGCTGTTGGTGATGGGTCAGTTACATGAGCCTTTTGTGTTAGCATCTGATGTTGCAATTTTTTTGTCTGTTCAATTCAGCTAATTTTTTTCCGTCATCAAGCCTACCTTGGCTTTTAACCTTAGTCACCGTTTGAACCTGTGTCAAGGCAAGCCTCAGTTGTGTAGTCGTTTGGGTCTCATCCATTTTCTTCTGCTTTAAAATTTATTTTAGAAAAATCAATATGACTCCCGGTAATTTCCAAACTTGTAAAACATAAGGCATGCTAATTTACGGATTAAACTTGAAACAATAGGGTTGCTTTTGAGATCCTGTGAAAGACTGTCAGTATTAACAGGTAGGAAGTGACTCACAGCTTTTGTGTATAGGCACACTAGAGATCAACTCAAATCACAAATGATTAGTGAACTAATGAGATTTTCATATTTAGCATGTATGCAGCGGTGAGGGATTCTATGTCTTCTGTTGTATATTGTTTTCCGAGATAAGCTTTTGATTTGCCAGAAACAACTACAGAGAGAAGACACTGTTTTTTTAGTCTAAGTCTTTATACTTTACAGCACAGATATCATTTAAAAGTAGCAATTCATCTTGATTTATTTTATAATGTAATAAAATGTGAAAATATATATATATATATATTGTAGGCAACTTTGAAATTTGTTATCAAGCAAAATCACGTTTTTCTAGAAAGTTACATAAACAGTAACATAATACGTTTACCTCAGCTATATAGTCAGTAACTTTTTAAGTTTACCCCAAGGATGGTCTTGCCTGTCCCAGTAGGTGTAATGCGTAGTTACAGTGGAGCACAACAGGAAAACAGCAGGTGCTAAAATCCTGCTGCTTTTCTGCTGCTTTCCTACTGAGCTATTCAATAATTTGCTTGGGCTTACAAATAGCACACATCACAGATTTAAGAGACAACCGCTACCACTCTAACTCGCTGAGAGGAGACTGACTTAAAACAATTAAACATGTCGCGTGTTGCTGTTCACTTTTATTCAATCCCCTGTTTAAAACCTATTAGCATACCTTGGGGACACCATTTCGATATTATGAATACAGTTTCAGTCAATACATAATGTATGTTGTTTATTATCAAGTGCTGGCTGGCACACACTTGGCAGTAGACTTGAATTGTCTTACAAATCAATTATAGTGTTTGGTGCAGTGATCCTGTCCCACTGGAGGGCCTCCTCGTTAAAGCAAACATACCTGACACAGTTCTGCTATTCATTTGGATTATAGGCTTTGCACCTGAATAATTGATTTATAACTCACTCAGAACCCTGGCCAAGTGAGAGCCAAGTGGAACTTTATACGTTACGTTCAGGTTGCAATGCCATTCGGGGTAGGTGCGGCAATACCATACGTGCCATACACGGCATGTGCGGCAAGACCATACCTGACATACGCGGCATGTGTGGCAAGCCCATGCGCAACATACACGGCATGCGTGGCATGTGCGTCAAGACAATATGCAGCATACGCGGCATGTGCGGCATACGTGACAAGACCATACGCGGCATGTGCGGCATACGCGGCAAGATCACACGCGTCATGTTTGGCATACTCGCCGAGACCATATGCGGCATACACGGCATGTGCGGCATATGCGGCAAGACCATACGCGGTATGTGCGGCATGTGCAGCATACACGTCAAGACCATATGCTGCATGTGCGGCATAGAGCAAAAACAAAAAGAAAAGAATGCAGTCAAACCCCCCACACAACAGAACCTGTTCAAACAAACTTGAGTGAGGCCTAAAATAAAAAGACTCACTCATCAAAAATCTCTGTAACTTCAGTAGCTGAACTGGCCCTTGGTCTGTCTTGTACTGTGTTTGTCTTCAGCGTAAATCTGTGTCTGTCACGTGAGTGTGCGTGTTGGGTTTCAGTTTGCTGCGCTTTCAGTCGATTCGCCAAAAATTGAGAAAAAGCGCCCATATAATAACGGTATTATTATTATTATTATTATTATTTATTTTCTTCAGTTATGCATAAAGTTTTGGAAAGTCGGAGATCACTCCTCAGCCTCAGGCATGACTGGATGACTCAATCTTTACCGGTTAGAGGTGTTGGTTACCAGATGAGCTGTTATAATTTATGCATGGTGCTTTTTGCTGGTTGAGTTGTTATGACGTCAGCTGTGCCATGTTGGGTGAGTTGTGTAGGCAGTGTGTGTGTTTGTGTTAATGCTAGTGTGTGTTTGTGTGTGTGTGTGTGTGTTAGTGTGTGTGTGTGTTAGTGTATGTTATTGTGTGTGTATGTGTGTGTGTGTGTGTGTGTGTGTGTGTGTGTGTGTGTGTGTGTGTGTTAGTGTACGCAGGTATAGAGCAAGACGATCATTTCCATCATTTAGAGGATGGAAATGATCGTCTTGTTCTATACCTGCGTATTTCTCTGTGCGCTGGCGATTGGGTGCCTGATGGGCGGGGGCAGGGGATCTAACTGTTTGTCTGTCCAGCGCTGTGATTCCCCTTGGTGTGAGTACAATTCTGCCAGCGCTAGTCTCACCTATCTGGTTTGTGAGTGTTGTTAATCCTGCTTATGTCATTATATGTACTGCAAATGACGAGTTTGCTCAGAAAGATAACAGATAGAAGTTTAAACTTTGCTGAATATCGACCCTGGTCATTTTATTTTGAAATCATCAGGGTGTTTTGAAATGGCGGGCCGATGGCGGGTCAACGATAGGTCATTGGTCAAAATTGCCGTAATTTTGAGATCGATTAAAAAAATTATTATTATTATTATTTTTGTTTTGATTTTGCATTCTCCTATCTCTTATCTCTGTTGCGTCCCCTGAACAGACGATGAAAACCAAGTAGTCTAAAAGTAAGCCGGAGGGGTCGGACCAACGCAGGCATCACCTAAAGCAATACCTTGCGAGACCTTACATTGAAGGAAAACAACCGAATAAAAACCATACAAAACACAGTTACATCAGATGGGTTATCTCGAAAGCCAATCAATATAAAGTTCAGATATTTTGGCACGTGCACATTATTATTCTTTGAACGTGTTTACTTCCGAGCGGTGAAATTGTTCGGTGGCAGTTTCTAGAAAACAAATTGAATGGACCTACTTACCTACTATAATAAATTTTTAACAAAATCAACGTTGAATATATGGCACGCGCACATTTCTCCGCTCAGCGCTATCTTGTAGCTCCGCCTAGATTGTACGCACGCCATCTTATTCCATGAACTATGACGTGTGTTGCTTACGTTTGTATATGTTGAGAACGTTTGTCACATGGAGACTCTGACGTCACTTTAAATATTCGATGACGGCGTGCCCTGCCGTTTTCCAAAGATATAGTTCAGACCGATCTTGTGTGTCCCATCTCGTGACACACCAAGTTAGATACTCTATCCGCCTGCTAGACAACAACGCGCCAGTCTCGTTTTAACTCTTGAGTCAAACTTAGAATGCTGCCAGTGATGTGCAAAACGCTCTGCTTTTTGTTGTTGCTCTTTGAAAATCTTTTCATCAGTCGTGCAGGGAAATATAAAGGTAAGTGAGCCATTATTTGGTAGCTGTCACAACGCATGGTAATGGGGTGTCATGAAAAAAGACGTAACGCAATTTGTATTTTATTATGAAAACCTTAAATGTGGGCGTACGTTATAAAGAAGAGATCAAACAATCTACAATAGCATAGACTATATCAACACAGCTTGAAAAAGTGGTGTAATCTGAGGAAACGCAACGAAATCGCCTTTCAAAAAAGGCGTCCGAAAAGAGGAAATCAGTTACTCTGGAAGGCGCGCTGTGCGCGCTGAATGGCGCTTCGGTCTATTGTTTTTGTGCATTTCCAGTAAATAAAATATCACTCAGCCGTTTAAGGATCAACCAATTAACATATCAAATGACCTGATATACTCTTGGGGATTCTGGAGTACGTATCTCCTTATGAAGCCGCTACTACATAAGTACGAGAAGCACCACCTATCAGGCTGACCGTTACAGTGTCAGTTAGTGGAACGACCAAAGATTTGGTGCCGACTCGCTTATCTGAGAGGTACGGTGGCTGAGGACACTAATCAGGCTTCTGTCATGTCAAACTCATGTACCTTATCTAACATCACATGCAACAACTAATAACACGACAACTAACATCACAACAACTATCCAAGACAACATGTAACACTGACAATCGGAGCACACTACGAATTACAAACAAGATCATTCACACTTCAAGCATTCACAGACATAAGGAGAGAGTAAAGAGTTTACATCATCATATTTACTTCTAGCATAGGATACAAGGATAACTCAAGTCATGCTCACCTAACAATGCGAGGCGTCGACTTGAAGTCATGATGGTGGTCGGTGTGTTGTCTCGAGGGTGCCACGACGTGTCACTTCAGGAACGGCCCCTCTCGAAACGCACACCGACCATTCTTTATATACATTTCTAATTACTTCTAGTTACATGTGTCCTGTGTCATTGCTTTTTCCACTCAACCGACCTTTCATACTCTTATGTGGACACGACCAAAAGTCTTGAGTCAGAGTTTCCACTCGACTGACCTTTCACTTGTTTGGACACCCGTGCCACCCGATTCTTAGATAACCAGTATCCACGTGGCCGTGTTTTTCTGGGCCAAGCCTTGCGGTTCACGATTATAACTCCGTTTCGATCACTACCTCGTACCTGGACTTCGACCCCACATTTTAACCCTTATCATCCCTGTTAACCCTAGCTATCATAATTGTCACTCTGTGACATCACTCCCCGCCCTCTAAAATGAGTCTCCGACTCATTACACAAATACACAATTAATGTACATTATCATAAAGCAGATCATTCAATACTTGTCCAAATTTAATAAACATGCATCACTCATATAAATTTCCGTCTATCATACAAAAATTCCATACAAATAAAATAGCGTGCTGAATAGTGCGAGACATCTCCGCCGGAATATGTGGGAAAGGGGGGGGGGGAGAGGGGATTAAACACGGGACACGTAGCAAAACCGAGCTGACCTGTTAGACGTGCCAACCAGATTGCCTGGCCGTTTAGAGTAGGCAACGTATATAGTTTTCATACTGATGTCCAGTGATCGGCAGTTTCACGAGACCAACTACTCCCCTTAGGGGACGGAATCGAATGTTTATAACATCCGCCTAACCAAGAAGGTTATTTTGATGGACGTTTGCCCACTGATATAAATTGCATAAGTCTGAATGCATACGTCTGGGCGTCGAACTTCAAGTGTGGTCCTTGGACACACAAGCAATCAGTGGACTAGACCCTGTTTGGATCCGTCGTAGAACTGATTCTATTATTATATCTGCCCATAATAATGTACGTCACCGTAAGTCAGCCGGCCGCTCGTTTGTAACACGTGCAACCGGTTGTTTCGAACAGAGGACACTTGGACTCTCCGCGGAATTGCCTTACACCGTCGCACACCCAATATGTCAATCAATTATATACTGCATTACACTTGAATCGTCCACTCTGATCCCAATGTCATATAAACAAATCCAATATAAAAAATACAGCGAAAAAAAAACTACACTTTAAAAAAAATTTAAAAAATGCAACCACCACCAAAACAAAAAGATCCATCAATGTAACATACACCCGTCACCAATTTCCAATACAAAACCAATACAACCATTTCCAACCAACTTTCCTATCCGGATTCAACATACAGTAGACCCGCTCTCGGAGCTACCTTCCAGACCTTAACAGACAATTTGTTTAAAAAAAAAAATAAAATGAACTTAAAACAAGCGTACCATCAACACCACATCTTATCTCTCATCTCGATACATATTCAACTCATATAATAAAACAACAACATATCAATCCACCTCTTAATAAAACTCAACTCTAAAATATTCCACAACATCATTTGCGTACAACTTGTCCCGTACAGTTTCATATTGATATTAACACCAATAAAACAACAAAATACAACAATTCCAAAATGAAATAAACGCCCTATAGCCAGCATACAACACATAGTGCACATCACACTCAATTATCAACTACCACTACCACTACATATCCAATACTCTAAACCACGTCACTCATCTATTCACCATCGCCGCAAGGTGATGGGTAGACGGGCGCATATGCATTTAAAGGTTCCAAGTATGCATTATCATTGGTCACACCGGGGGCCGATGGAGCACTCAGGCCGATTACAACATGGGTGTTCGCGCCCTGCTTTGTTCAGATACGTAGCCTCACTACCATGTACCAGCTTTAAATGCGTGGTATAGGTTCCCTTCTTGATCATTTGCCTAAACTGCCAAGTCTGAATAACAGAGAGGGGAATTACTCTCGGCAATGGAACAGACTCTCCCGTGCTCATACTGACTAATTCAAAATTTGGCCATTGAAGGTGGATTTCTCCATGCAACCAGTCCTTTTGAACCCGGTTAACATGCCGAACCCAGGATTGGAGGCTCGTAACGTAACGCGCAGGACACAGAGCTACTGAGGCCACATAGATATTTAAACAAGTACCGCTCCCGGAGGACATCTCCAGGAATACCCGAGTGGAATTCTGTGACATCACCGAACCCCACACAATTTTCACCAGCATAACTACAATGTATACTAACACAGGAATATGCATGAACATCAAGGCATCGTCATATCGTGCGGTACAGTGGTCAGTGTGATAGTTGGTAGTCACGTCAGTCGTTCGTGCCGAAGCAATCGGACTGTCGTGTATTTTTGCCCAATCGAGTGCCGGGGGAATCTGTGCATGAGCTGCCTTGATGGCTCCCAGCATTAGCAAAATTGTACGTAACTTTTGTGCCGTAACAAATAACGCGATGGAGAGAAGGACTACTAATCCAGATGTAACATAACTAAGAATGTGAGGGACAGACCATGTCTCGTCGGGCTGTGTCCATGACCATTTTGAAATTGCCTCGCCAATGGCCTGTCGATAAACCGTTTGGCCGGTCTTCATTTTGTCGACAATCACCGTCACGTCAGTCTTCAGTTTTGTGTCCATGGCTACCTTATCGTCCAGCTCGTCGGATGCTATTAGTAGGGGTGGGATTTTATACTGAAAAGGTGTTGAGAAAAGCTGTTCCGAGGTAAGTCGATTAAGAAAGCTGTCGTTAAAGAAAGCTTGTAACACTGCTAGGTTGACACCGTGCTGCTGCGTGATTTCTATTTGTTGCTGGCATTGAGAAATTCTCGGTGGAATCAAATAATTATCCACGAAAACAGTGCATCCGCATGGAACCTTGAATGTACAAAATGTACATCCCTTTTGCTTCGCCACTTGGTGGTTACAAGTTAAGATCAATTCACTTATTTGCCGCGTGTAAGCAGCACCACGCCGTCACCCAGGTCAGTAATAGACGACTCAACCGGCTTTTCCAGAAAGAGAAACGAACACCGCAAACGAACATTCAGCCGTAAAAACATCGCTGCAGCACAGGTTGGAACATTTATGGACCTTTGAGCAAACGAAACATCGCATTGTTTGACATGTGTGCCGTGACATTGAAGATAATCCTGTGAGGAAAGTTCAATGAACGACGATTGATCTACCGAAATCGCAATAAAATCCGGCACATTTTGAACTAAGGTCGCGTGTCGCGCAGACTCATTAAACGGAACTGGAAAAGTTTTGACAACATAAATATCAAACCTGGCGTTTCCAGTGGTGATGGGGATTTGGACTGTTATCAATATTGTTTCAACCTGCGATGTATAAAACACCGACTTTGACTGATAATAGTATAACGGGTGCATGTACGCAATTCTAAAGTCTGGATGTTGAGATTGTAGCCGTTCATTCACCCATAGAAGTGTTTGTTTAAGCGAATGCGCATCTATCAACAACGGAGACAGCCTACGCTGTGCAAGTAATGTTACTCCCACCATAAAATCTTCCAACTGGCGCTCTAGGCGCATCGCATTTGTAGCTTTGGTAACCAATGCTGGTATCAAATAAAAGATTGCTCTTTGCACTGCTAACATTTCACTGTGCTCAGCGTTTATCCCTGCTGCCAAACGATGAATAGCATGATTATCTGATTGAATCATTTCCATTAAGTTATTCGTGCGTTTGTTGGAAGTTTTCATGAAGGACTCTAATTTTGATACGATTTCCACATCAGACAGTGACTGTTTCATTTGAATATTCCACAGTTTATCGATATGTCGAGCTAAATCCTGTACCTGACCTTCCGTAGCCGTCCCAAAGAGCGATGAACTAAGATCCCCTACGAATGAAAAGAGTGCCCGTTTTGTTCGCGAGTCAGAACGTTTCCCGTTCAACTGTTCACCCCCAAGCATACTCCTAGCCTTATCAAACGTATCCCTTACCTCTGTAGTCATGTTCCGAGCTAAATAATTCAAATGATCTATGACCGTATCTTTAAACCAACAGTAGAACGCCATTTCATTTTTACATGGAGATTTTGGAATGTCCGGATATTCCATCGGTGGTAGCTTTAGCTCAAAAGTGTGGAGCCAGTATTGCATGGTATTGTCCATCTTCCCTTGGTAGGTGAAGACAGTCCCTAAATTTAGTCTTGGCTCTGGTGAGACGTGGAGGCCCCCTGACGGTGTGACCCTTGTTGCCCATATCAGTAATAACCAGAACCTCACGAAACCTGCATCATATGACAAATCATTAACATTCCTCATACAACCCTCGCACACACAATAATATAAAATACACATACAATAATACATACCTCATAATAATAATACATAGTATTTATATGGCGCCTTTCTCATTTGTACACCATAACTCAATATACATCATGTCACACAATTTTATTTTACTAGGTGCTACCTTTTAGCACCAGATTCATCGCGTGCTCTCTTTTCTTCCTGGTTCTTTTCTTGGAACCCAAATGTGTCAGCCAATATGTTGCTAATATCATGCCCGTATGCGGTATTCATATCGAGTCTTTCTAAAGACATCGCGTCTACTATAATCTGTCTTGACATCTACATAATAAAAATAATAACACTGTACCACGTCAAATGCTTACGTGGTGTACTTAATGCATCACCTTACGTCTTGGCAGCTGACTTCAGTTGAGAACGTGACTTTCATTATATACGACTTACCGTGATGACTGCCCGTGGCTGAACCTACTGTTATGCAACCCTCACCAAGCGTCATGAGGGTGAATGAGTGGAGTGATGAACTTCCCGAGCCTTTTCATCTCTCGTTGGTGTAAAGTGCCAAAGTGCCCGATAGGCTCCAGCAGTGTCTAACTTTTCTATAGCTTTGTCAAACAAAACTTTATTCCCGCAAGCCTTCGTGAGGGTGAATGAGTGATGAACTTCCCGAGCCTTTTGATCCCTAAATAATGTCCTGTCCCTGAGTCTGAATAGTCCATGCCCTTACCGCCCTAACGCCACCTCGTCCCCCCTATCTAATATCTAATATTTAATATTACCTAATAATATTTCCCTCCAATTGCCAATCCCATGTACGGGCAATCCGCATTGTTTCGTGCGACACTTCCACAATGGAAATAGTTTTGAGTTGCGCACGATCAAGGTCTTTTACTGACACTAAACGAAACCCTCGTTCAAAGGATCGATTCTTGTCAATGTCCGAGGGGTTTGCGTGACCCGCATAAAGAGCGGTCCGCAGGTCCTTGATCATGTGACTATGCCTAATTTCGCCATCCGGGTCATCCCAGTATGTGGTTGGGGCTGGACAAACACACGCCCAATCTTGTGTTTCATGAGCGGCATTAACCAAGTATTTGACACAACTCACACAAGCAGTAAGGCCGCAGGTGTGAGGCATAAGAACCATCTCCTGCCCAAATCCATCAAGCACTGGTCTCGAAAGTCGAGTGCCGCACAGCCCACATTCTAACACGTTTGTTTTTCTAAGTTTCCTCTTGAGAAACTGGCCAAGTTCTTCCTCCAACTTCAATAAATTAAACCGAAATGTAAATGGATTCCTGACCCCTACCGCGATTCTATAAAAAGTTGTAGGCCGGAGTTTTGACCCGTAGCATTTGGAAATTAATGCTTGAGCCCACGGGCTCGTTGGTGTAAAGTGCCAAAGTGCTCGATAGGCTCCAGCAGTGTCCAACTTTTCTACAGCTTTGTCAAACAAAACCTTATTCCCGCAAGCCTCCGCGACAAAAATCATTTTCAATGCGTCTATCGACGACCAGTCCGCGTTGGTAAGGGCCGATCCAACTAGCAGTCCTTCAAAAACTTTCCTATATTTGCGTGGTATATTATTGTCCATTATTTTCCTCGGAAATCTCGTCCGCTTCTCGTGACGGCAATTTTTCGCCCCGATGCTCCCTACTTCCAAAACTAAAAGTGCTAACAGAGATAGTGGAGGCTCGGATAGCCATCCCCACATCAGGCCAAGGAAGGCCAGAACACTCATAGAGCCTGAAAAGAAACAAAGAGCAGAATTAATAAGGATAATTGGATCCGTTCCCCAGAGCGTCCCCTGGTTCCCAGAATGATAAATGAACCCGTTCCTCAGGGCGTCCCCTGGTTCCCGGAAATAAGATTCTGATATTAACACGGCAGGTTCACCGCTGGCAACCTATGTGTCGAATCATCACAGATAGTCGTTATATTACCCAAGGGCCCACGGGATGTATTTTTCTTTTCCATGTTTAGGGTCCTATAACACCCATATAATTATACGTTTCACACGTATCCTGCCGGCGTTCCGTTTTTTCTAAGATAACCAGTATCTTAGATAACCAGTATCCACGTGGCCGTGTTTTTCTGGGTCAAGCCTTGCGGTTCACGATTATAACTCCGTTTCGATCACTACCTCGACCCCACATTTTAACCCTTATCATCCCTATTAACCCTAGCTATCATAATTGTCACTCTGTGACAAAAACATCACTGAAACATATCGTTAAAGCTGATAAATGTGTCAGTTTTATATTTCCGTGAATTTTGTGTGCGAAGTTCGGGTTAGTAGCGTTTCAACCGGTGTCACTGTCACGACACGAGTTTTTTTCGTATAATTTTTAGGAGGGTAAGTTTAGAGGGGTGACAGAGTTTAGGTAGTCACCTGGTAATGATAGCGTAGGTGTATAGTTGGCCTTTACACGAGGGTTTGTTGCTGTGCGAGGGTTGGGTGGACGGCGTGCAGCCACGTGGCCACCCAGTCTGAACGTCATCGGGTGGTACCTGCTTCACGTGAATTTTTATCACGTGAGGTAGTGAGCAGTTTTTTGCCAACCTAACGGCTTGGAAATTGTTAATCAGTCGCGATTCCACCAGCGAACGAAAGCAGTCGTCTTTTCAACGTAGTCTCTGAGGGGGGTTTGTGCGGGCGTGGTTTTCCATTAGCCGCCGCCTCAAGTAGCTGTGTCGTCCCACCTGTGGCGTCCCTACAATACGGCCCTGGTTCGAGCCCGGGAGTCGGTGTCCTGTGGCGGGAAGAAGAGCTGCGACGACTGTACCCCTGGCTTGTCTTGTCTTGTTTGTCTGCGTCCTAGCCGTGGTGTCTTCACGGATGACAGTGAGTACACGTAACAATCCTTTAGTGGCCATTTGCTCGGGGGGGGGGGGGGGGGGTGTTGTGTTTGCTTGTTCTGTATTATTATTTGGGCTAGTGTATTGGGGAAAAGGCGTAGAATGTAGAATAGAATGTGGATTGAATGTCGTTTGTTGTATGTTGTAGTTTCTAGAGTAGTTAGCGGGCGATTAGTTATCGGGGGTTGAACGTCAAGCAGGCGACTAGCGCCATTTCAGTATTTAGCGTTGGTAGGAGTGTAAATATCGGAAGTGTCAGGTGGTGACGTGTAAATATGTATAGTGTGGAGGTTGAGTTTATGGTTGCGAGAAAGGTGAAGGGAGTATAAAAGACAGCAGTTATAGTTGCGGAAAGGGTGATGTGATTATCTTTGTTTTGGTGGCTAGTTATATGAGTATTTTTGCACCTGTGTTTTAGTGCATCTTTAAATCCGGAGAGCTTACGGGTTAAAAAGCAGTGGCATTTTTGAAGAATGGCAAAGCAGCAGGGCCAGATGGCATCCCAGCGGAGTCTCTGAAAGCAGACATAGAGACAACAGTTGAGATGCTGTACCCACTGTTTGGAAAGATCTGGGAAGAGGAGGTGATGCCAGCTGACTGGAAGGAGGGGTACCTAATCAAGCTTCCCAAGAAAGGCGACCTCAGCAAGTATTCCAACTACAGAGGAATCACCTTGCTGTCAGTACCAGGAAAGGTCTTCAACAGGATCATCCTAGAGAGAATGAAGAGCTCCGTTGACCCCCAGCTGAGAGACCAGCAAGCAGGATTCAGGAAGAACCGATCATGTACAGACCAGATCGCCACTCTCCGCATCATCGTGGAACAGTCTCTGGAGTGGAGCTGCCCGCTGTACGTCAACTTTGTGGATTATGAGAAAGCATTTGACAGCGTGGACCGAGAGACTCTGTGGAAACTCCTACGACACTACGGTGTACCCACAAAGCTCGTCCGCCTGATCAAGAGCAGCTATGATGGCATGACATGTCGCGTGATCCACGAAGGGCAGTTCACCAGAGAGCTCCAGGTCAGAACTGGTGTCAGGCAGGGGTGTCTGCTGTCTCCGTTCCTCTTCCTACTGGCCATAGACTGGGTCATGAAGATGACCACAGAGCACAGACGAAGTGGAATACAGTGGACACTGTGGACACAGCTTGACGACCTCGATTTTGCAGACGACTTGGCATTACTGTCCCACACTCATCAACAAATGCAGGACAAGACCACGAGGCTTGCTGACATCTCGTCCCAAGTGGGCCTCACCATTCACAAACAGAAAACAAAGACAATGAGGCTGAACGCAACCAGGGAAGAACCAGTCTTGCTTGCTGGCACCCCGTTGGAGGAGGTGGAGTCCTTCACCTATCTCGGGAGCATCATAGACAAAAAAGGCGGCACTGATGCAGATGTCAGAGCACGAATCGGTAAAGCCAGAGCAGCCTTTCTCCAGTTGAAAAAAGTGTGGAGTTCCAGAGAGCTGTCACAACACACCAAAGTCCGGATTTTCAACTCCAATGTAAAAGCAGTTCTCCTATATGGAGCAGAGACATGGAGATTGACAAAAACCACAGTCAACAGAGTACAGACCTTCATGAACAGTTGCCTTAGAAGAATTTTGAAAATCCACTGGCCAGAGAAGATCAGCAACGTCAGACTCTGGGAGAGAACAGAGCAGATAACAGCAGAGAATGAAATTGGGCGAAGAAGATGGGGATGGATCGGTCACAGTCTGAGAAAGCCAGCTTCCAGTATCACTAGGCAGGCATTGTCATGGAACCCCCAGGGAAAGAGGAAAAGAGGTAGGCCGAGAAACTCCTGGCGTCGAGACCTCCAAGCAGACATCAAGAGACTGGGAACCACCTGGAGTAGAATCGAAGGAGAAGCACAGGACAGGAGTTGCTGGGGGTCTCTCGTCGACGGCCTATACCCGGGTAGGGGTGACAGGCGTAAGTAAGTAAGTTACGGGTTAAGTCTGCCACCGTGCTGTGGTACTGAGAGTGGAGGCTGACTGCGTCGCTCTACCTTGTGGGCTACGACACCGGACCTGGGTGCCTTCGCGAGGATCGAGGCACGTCTCGTGTTTAGACAGGTCGGGTCGTCCCTTGTAGCTATTTCTAACCCGTTTAAGCAAAGTTTTGTATGTTTACGCTGTAACGAACGGTTATTTATTTCACCTCCTCGTGTCGATATTGTGAGAGGAGTTATTTTAGTGACCTTTTGAGATATTGTGTTAAAGCTGGATGTTGTATAATTCAGAGTTTGAGTCATTGTAGTATTTGATTGTGTTACGGAAGATCTTATCGCGAAAGCGAGAGCGTCGAGTCGAGCTGCGCTCAACGGTTGTGCTTCCGGCGAGAAGGTCCCGTGACGAAAGATATTGTTCATTCAACTTTCAGTTATACTGAGTTAAGGACTTTGCTCCATTTGCCTACATGATATTTAATCTCCATTTGAATATGCGATATCTGTTCTGAACGTTGTTATAGGAGCCTTGTGCTACGAATGTCTTTTGAGAAAGCGTTAGCTTGATTCGAGCGTTTTGTTCGTGATCCATTTGGGGGATATAGTAGCGTACGGATTGTATATTGTTTTCGATCCTCGCTTGTGCTAGTAAGCTATTTGGTTCAGATTCAGTAGCTTACGTATTATCTTCATTTGGCTCGATCTCCATTTGGGTTCTAGCGAACACATTTGGTTGATCGTTTATTTGACGTGCTATTTTCCATACTATATCATTTAAGGAACCACGTGCTGTAAGGTACACCTCGCGGAGGCAAAGGCGTTGGTCTAACCGGTGTTAGCGCCTTACGCTTGTGCTTCCGTCGGAGTCCCGTGGTGGACTAGGTTTCTCAGTTTGGCTTTTGTTGTGATTTAGCATATTTAGTTTTCTTAATCTTTTGTATTAGAAATATTTAGTTATTTTACATTTTGTTATTTTGTATTTATAGATATTCGGAGTAGAGAGTTTGGGCGTGTGTGAGTGTAAATGCGAGGTGTGAATGCATGGTTAGGACTGCGTGAGATTAGTTGTTTTTGTTAGGGTTATATTTAATAAACATCGTTGTTATTGTTCCTCTGGTGTTTGTGTTAGGTTTGTGTAAGTGTGGGTTGGGTGAGTCTCGAGCGGTAGCGCTCATAGTTCGCACCCCGGAAGCGGGGTCGTGACAGTCACGACTCCGATGCCAACAAAAAGATCGTCTGCATGAGTTGGCATACGGTAAATTCAAAAGTGCACTCCAAAAACTTCCGAAACGGGCCCATTTGCAGTCAATCCGTCCATGTCCTTGCTAATCACAACAGTTTTTGTCCACCGGGTCACAAATAAAGCGCTAGAAACTTTAATATCGATTGTCTGCAAACGGGAACAACCTCGTCATTTTTCACTTCAAAGGCGGGAAATCGAGCCACAAGCACAGCACACGATGACAATTTACCTGCTTACTCTGAAACCAGGCTTTTTTGTGGCCCCTAGAATGCGACGTGTCACGCTCAGATTCATCTGAACACGATAGAAAGCGGTCGACTTTTCCAAACAACGAGTTGCCGATTTTCTCAAATTACCTGTTTTGGGCTTACGTGCCAAGCAAAATTGAGTCTATGTTCTGGTCGTCCACCGTCGTCTCTCGTCCGTCTGCCACCGTGTGTGGTAAACTTTAACACTGGCATTTTCTCCGAGACTATTCAAGCCAGTCTTCAAACTTAGCCTAATAATACTGTGTGGCAAGACCTTTCTAAACACAGCAGTTTGAGTGACCTATCACAAAGGCCAAGGTCACATGGGATCAGGAAATAGGTAACAAATAGCCATATTTTGACAAAATGCAATTTTTCTCAAACACTGTTCATAATTACAAACCCAAACATGGTGCAAAGATACCTGATGGTAATACCTTTCGGCATACATACTATTTTTATTGATCCATCGGATAGGTCAAGGGTCACAAGAGATCAGGAAATGGGTTAAAAAAAGTTGTATTTTTTGTGTGACAGTCTTTTTTTCTTAGTAAATACTGTTTTCAACTTCAAACCCAAACATGTACAAAGATACCCGATAGTACGATCTATCTATGCATACAAATTTGGATGATCTCTCAGAAAGGTCAAGGGTCACAAAAGGTTGGCAATTGTGTGTAAAAATGCCAATTTAGGCACAGAATTGTAGTTATTATCAACATCTTTGCAAACCTTTCCTCGCGCTGGGATCATTTGGCGTTGGATAGGTGGTGGATAGGGTTTCTCTCGCGAGAGGGGTGCACCGAATGAAATAGGTGCCGTGAACCAACATGGTCTAAGGGAAGGAGACCCCGACAGAAAACCCCTGGTCCTCCTAGTAAGGGGGTTGGGCGTGGGGGTTGCCTCCCCACCCTGCAAATAAGGAAATAGCTGCAAAAACGACGACGAAAAGACAAACAGCAGTTTCTTTCCTGGAGGAGGAAGGTTCTTCTACCAGAAGATCTATGACGTCATGTGGTGAAAGCCTAAAGTCTTCGGAAGCCACAGGACCGAGCCGCCTCTCTCTATCCAGGGACACAATCATGGACACATGGAATGTCAAGACCATGTACCAGAGCGGCAAGGCCGCCCAGATAGCAGCGGAAATACTAAAGTACAACCTTTCCCTGCTAGGTATCAGTGAAGCCAGATGGACGCAGTCTGGCCAGAAAAGGCTGTTAAGTGAGGAGATGATTCTGTATTCAGGTCATGAAGAGGAGAATGCCCCCCATACAGAAGGTGTAGCATTCATGCTGTCACCAGTGGCACAGAGAACGCTGATGGGCTGGGAACCTCTTGGGACAAGACTCGTCACAGCAGCCTTTAGAACCAGGAAAAAGATGAAGCTCAACGTCATCCAGTGTTATGCGCCCACTAATGACAGTGACGAGGAAGAGAAACAAGAGTTCTACGACCGACTCCAGAGAGTTGTGGACAAATGTGCGGAGCAAGACATCACCATCGTCATAGGCAATTTTAATGTTAAAATAGGGGAGGACAATACCGGATACGAAGAGGTGATGGGGAGACAGGGACTAGGGGAGATGAGTGAGAACGGGGAGAGGTTTGTAGACTTTTATGCTCTAAACAGACTTGTCATTGGAGGCAGCATCTTCCCACACAGAAAAATACACAAAGCAACTTGGGTCTCACCTTACCATACTACAGAGAACCAAAGAGACCATATCTGCATTAGCAAGCAATTTAGAAGATCCCTTCAAGATGTCCAAGTGAGGAGGGAAGCAGATGTCGCCTCAGACCATCATATGCTTACCTTAAGAATAAAGCTCAAGTTAAAGAAAAGCCGCACATAGACAACAAGAAGACAGCGCTATAATGTAGGCCTCCTAAGTGAGACTGGAGTAACAGAAGAGTTCAATCTGGTGCTGTCTAACAAGTTTCAAGTGCTACAGGAGCTAGTAAATGAATAGAAGGCGGTCACCACAGAGCAGCAGTGGAAGGCAGTTAGAGAGGCGCTGAACTCAACCTGCAAAGACACTGTAGGGTTCAGGAAACACCATCACAAGGACTGGCTGTCGGCACAGACCTTGAAGAAGATAGAAGTGAGGAAGCAGAAGAAAGCAGTTGTCAACAACAGTCGCACGAGAGCAGCCAAAGCAATGGCACAGGAGGAATACTCGGAAGCCAACCGCGAGGTGAAGAGGAGTATCAGGGCAGATAAGAGGGCCTACACAGACAGCCTGGCAGCAGAGGCAGAAAAGGCAGCAGGCAGCGGCAACATGAAACAGCTCTACGACATTACCAGAAGATTGTCGGGCAAGTATGGCCATACAGAAAGACCAGTAAAGACAAAGAAGGCAAGCCTATTGCAGACAGAGCAGACCAACTCGACAGATGGACCCAGTATTTTGAAGAGTTACTGAACAGACCCAGCCCACCCGACCCCCCCCCCCCCCAGACATCCAGCAAGCAGAGACCGACCTACCCATCAGTTGTGACAGACCAGGCCGGGAAGAGATCAGAAGAATAGT
>BTPG01000002.1:53229123-53300255 GCA_036245525.1 Semisulcospira habei | reverse complement strand
ACTGTGTTATACTACAGGCTGTGGCGTTTCTGTTACAGACCATTTGAATCACCCAAACAAACTGATTAAGTCTGTCTATCGTTTCCACACGCATTACCAGTTAAGACGTATACTGTCAGAACTCCATACACCACTACCAACTGAATCTAGTTTCAAAAGGTATAACAACCCCATGGATTTGAATGCATTTGAATGCATCTGTAATGAATTTAACATCAGTACAAAGTATGACTTTACACAAAAACTTGATGATCACAAAGGCATGGGTACATAGTATTATGCTATGAGTCACAGACAATACCCTCAAGATTACTGGCCTCCCTACTCTTCATTCTCAACAAAATCTGAAGTGTGATTAGGCTCAATAGAGCAGAAACAGTCTAATGCCTGGACCACATTTGTCTTAGACAGGAGTGAAGGGTTTACTCAAGCAGGAGTCGAACGCATTAATGAGTCTATCAGAACGTATGTGTGGTGTATACTAGGAGCACAAGCTCAAACAAAATCAAACATTTTGAATGGAAGTGGAAAGTTTGAATCTCAAAAACAGTTTCTCGCAAACTTAGAAGATTTAATTAACTGAACAGTTGATCTCCCATCAAGCATACAACACTACCAAGACGTTCTCAGATATGCCAGATCAAAAGTTGACTTTGTAGTTGGCATCGGGCTATACATGTTACCATCTGACCTTCAAATCCAAATGGGTACAATAACAAATTATAATAATGAAATAATTGTTGCTGGGCATGATCAGAAATTAGGACTCAATCGATCTGTAAATTTGAGCCCAACAACCACTCACCTACAACCATTAAAACCATTAATAATGCCAGTAACATCATCATCACCTGTACAGTCAGTAACGCCAGTAACAGCCCCAGCATCGGCACTGACACCTGCACCAGCACAGCCAGTAACACCAGCACCAAACATACATGAGTCAGAGAGAACTGCACTGGTAATTGGCCTTACTGGATTAGGAATATTACTTCTTTACCTGTTTCATTAAATAACCTACTATTAACCCTCCTACTGACACCAAAAAGACCCACACATGCTCCGCCATAAACCCTACTACCTTTGCTGCTGTACTGATCAGCCTACTGACAACACTCTCTATTATGCCAGGCAAAGCATCCATTAAATCAATCCAGACCAAAAAGGTGACTGCCAACTGCAAAGCATCCATTGCTTTCACTGCCAATTTCTGAAGCAAGTCTGATATATGGGACAGCTGTTTTTTTACCCATGTTTGTAAATCTTTTGGGTCTGATGGAACTGGAAGGGCAGGTGGAGCTGGACTGCTACCACCACCTGTTACAGCTAACACTACAGTACTAATAATAAATCCAAGAGCAGTAATTAAACTTGCAATAGTGATACCCTGCTCTCTGAAGAGTGTTTTCAATCTCTCAGCCAATGTCGTGTCTTCGTGAAGTATTTTCTGAATAGTTTCTCTAACCCTGTTGACCTGTGTTTTAAGTTTTTATTTCCCAATTTCAATCACTTCTAGTCATGCGGATGTTTCTATCTGCAAATCATTTAATCTGTGTTGTATTCTTTCTTTCATTTTTGTGTTATAATTTTCATCCTCAGCTTTAGCTAATTTTTCTTTTTCTTTTTCTATGTGATTATAAGCTCACCTAGTTTGGCTACATTATTCACAAGCTCACCTCTGATTGACTGCAGTGTTTTATCCAACCCCACTAAGTCCCGCATTGTTAAAGGAGAGTCTTCTGTTGTTTTCATAGCCTCATTTATTTGCCCTTCTGCAATGAAGTTTCTTCTGTTACTGTGTTTGCTAATTCTGGCAGTCTTGTTATTTCAGTCATTTCTATTTCTTGTCCAGTTGGCAGTCTTGTTTGCGCATCATGAAGAGCACTAGCAAGACGAGGTGGTAACTGTTTATCTCCAATACCAAGTTGCCGCAAGGCGCCAACACCACCTTCATTTTTGATTGTACTTAAAGCTCTAAGCTTACCAGGGTCTCTTTTGTTAGTCAATTGTACTTTTCCTTTTCAACAGTGTTTAAATATAAATGACCTTTTTCATATTCAAACTGATTAGGATCTATTTCATCTGTGCGGTCACCAACACTATCATAAAACGAGTTTATTTTGTCTTTTAACAGTTCGTGATACATACTAGAAGTATTTCCCATTCCAGTTACATCTGTTGCACCAGTATCATAGTCATTCATGTCATCCATTTCAAAATCTTCATGGTTAAATCCTCCCGCTGCCATTGTTTTATTAATTTAATTTTTTTTATTGTGCATAATAAAAATGGCACAGTCCTACAGATCAAAGTTAGACCCATACAGAAAACTACGTGAACCTTTTGGTGTTAAGGGCATTAGACAATCAATTGTCGTCACTAACAATCCTAGCTCCATAGATCAAAACCAAATTCTTACTGTTAAGTTTCCTAACCTAGGTCCCAGTGACGTTATTGTTCCTGTTACTGCACGCATTGCATTTAATATCGAACTTTCATCAGACACAGATGAAAAAAGAACACTAGTTAACAATCTTGGTAGAGCAATTATAAAAACTATTAAAGTAAAACTTGAAGGACATGAAGTGTTTAGTCTTGACGATTCCGATGTGTTCTACTGTTACAAAGATTTGTGGCTTACACGGGAAGAACGAGAGGATCGTATTTATCAAGGCATACAGTCAGATAGCATTATGAAAATTCAAATCAATGCATCAGATAAAACAACAGAAGCCAAGGACATTATTGTGGCCGAAACATATGGAAATAGGTTTTGCATTCCACTTGAATTTGAAATCCTAACAGCGCATTTGCCTTATTACCAAGGAGCACTGAATGACTGCCTGAGCTTTGAACTAATCTTTAATGACTACTCCAAAGTTATCAAATCAACTGGCACAGACGCAACATATAAGATCTCTAACATCTCTTTGGAATATGAAATTGTCACACACACTGAACTAGCTAGACTCATACAAAATCAGTACCAGTCAAGACTGCCGATTTATTATGACCGTGTTATTAGACACAATTTAATTAATAAAAACAAAAGTGACCAGATTTGGAACATCAACCTAAACACGCCTGCTAGGTCACTGAAAGGCATTCTTATGTTGTTCGTTGAACCAGGAAGTCCATATCAACGAGATTCAGAAAAATTCTATAATCCAAAGATTACACATTTATCCTGCACTATCGAAGGTCGACCAAATCAAGTCTTTATGCCGGGAATGATGTGATACCAGCACTACGACGAGATCACAAAGAATTTTGCAGGGGGGAGACTTAGAGATAAACCAGCAAACATGGCTTGTAAAGATCTGCATCTGTATGATGTAAGAATCGGTGAATACCTGACAAACAAGTATGCACTGTGGCTAGACCTGCGTTCTTCTGATGATGATTTTCTTCACGGCTCTGGCCATACTATCAAAAACGGCAGTGACGGGATTACAATTCAGATACAGAAAAAGACTGAAAAAGCCGAAGCAATAAATATATATTTGTATCTGATTTATGATGCGCAACTGAACATTTCTGAGAGCAGGCTAAGCGCTCACGTGTATTAAAAAATCACTTAGCTTTTGAGTTGTTTTGGTTTTCATCCTTCACAGCCCATTTTGAATCAGAAATACACCAAACCATGATAACATCCGAACGTGTTAGCAGACACATCACACTTGTGCGGTAAACTGAAACTAAACTGGAAATAAAAGGCCTATAGTACAGGGTCGTCCCCACTGAGCATAAACAGGTAACCGTTTCACTACCGATTTCAACCTTTCTTGTCATGAAAGGGACACAATCTAATAAACTCACACACACACGACAGGTGTTATATAATGACTATGCAAAAGCTTGTCTGGCTTGATTCTCTCCCTGCTCTGGTCAGGTAAACAAGGTAATAAACGCACGCGACCAGTAGGTGTTCCCTGATCCGGTTGCAAAATCAGTCCATACAAAATACAGGCACCCGATTTCGTTATCATACTCTTCACTAAAAAGTATCCTATCCAACCTTTTGTAAGGGGTTATCGTGTGCCTGTAATAAAACTACCTGACATACCCATTTTCCTCACGTGAGTTGTTAATCTATAAACACTCGTAAACAGGGTGGGTGTATAGTGACTTTGAATCACTGGGAGTAGATTATGGGTTTTGTCTTTTAATTTCAAATGCGTGGCAGATGTGACTCACGATGTGTGGAGTGGAAACTTTCTCCACACAGACGTCGAAACAGAACACAAAATTCTTTTTCTCTATACAACTCCTCACTGGGTAAGTCCTAATTATTTAGGAACGACTTGGTGCTCCATATTTGGAAAAAGTCCTCTATTTAATGTTTGTCTTACATTTAAAATTTGTCCTAGTGACATAGTGACATAAATTTGAAGCATTGACACAGAACGGAATAATTTGGCCTGATATGCCTGTGTGTGCGAGGTAGGTGGCTTGTGGGAGTGGGGTGGGTGGCTGGGTGAAGTGTGAGTGTGTCGGGCTTTGTAGAGTGGGGGTAGGGGGGTTTGAGGTATATGTGTGTGTGTAAGGGGGGGGGGGGGGGGCGGTGTATAGGGTAAGGGGTGGGTGGTAGGGTGGCGTGTACAGGATGTGGGGGAGTGTATAGAGTAAGGGGTGGGTGGTGAAACGGCGTGTATAGGATGTGTGTGTGTGTGGGGGGGGGGGGGGGGAGAGGTGTTGCCTAACCGTTTTAAGTCAATGACGCAGTTTGTTTCACACATTAGCCAACATATAATATTACCTGGAGTGAATCAGCTACACTGAAAATAGTAGTCACAATTTCTCATGAATGCCAACTGTGATAACGGGAGATGGGAAATTCTGGACCGTAACGTAATTACGTACGTAATTTACCCTGATTTATAACTATCGATACAGCATTATTGATTTAGGTGTCGCAGTGCTCTCTATTATTCATATCTCTCCCCAATCTATTTGCAGACAGATGATGCTTCAAGGAACAATATTGACCTACATTTTGACTGATCCAAGCATACATTGCAGTTGACGCGCACAGTTGCTGAGGACGCCGTCAGGCAAAGTGGAGCATTGCTATCTGCAGGGAAGTGGTGAGGCTAAAACGTTGTTCTAAGAGCAAACCATGTAGCAAGTTTGGGTTTGAAGGTGTTAATAGTATATGAGAAAAACTCCTTTTGAAAAAATATGGCTATTTCTTTTACCTATTTCCTGAGCTCTTGTAACCCTTGAAGACTCTAGCTTGAATAGTCTCCTAGAAAATGCCAACGCTAAAGTTAACCACAGGTGACGGCGGACGGACAACAGATGAAAAACGATGGACGGACGACCACTGGACCAGAATATATACACTTTTGCTTCGCACGTGAGCCACAAATCAACAAACTACTGATTTTGTATGCACATCACGGCCAACAAGACGGTCTGACAATTATTTTGTTTGAAGTTTTTGTATCAGTTGAGTAGGTTCAGTTTCTACGTTTGTGCTCCAGGTGCATGTGTTTATAAGCTAGTGTTTTAGTTATGATCCTAGTTATGATCCTTTGTACATTTCTTTTTATTAGGGGCACTTTTACTCACACATTGCATTCACTTGTATCAGCTTTTGAACTGGACATTTTTACCCACCAAAAACTGACTTGATGTTACGTGAAACTATCTTTCGTGTTAGTTATATGACGCTTGAAAAAAAATTAAAACAAAAATGCAGAGACTTGTGTCAGGTGACTTTAAACCGCTGCAGTTACGAATTGGGTAGGTATTTCCCCCCAAATTTGCTATCAATACAATACAATACAATACAACACAACTTTATTGTCTGTTCGAGTCAAAGAACAACAGAAATTAGCCTTTTGGCTCGTCATTAAAAAAAAAGACTAATAAACACTATAAGAACATTCAATTAAAATTATCATTACAGCAATCTATCGCAGGCAACATATCACAAGCAATCTATCACAAGATGTGAGGTAATGTTAAGTAGATCATGAATTATATATCACGTCGTTATAAACAAAAGTTCGAAACCGAGACAGCAGTTGGAATAAAAGACTTCTTAAAAACATTCTTTTTTGGCAAGTGGCATGTTGAAACGTCTGCTTGATGGTAACATTTGAAACTATCAAATAGTGGGTGACGAGGATCACTGACAGTGCTAGCAGCTTTCCTTCGGACAGCCCTATGGCACAGATCATCTAATGGGTACTGTCCTAGGCCATTGATCTTCCCCAGATGTTCTGACGATACGGGACACATTAAATTAAGCACTCTTCAGACATGAACACAACAAGAATTATGACAATATCTTGCATTCTAGCGCTATATCTCATACCTGGAATTATAAATGCAGTTTCCATCATTTTTCAAATGTACCAGCTGCAGGACGTCTGTTGGCTTTGGAAACAAGCAAAGTGGTTATCTGCATCGTGTTTCTTGTTTACGATACCTCTTCTCCCCCCCCCCCTCCCCTGTTCCTGAGAGGTTTACTTGAGTCATCCTATGTGTCACTGTAGCTTTCTGGGTTTTTTTTTTTGCAGGTGATTTCTCCAAAAGCAACCACCAAAATTGTCTAAATTTTCATATCTCCTCAGTATTAGATTAGAAGTTGTGTCTTATACCAAAGCTGAGGTCCTAAGGTCAAAGTCACAGTAGAGATATAAAGGCTTTGTACATTAAATGCAATATCACAAAAAGATGGCTCGTTTGATTTATATTGTTGTTAAAGTAAAGGTATTCGAATATCATGACCAAGGAAGTCTGCCAGCTGATCCTGATCTAACTCCGAGATGGCCATTGACTGAACCAAAGAAAGCTACGCAAAAGACATTTCTTACTCATTTCCTGTATCTCGTCACTAAGTGCCCTTGCGAAACGCGAGCTGCCTATCCCCTCCGTTCGCGCCTAGCCGCCGACAAGGTCTGACGTACCCTCATTACTTGCCGCCCGTGCCTAGTGACCGACTTTCACTCTTGTACCGCGTCTGTTGAGTGTCGTATGTACAGCGTGTGCAGTACCTGTAACGTAGGAGTATATTACCCTGTGTAGATTATTGGGCTTTGTAGTTGTGGTTGTGATGCCGGATTTAGAGAAGTTGACATGATCTCGAACGACAACGTCTTAGACGTGGATGCAGAGATTTCGTTTGGCGAAGGTGAGTTTCTAACACTGGCTCCGCCTGACCGAGTCAGTGTCACCAACATGATACTCAGAGCGAAACGAAAAAAATTGCATCTCTCTGTAAAGCGGTTCAACTTCTCACCGAGTAGGTTAACACTTTGGAAAAAAAAACAAACAAAAGGCTGCAGGACACCCAGTCCACTGGTCCATCAGCTAAACGCAGACGTTTTTCCCTCCTCCAGCGCCAGCACCGCTGATGGGGAGTCGGAACGGCGAAATGCAGAGGCAAAAAAATATAGAAAGGGAACGGCTTGACACAGCGGGGCATGAGACTGAGGAGACTATACGAGATGATATTTTTGCCGATAAGGACGCAGCCTTCACTGTCTCAGAAGAATCGGGACCACTGGTCAAAGAAAGGTAGGCAAACCTACTTAATTCCCGATTTGGTTTCAAGCAGCTGCCGCATAAAAATCTCCAAGGAAAGCTGAAAAACTGTACAAAATTTCCGAAAATTGCAAAAATATGAACGTGCCCCGCACAAATGGAGCGGTGTTTCTTTTGCTAAAACCCCACCGGGAAGGCGGACGCACGAATGTACAATACTCAAACTACCTTTTCTAAGGCAGTTGTCGCTGTGACCTTTTGCACAAATAAGCCCCTGACTGAGAGACTTGCAGCGACCGTGTTTGCCGCGCAAAATTGCCGGCATCTGTGCTCCGCACGTGGCAATGACCTCTGAGTGGCTGGCGTTAACCTCATGGCACAGATTTTGGGAAATCCCCCCAAGAAGCCCGCAAAACAGACAAAATCGGTCAAGGTATGCGTTGTCATGGCTGGCATCACAGCCAGCCACAAACTGGCAGGACCAATAATGGTGATGACTCTCTTTTTTTTTAAGCTGACACAGAAAGGCCTGGAAGCGGGGGTGGGGCTGAAAAGCCTACACCCGCGTGAGGATTTTTTTCCCGGAAGTTCTAGACGAACATCTGCCACTCCCCACTACAAACGAGGTCAGTATTTTTTAACTGTGCATACCTTGGGTGCGTGAGTACCTGAACAGGAAACATTTGGCCATTAAAGCCGGCCAGATTGATATAAAATTTAAAATTTGGGAAACCCTTACTTCTGACCAGGAAGTACTAGAAACGGTCATAGGTGTGAAACGTAGTTTCGATCAGACAACTGAAACTAAGTTGTGTAAAGAACAGTTATATTTCAGTGAAGCAGAAAACAAAACGATGGATGCAGAAGTCAAAGACTGGCTACGAGAATGGGTCATTAAAGAGTCTTGCAATGAAGCAGATCAATTTGTCTCTCCCATTTTTCTCAGAGATAAAACGTGACCATACCCACCGGGTTATATTTAACCTTCGGTTTCTGAACAAGGACAATGAGTACCAGAAATTCAAAATGGAAACCATGCATACTGTACTTAATCTTGTCACTAAGGACTGCTATTTCCTATCGATTGATCTTCGAGATGCGTACTACTCCGTCCCTGTTCATACCGAATACCAGAAGTACTTAAAATTTCTCTCTGGCGAGACAAATTGTATTGTTTCCAAGCAGCGCCATTGGTTCTTGGCCGATACCCAGGAAGTTTACGAAACTCACAAAACCAATCATAGCAAGGCTGCATGATTTAGGACATTCAATCACGTCCTTCATTAACGACAGCCTCGTAGTGGGCAAGACAAAAGAGGACACGGTTCAAAATGTTATTGATACGGTTAGACTTTTTGATGCAATGGGTTTCACGGTCCACAGGGACACGTCTCAATTCTTACCCAGGCAAGAGATTACATACTTGGGATTCGTGATTGATTCTGCTGACATGTCGGTGATACTGACGAACGAACGTAAGCAAAAACTGAGCAAAGCGTGTTCCGAAATAATGAGAAAACCAGTAGCCCAAATTAGAGTAGTAGCTTCTGTCATAGGGCTGATGGTAGCAAGTTTTTCACGTTTTTGGCGTACCCCTAGGCTTTCTCTATTATAGGGCCATTGAACAAGGCAAACCCCGAGCTCTCAAAGAAAACAAAGGAGAAAAAAATGCCTATAACACAAGACGTGGTTCTTGAGCTGCAATGGTGGGTTGATAACATTGGAACCAAAAAGCTCCCCTACAGAGGGAAGACCTACATTTACGCTGAAAACAGACAACTCATTTTCAGGCTGGTGGCTGTGGTTGATGGCACTACTCGGACAGCTAAGGGGCTTTGGAATGAAAATGACCAAAAACAACAAAAAAAAACCACATAAACTTTCTTGAGCTGCAAGCTATTCTGTTTAGACTGAAATCGCTCCTACGAGAGATGAGAGACATGCATGTGCGTGTACTGACAGACAACAACACGGCTGTTGCTTGCGTAAACAAGATGGGCACAAAAAAGCGAGTTCGCTAAATGAAGTTACTCGGGATATCTGGCTCTGGTGTGACCAGAGGTCACTGCGGCTGAGTGCAGCACACGTACTATGTACCAAGAATGTAGAAGAAGACCGTCTGTCCAGACAGTTGCAAAGTGACACAGAGTGGAGAATTGACCCTGAACTCCTTAACTGTTTGCATCCAGAATTAATGCTCAGTTTCCCATGTATGTATCTTTTCTCCCAGACACTGGGGCTTTCGCTGTGGATGCTTTCTCCATTGGGTGGAGTGATTGTGCTGTCTATGTTTTCCCCTGTCAGTCGAGTCTGTTACCGGTGGACCTGGCAAAGATAAACAAAGACAAAGACAGGAGAGTAGTAGTGGCACCATCGTGGCGAAGCCATAGTGTTTTGGCCAGTGCTGATGCAAATGCTGGTAGGAAAACCAGTACTGCTGTCAGCAAGAGAGACTTTGTTTGTTAACCAAGCAATCTGACACAAAGACATCCTCTGCGCAAAAAAAAAAAAAAAAAAAAAAAAAAAAAAAAAAAAAAAAAAAAAAAAAAAAACCCTGAGACTACTCATTTGCAAGGTGTCAGGAATAGATACAGAGGTGAGGTATTTTCTTCAGATGCAACCGACATCATCATGTTATCGTGGCGACCGGCCACCCGTCACTTGTACGAAGAATACATCACCCTATGGAGACGGTGATGATGATGATAAAACGTTTTTATTCAGGATAAAAAGTTTTAGGCATAGCAATGCCTATTTTCCAAACTGTCCTTCTACTCTACACATATAAAAATACATCAGACGATACATCAAAAGATAAAACATATGTAAGTAAAAAGACCCATCCCCCTCACCCCCACCACCACCACTCAGAGGGAAAAAAAAAGAAATTATATATATATATACAGGTATGAACCTGACATGTTAATGCAGACAGTCGAACTATTACATAATCTGTAGCAACAGTAGAAGAGTATTAGGTAATAGGAAACTTGTCACTAACTATACGAATAGTAGCATAAGGGAGCAGAACATACTATTACTTCTGAAGTAAATATTTATGGAGGCGATCTTTGAAGACACTAATCTTACAAATTGATTTCAGGTGTGTAGGTAACATATTCCACGCTTTAGCGCCTGAAAAAGACAGACTGGTTTTACAGATGTCTAATGTAATTTTTGGAAGGTGGATCAAACTATTTCTCGTGTTTTTCCTATTATTGTCGGAAAATAGAGTTTTTAGATAGGGTGGGGCTTTTCCGTGCATGATCTTGTGCAGTAGAACACAGCGATTAAATTCAAACTGTTTCTTCAATGTTAGTAACTTGAGCGATTTTAATTTTTCATCAGTCGAAGTAGGACTGGGAAGTATTAATTTAATGCCCCGACGATACAAGGAATTAACTTTTTTCATGTGAACTTCGCTGCATCCATCCCAGACGGTAGAACTGTAGTCACAATGCGTTTTGATATGCACATGGAAAAAGAGTTTACGGATATCAGTATTAACTATATGGCGTAGTTTTGATAACAGGAACAGACGGTACGCGAGTGAGAAATCGGTGGATCATGTCTCGCCGCCACTAGCCAAGGCAGTCAACTTTCTTGCGTCACTGGCACTCAATGACCTGTTATATATAGTATAATACTATAGCTACAGAGGGGCAAAGGCTCAGCTTTTATTTGTGTACATATCAGATGAAGTGCCGCTAGGGTCTACAGAAGTGATTAAGAGATTCATGAAGGGTGTTTTTAAGAGAAAACCAGTGTTTCCCAAATACCATAGCTGTTACACGATAAGTGTATACGACCAATATCACGGTCGGGTAATTTTATAATTTCCCTTGATATGAAAATAACGAGGGTATAATTAGTACCACGGGCTCACGTGGAGTTGACAAGTGGCCGGCCCTACTAAGCTGGGACTAATGAATGATAATTGCGAGTGGAAATACATCAATCTCACTCTAGCGGTCCCAATGCGGGCAGTACCGAACTGGGAGCTGGGACTAATGAATAAATAATGGGTTACTGGTCAGCGAGGATCAGAGGACGCTGGCCACCATAATAGATGTGGGATAATTAGGAGAGACAGTAATAGATTACTGGTCAGCTAAGATCAGAGGACGCTGGCCACCATAATAGATGTGGAATAATTATGAGAGACAGTAATGGGTTCCTTTGATAGCGAGGATCAGAGGACGCCGACCACCATAATAGATGTGGAATAATTAGGAGAGACAGTAATGAGTTCCTTTGATAGCTAGGATCAGAGGACGCTGACCAGCATAATAGATGTGAAATAATTATGAGAGACAGTAATGGGTCCCTGGTCAGCTAGGATCAGAGGGCGCTATCCACCAGAGCAGATGGGGGGTAGATTATGGGCGACAGTAATAGCTCCTTTGACAGATAGGGTCAGGGGACGCGGGCCACCATGATAGATGTGGAATAATATGGGTGACAGTAATAGCCCCTTTGACTGGTTGAGACAAAGGGGCGATGCCCTCGGCCAGAACGGGTATATATATTGGGGGGGAAACACCCGAACGGGAGAGCTCAGAACGAAGGGGACGAGACAGATGCAGAGAGCTCAGAACGAAGGGAACGAGATAGAGAGGGAGCTCGCACAATGAAGAGAACGAGATAGATAGAGAGTACACAACGAAGAGAGTGAGATAGATAGATAGAGGGAGCTGAGAAGCGAGAGACCGAGCTCCGGTATTTTCGCCATTTTAGTATGCCATGCTAGTAGGTTGGTTGTGCCCAACCTATTAGACCCAGGATGACCAAGAAATAAAAGACTCTTCTGGAAACACTCTTGTCTGGCTGCGTCTTCCATCAACAACACCTTGCGTGTGGCTGCGGTAGGGTAACACTACCCTATCTTCTTATTTGGTGCCGTGACCAGGATCTCGGAACGGGAAGAAACAGAGGAACGAAGAAACAGAAAAACTAGACTATCAGCACCAAATCGACAGCTAACGACGCAAGGGTGGAAGAGCAGACCAGAAAGAGAAGAGAAGAGTCAAGCCAACAACCCGAAGAGAAAAGCAGAGTTCGAGCCCACGTCAAGGAAAAGCAGAGTTCGAGCCCACGTCAAGGAAAAGCAGAGTTCGAGCCCACTTCAAGAAAAGCAGAGTTCGAGCCCACGTCAAGGAAAAAACAGAGTTCGAGCCCACGGGACGTCTGCGACTCATTCAAGACCAACAGCCGAAAGGATCACGGGGTAAGTGACTTTTTTTCGTTTAACCCTTGTTGAGTCTTATATAGGAGCCAGACCAGTTAGCTAGGTTTGTGATGTTGTTACATTTAAAAAGAAACAAAAATGGCAGAGGAAGTGTTTAGGATTTTAGGCGAAAAAGTAGAGGAAATGAGTCAGGCGATTAACGCCCAGAGTATAGGGCAGATGGTAGGAATGTTTGACGGAAAGCCTACCAAATTTAGGGAGTGGATAAAAGAAATTGACAAATATGCAGTGCTAATAAAAGCCCTCAACAGGCGCCCCGTCATTGCTTATCAAGCAAGCTCGGGGGTGGTGAGCGATTTTATCCATCGATTCTTACAAACGGAAGCGGCAGGGGATTGGGATGAACTGAAAAGGCAGCTAACCGTAAGGTTCGGCGAAATCGCCGATGAAAATCATGCTTTTGCGTTGCTACAGCGGGTGAAACAAAACCCAAGGGAAAGTGTGCCTCTGTACGCAGAGCGACTAATGACTCTGGCCGGCGAAGCCTTCCCGAGTCAGATGGGCGCTGCTGTGGTACAACGGCAACTAATAAATTTCTTTGTTGACGGATTGGCGCACGACTTTCTTAAGATGAAAGTCCTGAGGGACAACTCAAATACGTTAGATAGGGCCGTGCAGGTGGCCATGCAGAAGGAAAACCTTCGCCATAGGTTTGAGCTACGCACGATAAACAATCGGCCATTTAGTCAGCCGAGAGCGACAGCTAGGGGTGGAGAAGAGACTATTGAAGTAGACCATGCTCGTCACCGTAATTGTTTTAAATGCGGGAGAGTAGGGCACCAGGCAAGAAATTGCCGAGTGATAGTAGGGGCGGTTGGTCAGCAAACAATGCGTTCCCCGATTCAATGCTGGAAGTGTAGGGAACGAGGTCACATTCAGCGGGAATGTAGAAAGGCCAGAAACAGGCGGCCACAAGGTCAAAGAAGGTTTCCGCCGAGGCAGGAAAACTAGCAGGTTCTGCGGCACACGAAGCCGTTACGCAGGACCGGAAAAGTAGAAAGAGTCAGTTGTTTAGCATTAATGTAGCGGGTAGTCCTAAGTGTATAGTGTTCAAAATTGGGAAGCAACGATTTCGTAGCTTGATCGATACGGGAGCAGAGGTGTCTTTGATTAGCAAGGGGGCTTACGATAAACTCAGTCATAAGCCAAAGTTAGGAAAGGGAGATGTGTCGTTACAGTCAGTTAGTGGAGAAGCTTTACAAGTATTGGGGAGTTCAGAATTAGAATTTACGGTAGCGGGGCAAAAGTTTAAACATAAGTTCTACGTGGTATCAGGGCTCAACAGGAACTTTATTTTGGGAAATGACTGGTTAGACAAAAACGGGGTGAGGATTTATTTTGACTTGAAGAAACTCAGAGTCGGAAGTGTTTATGTGCCCTATGAACAGGACATCCACATTTCGTCTTTGGTCAGAGTGACTAAGACGAAAGTGATAAAACCTCAGACGGCAGAAGTACTCCAGGTACGGATGAAGAATGCTCCGTATTTTGCAAGAGAGACACTCTTAGAGATTTCGGAAACAGACAAGGGATTTATAGCACAAGAACCGGGACTGTTAGTGACAAGCACGGTAGTCAGGCAAAATAAGCACCAGACGTATCCCATACTGATAGTAAACAACACAAACAAGACGTATAGAGTTAGAAGGGGTTGTGTTGTAGGGAAGGTAACAGCAGTTCAGGAAGTACATGAAGTACAAATAGGGTCGGTTGATCGGCAGGTATCGGCAGTCGACTTGACGGAAGTCACTGCGCCGGAGAATATGAAAGGTGTAGTGTCAGAGCTCATTACGAACAATCAAGACTTGTTCGCGAATAGCGACCTTGATTTAGGGGCTACTGACACTGTCACGATGAAACTAGATACCGGCGATCATCCTCCCATTAGGATAAAACCGTATAGAATCCCGCTTCAAGATAGAGAGATTGTTGATAAGGCTCTAGAAGAGATGTTACAGGCAGGTGTGATAAGACGTTCTCAGTCCCCATGGTCTTTTAGTTTAGTGATTGTATCCAAGAAGGATGGGTCGAAACGTTTATGTGTTGACTTTAGAAAACTGAATGAGGTTACAAAGAAAACATCGTACCCACTACCGCTGATAGATGACATTTTGTCACTGCTTGGAAAGGCCAAGTATTTTACCAGTCTGGACCTTAAGTCGGGATACTGGCAGGTCAAGATGGCGGATCAGGAGAGTAGGGATAGAGTAGCATTTGCATGCCACAAAGGATTATTCGAATTCACGAAAATGCCTTTTGGTTTGGTGGGAGCACCGGGATTGTTCATGATGCTTATGAATATCGTGCTAGCCGGTTTAGAAAGTTTTGCCTGTGCCTATCTCGATGACATTTTGATCTTCTCAGAAACAATAGAAGACCATCTGTGTCACCTTCAGACAGTCTTTGATCGATTGAGACAGCATGACCTGAAGCTGAAACTCAAGAAGTGTCAGTTCTTTGAGGAAGAAACCAAATACTTAGGGTTTGTCATTAGTAACCAGGGGATAAAACCGGATGAGGAAAAGGTAAAAGTCATTAGGGCTATGGCGGCTCCGACCTGTGTCAGAGAGTGCCGTTCGTTCATTGGTATGATTGGGTTTTACAGGAAAATGATTCCTAATTTCTCCCAGATGGCTGAACCAATCATAGCACTGACACGAAAGTATGCGAGATTCAGTTGGACAGAGGAATGCCAGAAAGCGTTTGATTTGATGAAGGAAACGTTAGCTGTAGCACCAGTGTTAGCCTATCCAGATACACGGCGTCCGTACATCCTTTACACGGATGCCAGCGACACATGCGTGGGGGCATGTCTCGCGCAAAAATGCGATGAGGACTCAGACATTTCCCCAGGCTCAAAGGTAGAAAGACCTATTTACTTTCTATCCCATAAACTTAGTACCAGTCAGAGGAAATGGTCGACAATAGAGAAAGAGGCTTTTGCGATCCATTATGCGCTTCAAAAGCTAAATCACTACTTGCATAATGCGGAGTTTGTAATCCGCACGGATCACATGCCTCTTAAGTATTTGCTTAACTCACCAATGCAGAATAAGAAGGTGCAGATGTGGGCTCTTGGCATTTCAGGATATAACTGTACTATTGAATATATCCCAGGTCCTCAAAATGTTTTGGCAGACTTACTATCCAGAATGCCGAGTGGAACTCACATGCCAGAGCATGAGGAAGAAGAAGAGTTAACCAGAGAGGTCAATGACAATGCTTTTGTCATTGGAGTCATAAACTCCAACCAATTCACACCCAAGCAGTTCGCTAGTTGTACAGTAAGAGCAGAGTGTGACGAGAAGCTGGAAAAAGTTGATCTTCCAGGGTTTGATATTATTGAGGAACAGGAGAAGGATTCTGAAATAGTGCGCTTAAAGGACTTATTGATTAGTGAACAAGGAACCATGACAGTCAATAGGAGATACATGCTGATAGAGGATGTTCTATATTTCTTGTCTCATCCTGATGATGAACCAGTAGCCAGATTGTATGTTCCGTCTCACTTGGTAGAGTACGTAGTCAGACAGTACCATGACGAAAATGGTCACTTAGGAATAGACAAGACGCATGACACAGTCAGTAGAAAGTATTACTGGCCTGACATGTACAAACAACTGTATGAATATGTTAGTGGGTGTGTCATCTGTCAGTCTAGAGTGTTACAAAAGAAAAGGGCCCCCGTACAGGAAATGGACATTCCTCCATACCCATTCGCTAAGTTGTCATTGGACTTGGCAGGTCCGTTTGACCGCTCCCTTAGCGGGAATCGCTATGTCATAGCATTCATCTGTCATCTGACAGGTTGGGTAGAGGCGTTCCCTGTACCAGATAAAACGCCGCAGTCAGTGGTACAGCTGCTCGTAGAAGAAATTCTACCCAGACATGGCTGTCCATTGCAGATAGTATCAGACAATGGATCTGAGAATGTGAATAGGGTTATGGCAGAAACGCTGGCAGAACTGAACATAGATCATGTCACGACCAGTCTTTATCATCCACAGTCCAATGCTAAGGTCGAACGTTTCCATAGAACTTTTAACGACATTCTGTCCAAAAAGATACAAGAAGATTTTTCGACATGGGACGTGCATATTAACCAGGTACTAGCAGCTTATAGGGTTTGTGTTTCGGAAACTACGCAGGAATCTCCGTTCTTTTTACTGTACGGTCGCGATCCAGTGCTACCGTTAGATAACATCCTTAGACCCCGAAGAAAATACGCTGGTGAAGATTTTCACAAGATAGCGCTTGAGCAGCAACACAAGGCCTTCACCCAGGTGTATCGGCGAATTAAGAAAGCACAGAAGAAGGGGGCTAAGTATGCTAATAGAGGTGTACAGCCTGTCGAGATTAAGGTCGGTGATCCAGTGTACCTTCGTAATCACCGTAGACACAATAAGTTAGACAGTAAGTGGAGGTCGCACTATAGAGTGGTGGAACAATTGTCGCCTGTCACATTCAGGGTACGACATCAACTAGATGGCACTGAGGTCAGTTCACATGCTGAACACTTGCGGATAGCCAAAATTAGCGAGTGGCCTATTCCAAAAGCCAGGGGGAGAACATTACGTAAAGCCACACAGGTTGTAGCTCCAGAATCATCCGATAGCGACAGTGACGATGCAGTAGGGCAAGAGAACGCACGAGACAGACTGACTAGGGGGGTGCGAAAAGAGCGTGAGAATTCTTCATCCGAGGAGGACGTTCCGTTAATGGAGTTAAGAAAGCGCCTAAAGACAAGAGAGAAAAGATCTCTCTCAGCAGTAAACGTTAGTTGTAGCAAGGGCACATCAGACAGTTCTGATGATGGGGAGATCGACGACAATCGTTCGATTCAGCCTAGTTTACAGACTAAGGGGGTTAGGGAAATTCTTGAAGCGATACTGACTCTTCTGCCAAAGAAGGCTTCAAATTAGAAATGCGACTCTCAGACGGTATCTGGGAGAGGACTGTTGTAATGTGTAAATCATGAAGCATGATTTGAGTTTTGTCAGAGACAGTGGTATAAGTCTCTGGTGATATCTCGTATATTGCAGACAACAACAAGATGAAGTTTTTTTTTTTAGTCTGATAGTATTGGGGCTAGCGCAGGGTTTAAATATTAATCACAATGTCGTATTTCAAAAACTTGATGAAGTTACCACTAGTAACTGGAGATTCAGGTCGGCCTGCGCCAGAATCAATGACGGCTCAGTATGACTTAGAATCCACAACAATAGCAGTAGACGCGCAACGTACGCGGTTCGCGCTCCTTACGGAAGCTGAACTTGAAGCTTGTTCCAAACCCTTGATAGGATTCTGTGCGATTCGAAGTGCAAGATATCCTATGAACATTAATCAGTTTTGTGTTACGGCGCTGTTTTTAAACAATTCAGACGAAATTGCAACACACGGCCAAACAAAGGTCAAGTTGGGTACAGTGTTACCTATGGCACGGTATATAATGGATGGGCTATGGGTCATTAGTAATCATAGTCCACTAAAGATGAGTATTAGTTGTCACGGTAAAGGGGTCACGTACCAACAAATCAACCCACCATTATCGCTAATCCGCCTCAATGAATCATGTACGGCTATTAGTGATAGATTGATGTTAACCCTTTACTACCAACAAGAGAGCCAGTATCAGGTGGAAGACAAATTGATAGGATGGCTGGAAAACTATGCATTTTCCAATATAACGTTATGGAAACCATTTCATAGCGCTTTACCAGACTACGATCCCATCTCTTTGTCCAAAGAGTTAGATGAAATTAAGGAAATGCCAATGGATCATCTAATTGCTCGACTTCAGAGCATGCAATTCGTTAAGCCAAAAACAAGAAGGGGTGATATGGAAACAGATCATCATTGGTTCTATCGTAGGGACAGTTGTAGTGATCATAATTCGGGTAGCGTGTATACGATATAGAAAAAAAAAACTAGCGCATGGTTTGGCTCCATACTATCACGACTCAGGAAGGGTGAACGTGAGGTCACTGTGCCTACGTTGATTTCGGCGGCTGTGCAATCAGCAGACGTGAATGACGTCGCAAGAGCGAAGGACTCTAGGCCGATGATGGAGGGAGGAGTGCAGTTACTCCCCGCCTCGAACGTTGTCAAGTTTTACCCGTCGTTGGGGTAACCAAGGATCAACGCTGTTGCGATCCAGGAAGGATCGTGAAGAATAACGAACACATGTGCAAAGACATAACTGAGTCGACGATTTTGATGTGAACATTTATTGGCGTGATTACGCCGGACAATAATAATTTTTAATAAGGAGTGACCGATTTAAATAAGCGGTCATTCCGAAAATGATGTATTTTGTGGATAACATGTTTAATTGTTTGAAATGATTTTGTGGTCTGAATATTATGTAGTGAAGAAAAAAAACGAATCTTGTGAATTAAGATTCCTTTTTTTTTTCGGGTAGGTTTGGGAGGAATGTTACACGATAAGTGTATACGACCAATATCACGGTCGGGTAATTTTATAATTTCCCTTGATATGAAAATAACGAGGGTATAATTAGTACCACGGGCTCACGTGGAGTTGACAAGTGGCCGGCCCTACTAAGCTGGGACTAATGAATGATAATTGCGAGTGGAAATACATCAATCTCACTCTAGCGGTCCCAATGCGGGCAGTACCGAACTGGGAGCTGGGACTAATGAATAAATAATGGGTTACTGGTCAGCGAGGATCAGAGGACGCTGGCCACCATAATAGATGTGGGATAATTAGGAGAGACAGTAATAGATTACTGGTCAGCTAAGATCAGAGGACGCTGGCCACCATAATAGAGGTGGAATAATTATGAGAGACAGTAATGGGTTCCTTTGATAGCGAGGATCAGAGGACGCCGACCACCATAATAGATGTGGAATAATTAGGAGAGACAGTAATGAGTTCCTTTGATAGCTAGGATCAGAGGACGCTGACCAGCATAATAGATGTGGAATAATTATGAGAGACAGTAATGGGTCCCTGGTCAGCTAGGATCAGAGGGCGCTATCCACCAGAGCAGATGGGGGGTAGATTATGGGCGACAGTAATAGCTCCTTTGACAGATAGGGTCAGGGGACGCGGGCCACCATGATAGATGTGGAATAATATGGGTGACAGTAATAGCCCCTTTGACTGGTTGAGACAAAGGGGCGATGCCCTCGGCCAGAACGGGTATATATATTGGGGGGGAAACACCCGAACGGGAGAGCTCAGAACGAAGGGGACGAGATAGATGCAGAGAGCTCAGAACGAAGGGAACGAGATAGAGAGGGAGCTCGCACAATGAAGAGAACGAGATAGATAGAGAGTACACAACGAAGAGAGTGAGATAGATAGATAGAGGGAGCTGAGAAGCGAGAGACCGAGCTCCTGTATTTTCGCCATTTTAGTATGCCATGCTAGTAGGTTGGTTGTGCCCAACCTATTAGACCCACGATGACCAAGAAATAAAAGACTCTTCTGGAAACACTCTTGTCTGGCTGCGTCTTCCATCAACAACACCTTGCGTGTGGCTGCGGTAGGGTAACATAGCACATGGGATGTAAATTTAGTGTTTCACATGCTAAAGACGTGGGTGCCTCTGAACAAACGTACGTTCAAAGAACTAACGTTAAAACTTGTAATGCTTATTGCTTTGATCCCTGGACAGAGGTGCCAAACGCTACGAGCGCTAACATGCACTTAACTTGTCAGAACACACGTGTATATTGTTTGTAACTAAACTGTTAAAACATCCGATAAGGGGAAAACGTCAGAACCCTTGAACTTCATGCTTTTCCAACATTCAGTTCTTTGTGCGTGATTTAGATGTTAGGAATATTTGAAACAAAAAGAAAGGCTGGAGCTGACGGACAAAACACGTTTGTTTGTTGCCATGCTCGCTCCGCACAGCAAGCCAAGCTCAAATACTGTGGCCAGGTGGCTAAAATGGACTCTAAAGAGAGCACCGGTGGACACTGTACATTATTCTGCTCACTTCACCAGACTGGCCAGCACCTCAGCAGCAAATGAGATACTGAGGGGTGCTTCCATAGATGTCACCATGAAAGCTGCGAGATGGACAAATACCTCCACCTTTTCACGTTATTATTGCCGGGTTCCGATTGAAAAACCAACCTTAGGCCAGGTGGTGATGGAGAGGTATCTGGCAAAGAAGTAGAGATGAGGCTGCTTGTCATCATCAGCATGACTTAGCATTTACGCTCACTACCACTGCTGCTCTCAAATCTCAAGTGCACGTAGTGGCCGGATACAGAAAATGAGTAAGAATTGTTAGCAATACAGCGAGACTTACCTGTAAGGTGAAGCTGATTGCAAATTCTTACGAATTTGTTGTAGACCGGAACTAGTGCACTTGCCCACCCTACATTGTGTTAAAGAGCACTGTGCTCTACCCTGCCCTTTCACTTCGTTGTGACGTGCACTTGTTTCGGGGTTCCGTCAAGGCTAATGAGCTGTCTTTAATACTGAGGAGATAGGCTGCGTGCGTTTCTCAAGTGGTTCCGGTCTACAACAAATTCGTAAGAATTTGCAATCATCTTCACCTTACAGGTAAGTCTCGCTGTATTGCTAACAATTATCTGACATACCGAATGTGAAGGCCCTGACAGCCATATTTGTTTTCAGTGCTTCCGTTATTTGTCTGTGCGATATCTCTGGAGCCACTATTCCGATTTTCGTCAAGGTTTAGTACCTGGTAGACTTCAGTGTGAGAAATGGTCGTAAGCAAAAACGGATTTAAAACTTTTTAGTTTTAGGTTCACGTGCGGAACGTGAATCTATGTAATGGGCCAGTGGTCGTCCGTCCGTCCTTCGTAAACTTCAAGGTTGGCATGTTCTCGGAGACTATTGAATACACACACTTCAAATTGGGACAAAGATATAAATGTGTGCTAAGGTCTTTCATTAACATACCAAATTCAGTGATCTCTTTCAACGTCAAATTCACAAGGGATTAGAAAATAGATTAAACAAATACACATTTTAACCAAAACAAATTACTTTTCTGAAATACTGTTAACGGAGTAATCACCTTCGTTGTGGACAAAAGACGTTAAGCCATAAACATTTAACATTTTTTTTGTTGTTGTTAACGGAGTAACGGTTAGTTAGTTAGTTATTTGGGTTTAACGCCGAGCAGGCGACTAAGGTCATCTCACAGCGAGATAGGTAAAACTCTGGCCAGCCAGACTAAAAGAAAGGTCGTAAGACAAAATGTAAATATAATTATCTTTAAAATATTTCATGCTAAAATATCGCACAGGTCTTTAAGGAAATGTATACAGACTCTCCAATAGGTCAAAATAAAAGAATTAACAGTCTATAAATGCTCCAATCTTATTAAAAAGTATGCACTCTCTCAGAAAACTGAAGATTTTGTCCGGGGGTACATCCTGGAAGAAAACCTTCATGGAGTCTGCTGTGAGTTGAGGGCAAGATGGCGGCCATCCACCATCTCCTGGCCGGCCGCTCCGGTAAAATCCGCCAACTGTGCTTTGAAGAGACTCCTTATTATTGTCGTGCCATCAAGTTCTGAGGAAACAATGATGTGCTTTTTGTGAATTTTATGTGATAGCTGTGATGTACTGACTAGAACATCGTCTTAACCTTGTACAATAGTCGGAATTTGGACTTGTTTCACCAATCGTACCAGCCTATGTATTTAAAGAAGGGCGTGCAGATGAACTGTGGAATTACTAAACATGTGCAATTCCGGGCTCCATTCTACATTGTTCACAAACTAACGCACTGCCAGATTTTTCTTGGGGAGTCATTTTGACTGACCCCACAGAAGAGCGTGGAAGCACACAGAGAAGCATATACCATGGAGCTTTCCTACCACCGCGGCGGCCGTGTTTATGCATCACGTACTACCTGGCCCGCCGACCTTCGCTGTTGACAGATATTTCCCAACAAGCGGCGTGCCAGTGAAAATGACTGTGTGTGGGGGTACTAGTTTTATTTCATTATAATGACTCATGACTGTTACCATCATGATATTATGTGTTATAATTGATGTTGACGGACTCTGTCGGAGCGGTGCCCTCTGAACACCGAAGCTGTACTATAGCGACGGGCCTCCAGGTGCAGCTTTCACTGTTGTTTTGTGTTGCCTACATCGATAATTTGTTTCTGTTGTTAATTTGTATTTTATGTACTAGCTTTAGTAGGAATTTAACAAAAGAGCATATATTAGTGTGTTCAGGAGATATAGGGCTGTCTTAGCATTTTATTTTTGTCAGAGAGGTTCGGTTCGGGATACGGCCATTGGCGCCGGCCATTAGATGCCTTGGCGACGGGCTTCACCCGTCCCGAGTCATTGTCCATTTTGTAGCTCAGTTATTGTAATTTTTGGAACGAGCGAGAGAGTGAATGTTGGATGCTCCTGCGGTGGCAAGACAATTTTTGATGTGTGTGTTTTTCTTTTTTTTTTATCACAGCAACAAATAAAGTCATCTTCAATCTTGAATCTTGAAGTGTTTATATATTGTGTCAATTAGATCGGCACAAGACATCAAAATGATTTTAACAGATGTCACAGAGTGCCTGGTCAGGGTTAAATTACTGATTAGAGTTAACATGTGGGGTCAAAGTCCAGGTGCGGGATGTGGGACAAGACGGAGTTGTGGTCGTAAACAGGGTGTCCAAACACGCGTGATAAATGGGCAGGCTAAAATGGAATCCCGGAATACGTCGGTAGAATAATGTGTGAGACAGATTAAATAGACATTGGTATATGTCCAGGTGTCCAAAAGGCCGGAAGAAGTCAGGAGTATCTTGTGAGAGAAATATGTCAAATAGACATTAATAAATGTTCAAGTGTCTAGGCACGGGTATGGATGGTCCACGTGGTAAAAATAATGTGGGACTGTGGATAAGAACACACGTAGTAGAAGTAAAAGTTGAATTAGGCAGATGTATATAAGGAATGGTCGGTGGTCGTTTCGCGGGCTCCGTTGCTGAAGTGACACGTTGTGGTACCCTCTAGACAGCGCACCGACCATTACCATGTTTTCAAGACAACGCCTCGCATTGTTGGGTGAGCTGACTTAAGTTATCCTTGTATGCTAGAGTAAAATAAAGTAATGTAACTCTTTCATTCTATTCTTATGTCTGAGGAATGCTTGAAATGTGAATGATCCTGTTTGTAATTCGTAACGTGCTTTGATCGTCAGCGTTAAACGTTGTCCTGGTTAGTTGTTGTGAGGTTAGCTGTTGTGTGATTAGTAGTTGTGTGTGATGTTTAGAGAGGTGCACGAGTTTGGCAGGATGGAAGCCTGATTAGTGTCCTCAGCCACCGTACCTCAGTCTCAGATAAGCGAGTCTGCACCTATTTCCACATCGTACAACTAATTGACACGTATAGGTCAGCCTGATTGGCAGTGCTTCTCGTATTTATGCAGTAGCGGTTTGATAAGGAGATACGTACTCCAGAATCCCCAGGAGCGTATTAGACCATTTAAACACGTTGATTAATCGATCCTTAAACGGCTGAGTGATACAGAGTACTGCTGGTCGCTGGCATAACACCATGGACGCTCCTCCTGTTTGAGTAAATAAGAGTGCGTAACATACGTGTGCCCGATGTGGAACCGACCAGAGACAGTCTCCTCAAGGCGGTTGCCGCCGCGATAAGATAGTTTGTAAAAAAGTGTATCACATCGCACACTATCCGATGAAATGGCCTGTTTTTTATCGGCCGGCCGTACACACTCGAGCGACACAAGTCAGTCTGAATTTTTATGTCTAGTTCATGTGTGTTTCGAGGAAGTTTTGCTTTAAATTGCCGGTACTCCTCATCGTCAGCGGACCAAACCGTGGAGATTAAAATTTAGTGTAGCGTTCTGCTGCACGTATTTCGATCTCCGTTTAAACCTATCCCCCGTATTGGCTGGGGATTAGGATTGATAGCTCTAGGGCTTTCCTACTGACTTGAGTTAGTAGTTGGTGATGATGAAACAACACTACCTGACAATGAACGCAAAGACTGAGCACACAATAAAAAGAAATATTCCGTACGGAAAGGTGATGTCACTATCTTAAATCTTAGGGAAGACACAGACTTCCGTCTAGGATAGAGAAGGAAGCATCATATCTTAAAATCCGTCGAGCTGAGCTAACAACGCTAAGCTGTACAACAGCTTTTAACAAACAACTGAACGCAGTGAATCTCAACCAAACTGCACCCTGAATCACGGGAACTGACTAGCTCAGCCGTGAGGGGAATGTACAACCTAAACTGTACACAAACAAAATATGCCCAGATAACGGGTGTTAACACATGAACACACGTGTGTATAAATATCTAACCAATATGGAAAGGCTGACACAGAATAGCCCAAAAGAAACGCAAACAGCACGTGTACTATAAGTTGTGCCGAAAATGATGGCACGCACGTACACGGATGTACTAGCCCAAGCCCAGCTTTGAGCTTGTTACGTGAACATGCCAACAGCCGGCGCGGGGGCCAAGACTGATGACCAAACGTTATGCAACCGAGTACAGAGTAAAAATCACAAGGAGGGTACAGTCTTTGGAAGTGACTAACTAGCCGGGCCCGGCGTCACACGGCTCTGACTTAAACCATACAAATCTATGAACACTCTGGGACTGGAGATACAGGTCACAGAACTAAAAGCATGAACGCAAAGAATTATGCTCAAACAATTGTGCCTGTAAAGAAACACGAATCAGAGAGGCAACCCCCTCCTATTCACTTGATGCATAATTATGTGTTTCTTTTTTTCTGCAGCAAAACATGTGATACACGTGTGTTTCTTTTCTCTGCAGGGAAACTAATTCATGCATGTGTGTCTCTTGTCTCTGCAGGTAAACTAATTCATGCATGTGTGTTTCTTTTCTCTGCAGGGAAACTAATTCATGCATGTGTGTTTCTTCTTTCTTTTTTTCTGCAGGGACATTTGAACATCTATGCCTCCTTCGGCAGGGACATCTATGCCGCTTGTTTCTGCATGGATCCTGATGCATGTACGTTTCCCCCTTTTCTTGCAGGGACATGTTAACATCTATGCCTCTTCAGTTCCGCAGAGATACATGTACAGGGCCAGGGAGGTCGGGACGGAACCAGCCTTGGTCAAGAAGTTTGCGCGCGAAAGCTAAACAGTCAACGACGAACCACCAGCCCAACAACAGGCCGGCACGAGCGTAGCGCGCTGTGCGGGACCACGTGACCGCCACCAACATCATTTGAGGCCGGCGGCAGTAGCCATACACGCCACTTGAACTGCAGACGAAAAGGTCGGAGTAAGAGCTGCAGCCTCGCCACAAACTGTGCACTGGCATAAACCAGAACGCCGTGGTTAGAGAAATCCAAGAAACAACTGACTGAAATCGCACCAAACATATTGGTGACGTACAACAGCCTGGCGCTAAACAATCCAAAATGCCTCTATGAAAACACTGCTGCAAAAAACGCAATGAAGGTAACCGGCGAGGAATTGGCCGCACCAAATGACTGGTGACGCAAATCCCACAGTGCTATGAATTACTCCACGGGGAAACCAATGAACCCGACCAACCCCCTCACAATGAACGGACAACAAATACCGTCAAACAACAAATCCACAGAGATTCCTTTGAACAGAAGGACGGATGTGATAACTAAATCACACCTCTGTGGTCAGATTTGGTCCGCTGACGAGAGCAGTACCTTTTGTACCAACGTTACAGCCTGACGCCGGACCTCAGATTACCACAGGCTCTGGCCTGCGGACAAGGTGTCCTTTTGCCGCCACGACGTGCCAGAGTGCACAACTGAAACATATCAGTACCTACACCGCCTGTTGGCCCACCCACCAGCAGTCTTCAAAGGACAATTAAAAGGGGAAACACTCCGCATCGCAAGAGACTACTATAACGCAGTTGAAAGAATTTGTATAAACGAAAGTTGAACCTCACAAACACTAGGATACAACGCTATGCGAGCATCCTTTCGAAAGTGAGCCAACGACCTACTAACTCAAGTTAGTAGAAAAGCCCTAGAGCTTTCAATCCTAATCCCCAGCCAATACGGGGGATAGGATTAAACGGAGATCGAGATACGTGCAGCAGAACGCTACACTAAATTCTCTTCTCCACGGTTTGGTCCGCTGACGATGAGGAGTACCGGCAATTTAAAGCAAAACTTCCTCGAAACACACATGAACTAGACATAAAAATTCAGACTGACTTGTGTCGCTCGAGTGTGTACGGCCGGCCGATAAAAAACAGGCCATTTCATCGGATAGTGTGCGATGTGATACACTTTTCTACAAACTGATCGTTGGTGTCTAACACCGCCCGTGTTGTTCCGCTAGGTCAGACTCCGTTCTGATCCGCTATTTTGTATGCAATGGACTGTGATGACTGAGCCGGTCGAAAAAACTCTCACACAAGTCAGTCACATTAATATAATCTGTTCTTGGTTGCTACAAAACCTTGCGATGCTCTGATGCGGGCACAACATAAAATTAGCATCATATCTTAAAATCCGTCGAGCGGAGCTATCAACAAGAAGCTCGAAGCCCACAGGAAAATAAGATATCTAACCTCAGAATCCGTCAAAGCGTATCGACTGGATTCTGCACACTCCAAACGCATCACCAAGTTGGTGATGATGAAACAACACTACCTGACAATGAACGCAAAGACTGAGCACACAATAAAAAGAAATATTCCGTACGGAAAGGTGATGTCACTATCTTAAATCTTAGGGAAGACACAGACTTCCGTCTAGGATAGAGAAGGAAGCATCATATCTTAAAATCCGTCGAGCTGAGCTAACAACGCTAAGCTGTACAACAGCTTTTAACAAACAACTGAACGCAGTGAATCTCAACCAAACTGCACCCTGAATCACGGGAACTGACTAGCTCAGCCGTGAGGGGAATGTACAACCTAAACTGTACACAAACAAAATATGCCCAGATAACGGGTGTTAACACATGAACACACGTGTGTATAAATATCTAACCAATATGGAAAGGCTGACACAGAATAGCCCAAAAGAAACGCAAACAGCACGTGTACTATAAGTTGTGCCGAAAATGATGGCACGCACGTACACGGATGTACTAGCCCAAGCCCAGCTTTGAGCTTGTTACGTGAACATGCCAACAGCCGGCGCGGGGGCCAAGACTGATGACCAAACGTTATGCAACCGAGTACAGAGTAAAAATCACAAGGAGGGTACAGTCTTTGGAAGTGACTAACTAGCCGGGCCCGGCGTCACACGGCTCTGACTTAAACCATACAAATCTATGAACACTCTGGGACTGGAGATACAGGTCACAGAACTAAAAGCATGAACGCAAAGAATTATGCTCAAACAATTGTGCCTGTAAAGAAACACGAATCAGAGAGGCAACCCCCTCCTATTCACTTGATGCATAATTATGTGTTTCTTTTTTTCTGCAGCAAAACATGTGATACACGTGTGTTTCTTTTCCAGGGAAACTAATTCATGCATGTGTGTCTCTTGTCTCTGCAGGTAAACTAATTCATGCATGTGTGTTTCTTTTATCTGCAGGGAAACTAATTCATGCATGTGTGTTTCTTCTTTCTTTTTTTCTGCAGGGACATTTGAACATCTATGCCTCCTTCGGCAGGGACATCTATGCCGCTTGTTTCTGCATGGATCCTGATGCATGTACGTTTCCCCCTTTTCTTGCAGGGACATGTTAACATCTATGCCTCTTCAGTTCCGCAGAGATACATGTACAGGGCCAGGGAGGTCGGGACGGAACCAGCCTTGGTCAAGAAGTTTGCGCGCGAAAGCTAAACAGTCAACGACGAACCACCAGCCCAACAACAGGCCGGCACGAGCGTAGCGCGCTGTGCGGGACCACGTGACCGCCACCAACATCATTTGAGGCCGGCGGCAGTAGCCATACACGCCACTTGAACTGCAGACGAAAAGGTCGGAGTAAGAGCTGCAGCCTCGCCACAAACTGTGCACTGGCATAAACCAGAACGCCGTGGTTAGAGAAATCCAAGAAACAACTGACTGAAATCGCACCAAACATATTGGTGACGTACAACAGCCTGGCGCTAAACAATCCAAAATGCCTCTATGAAAACACTGCTGCAAAAAACGCAATGAAGGTAACCGGCGAGGAATTGGCCGCACCAAATGACTGGTGACGCAAATCCCACAGTGCTATGAATTACTCCACGGGGAAACCAATGAACCCGACCAACCCCCTCACAATGAACGGACAACAAATACCGTCAAACAACAAATCCACAGAGATTCCTTTGAACAGAAGGACGGATGTGATAACTAAATCACACCTCTGTGGTCAGATTTGGTCCGCTGACGAGAGCAGTACCTTTTGTACCAACGTTACAGCCTGACGCCGGACCTCAGATTACCACAGGCTCTGGCCTGCGGACAAGGTGTCCTTTTGCCGCCACGACGTGCCAGAGTGCACAACTGAAACATATCAGTACCTACACCGCCTGTTGGCCCACCCACCAGCAGTCTTCAAAGGACAATTAAAAGGGGAAACACTCCGCATCGCAAGAGACTACTATAACGCAGTTGAAAGAATTTGTATAAACGAAAGTTGAACCTCACAAACACTAGGATACAACGCTATGCGAGCATCCTTTCGAAAGTGAGCCAACGACCTACTAACTCAAGTTAGTAGAAAAGCCCTAGAGCTTTCAATCCTAATCCCCAGCCAATACGGGGGATAGGATTAAACGGAGATCGAGATACGTGCAGCAGAACGCTACACTAAATTCTCTTCTCCACGGTTTGGTCCGCTGACGATGAGGAGTACCGGCAATTTAAAGCAAAACTTCCTCGAAACACACATGAACTAGACATAAAAATTCAGACTGACTTGTGTCGCTCGAGTGTGTACGGCCGGCCGATAAAAAACAGGCCATTTCATCGGATAGTGTGCGATGTGATACACTTTTCTACAAACTGTTTAGAGAGGTGCACGAGTTTGTNCAGGATGGAAGCCTGATTAGTGTCCTCAGCCACCGTACCTCAGTCTCAGATAAGCGAGTCTGCACCTATTTCCACATCGTACAACTAATTGACACGTATAGGTCAGCCTGATTGGCAGTGCTTCTCGTATTTATGCAGTAGCGGTTTGATAAGGAGATACGTACTCCAGAATCCCCAGGAGCGTATTAGACCATTTAAACACGTTGATTAATCGATCCTTAAACGGCTGAGTGATACAGAGTACTGCTGGTCGCTGGCATAACACCATGGACGCTCCTCCTGTTTGAGTAAATAAGAGTGCGTAACATACGTGTGCCCGATGTGGAACCGACCAGAGACAGTCTCCTCAAGGCGGTTGCCGCCGCGATAAGATAGACTGTCAATGACGTTAGGAAGAGCTTCATGCAGCTTGTTAGCTTCCTCTTTGTCCCACTCGGACTGCTACTCACGGGCTATGTACGCACCAATCACAGGTCTAAAATCACTATGAACAGTCTGTGCGACAGGCACAGGGTCGTTGCTGGCATGGTTGGCAGCTGAACTGCGATCCTGTTGCCTTTGATGAACACATGCCTTGGGGCCCAAACGGAGGAGGTGGGGTGGGGGATGGAGACAGGGGCTCACATGCTTTAGAGAGATGCTATTCGTTATGAGTGGGGGAGATGGGGGCGTGGAGTAGAGACAGAGGCTCATGTCCCTCAGAGAGGTGCTGTCAGTTGGGGGCCGCGGGAGAGAGAGAGAGAGAGAGAGAGAGAAATGAAATGAAAGAGAGAGAGAGAGAGAGAGAGAGAGAGAGAGAGAGAGAGAGAGTGGGGGGGGGGGAGAGTAAAGATTTTGGTCTCGATGTAGGTCTTTTTCAACCGCGTAACCATTTTATGGGGTTTGCTTGCGTCAGCAAAAAGCAAGATAAATGTTGCACCCATCGTTTCAGGTCAGCGCTCACTGAAGCGCACACATTCTTTGCACCTGGGACGGTATATCACTTATTTCTTGGTCGTGATATTCATGTCGTTCGTCAAGTGTATATTTCTAATTTGACGGATACGCGTATGTGTCGTCGAAAGTACTGGACAGACGGGCAAATCTGCAGAGTAGCAAGTCTCATCAAATAAAGTCTGATTTGAATAACTGCTTTTTGCTGATTGAGATGGGGGAAGTTTTGGTTGATCCTCTTCGTTCCCTTTGGTGAATTCTGTCTGACAGCATATTGAAGTGTTTGTCTAAATAAAATTAAAAGCAACTGAAACTATCGGTTGTTCATTGTGATTTTGTTTTATCTATAGCAAAAAACTGACCAAAAGATTAAAAATCTAATATAATAACAAGTACATGTAATAATAATAATAATAATAATAATAATAATAATAATAATAATAATAATAATGTGTGTTTGTATCGTTTGCTTTATTAACAAGTACGTTACAACGACCAGAAAAACATACAACACACACACACACACACACACACACACACACACACACACACACACACACACACACACACACAACACACACACACACACACACACACACACACACACACACACACACACACACACACACACACACACACACACACACACAAGCCCACAAAAAAGCAAACATTTTTGTTATAGTTTATGAAATCAAAACAAAATGAGTTGGCATTCTGAAAATTCACAGTAAAAATTAAACTGCGGGTTCAAATAAACAATTCTATCAATCGGTTTTAGTTTATAATGCTGACAATTTTTTAAACAATTAAACATAAATATTTGTGTATTTGCGCAATGTTTCTGCAAATCACAAGCAAAATGTGCGTCATCTTTGACGAAAGTAGCTTCTATCGCGGGCGCCATTGTGAAGTCGTGTTCGCGCGTTGGAGTGTCAGTTTCATAGCAGCTGCTCAAATCCAAGATTTGATCGTCCGTGTCAGATGATATATCATTGAAAGTTTTTTGAATGAGCTTTTCATCGGTAGCTGGCGCATGTGCGCCAGATTATTCCCAGATATCAAATGCCATGAGTTTTTTAAAAAAAAACTCAAATTTTCACGTCAAAATGTAATGCAGTTTTCTCATGAATTCAAACATGCGCCAGCCACCTTGATAAAGAGCGGAAAACGCTCTTTCCAACAATACAATACAATACAATACAATACAATACAATACAATACAATACAATACAATACAATACAATACAATACAATAATACTTTATTAATCCCTCATGGGAAAATTCACCGTCTGCCCATACAATACATGACATCATCATTCACTCAATGAAATAATTAAATAACCCATAACTCTCAATTTAGCTATTTTGCAACAAGAGCTCTGAGCGTTTTATCTTGGATTTGCGCAAGCGGTTTTCAGTCTAACGCCACTGTAGCGCGGCTCTGTGCGGGGCGCTCATGGATAGCTGACAAAGTTTTTATTTTTTCCGCTTACCCCTGCTCCACATTCGGGCGGTGCTACAAATACATCTTTTTTTTTCAGAACAAAACAAACACAACGGAAATGTAGTCCGGATGATATTTTTTGTGCATGTTTTTATTTTTGTTATGTGTGCTATATGTTGCGAGCAGCTCTTGTTGCAAAATAGCGAAATATCGCTCTCCTGCACTGATGTTACTCACTGTTTGTGTAGAGACGGACCTATCTACTCATAGCGTTGATTGATTAAAGTCTGTAGTGTTTTGTAGTGTGTGATTTGTCCTTTGCTTGTCTTTTTCTGGTGAGCTTTAAAGTTGAAGATACTAACCCGATGACATGTAGGTCAATGGAGCGTCCAGACAATAGACGGACCTATTCCTTAGTTGAATTGTCAATCAGACTTAGCCTCTCGACTAATCAAAATGCTGTAGACCATGTGCTTCTGACTGCCAAGTTGAAGGTCCGGCATATGGAAAGCACTGTTGTTATCGATATCCAGGTGTAGATTTTTTTCCCGTACCCGAAGCCTTTATCACGACTGTGATACACGGAATAATGTATACTGTAAAAAGCTTGCGTTCGGCCACATGGTCAACTGAACCCTGATAGAATCACTTCACTACGTATGCTCGAAAGTAAAATTTATATTTTCCGTGTTCCGTCATGGTATTCACAGACTGACACGATCGCTTGCACTTACATTTATTCTACTAAATTGGACCGTAGATATGTAAGTTGTGTGTGAACCAATTGTGCGTGTACGCTGACCCCGTACGCATGTGAAAGTGAGTGAGAGACGCCTCACTGATGTAATGAGACTACCACAAACAGAAGTTCTCAGGGGGAAAAAGACATATATTCAGACACACTTCAAAAATTGTACTGATGATTGCCTGCGCCAAGATTTCTTTTAGAGCCTCAGTAGCGGGACCTGCCCACATGTAGGTATAGGATCACCCATCATTTTGGACTGAAGACACATTAAAACTAATATCACCATCGGAAAGACCGCATTCAAATGTGTATCGTGCAAAATTTCAAAGCTCTACCTTGTATACTTTATGCTAAATTACAGCTTGATTTGGCAAAATGAGACGATTTGCACATTTCATACAATGCTAAGTTTAGGGTCGCAAAACAACATAAGCTGTTTACTGACAATATTCCCACTTGCTATACTGATTAAACCCTTTACCTAGCTTGTACTGATTATTTTAAACCACTCAGGGAGTGAGCGACCGGTGCCGAGACACCCGGGTCTGCAAGGACTGCGCTACAGAGCTAGTTAAGAGGACGTCCACGGTACGAGAAACGGGACGACGCGGAAGCGTGCGACAAAGGACTTACACGCCTAGACGTGAAAAGACAGAACGTTACCAAGCGAGAACACCAGTAAAACAGGTTGGATTGTGAGAGACAATTACCTAGCCTGGCATTTACATTGTGCGTGTGTATGTAGTGTTGATGTGTTTGTAGTGAGTGGGGGTGTTGTACATAATTTTGATAGTGTTTTTGTCGTTTTATTTATATAAAGATCCATAGTAGAAAGAAAGCTAGTGTGTTGAGTTTTACCGCGTGAATGCGCCCGACCGAGTCAGTGGCGGTGTATGCGTCCGTTGTGCGAGAGTCTATACGTGCGACTGGGGCAAGTCTGCGTGCGTTACAACCAGCGAGATATGGTCGATTGGACTCCACAATACTACAATACTAGAAAAGAATAACACAGTTCAAACTGACGCAATGAACAAATACGGAAACATAAGGAACAAGAATGGCAAAGCTCTCATGGCTCACGTGAATGACTTGCTCCGCATCATTCGTCTCCTTTACTGTGACTTTGACGTTTCGTACAGGTGACCCATGCAAGCATTTGTTTAAATGTCAATTGTACCTGCAAAATCCTCTGTCTTGTCAAATTATGTGCAGTTTGCACGCATTTGTTGACCTCCCTTGACCTCAAGGCTTGGTCAGGCAAAATTAGCACAAGCTGTTATTATCAGCTAGCCTTTTGATTGAACTGTTTGCAAAAGCGTCAAAGAAAACTTACTTTCTAGCAGAAAATATACATTTCCACACATCCCCCCCCCCTCCCCCTTGTGTCCCTTGGCCTTTTAGCAGGGTCGCCCAATTTAGTATTCACAGGAACGTATCTGTATATCACGCTTGACTATGCAGTTGAAAATAGCCTTTCGCTAATTTTGGCCTATTTCTTGAGCTCTTGTGACCCTTGACCTTTCCGAGTGATCAACCACATTAGTGTGCGTAGACTGGTCTTACCTTCATGTGTCTTTGTACCAAGTTTGGGTTTGAAGTTGTGAATAGTATTTGAGAAAAACTAAATTATGTTCCAAAATAGCTATTTTGATATACTTCCTGATCCCCTGTGACCTTGACCTTTGTGAGAGGTCACTGAAATTGGTATTTTTTAGAAAGGTCTTGCAACAAAGTATCATTTGGGCTAAGTTTGAAGACTGTAGCTTGAATTATCTCCGAGAAAATGCCAACGTTAAAGTTTACCAAGGACGACGGACGACGGCGGAACGACGGACGGACGACCACTTGCCCAGAAAATAGACTCACTCGCTTCGCACACGAGCCAAAAATGAGTTGCACCGGCAGTTCTGGTTCTCTAGTGAATTATGTGCGTCAATGTTTTTTTTCAGGCAGTTAGTAACATCACAAGCAGTCCACACATCTTGTGTGTTAACACATCTGGTAGGAAATTTGCTCTTCAGAGTGTGTCCAGTTTAAAATATGTTCACCACTTATGAAACCCTGTAGCCAAGGGAGATAACTCTTCCAATTTCGGTTTAAAGATAGATTAGATATTACCCTCAATATCTGAAGTAAGTAGCAAAAAAATTAAAAAAAAAATTGTTTTGTTGTAAGGTTGTCTCTTTCTTTGCGATACATTTACTGACACGTTTCGCGTTTTTATTGCCTCTGAGTGTACATCTCGGCAGCAGTGACGGCTACAGAAGACACGTATACTAGGGTCAGCATCTTAGTAAAGGAAAACGCGACTGCCCCAGGAACATTTATAAAAGCGGCCTACCGGGCACCGGATAACTAGGAATAAAAATATCCCCAACTCAAATCAAACCAAATAAAACAAAGCGGGTACACGCAATGAATGTAAAATAAAACACAACCATAACAATAGGAGGAACCGTAGCCTTAACAGTAAAACATAGGATATATAGAAAACAACACACGTATCCACAAGGCGTGAGACTGCAGACTCACACCAATGTGGACAGGTTTGTCGATACATTAGACGAAATAAAGGGGAAATCCAGAGAACAAAACATCTCGGTCGATGCACCATCTCTGCTACATGCAAGAAATTTACATATCACTCAATTCTCTGACAGCTGCGCGCGAGTCAACAGGGATTTACCCGAGGACCTTTAGTGCACCTGGAGTAAGTAGAGCGAGGTTAACTTGCACCAAATTAACTAGCCTCCTCAGACTGTTCTGCAGTTGCTTCCTTGGCATTTTCTTCTTCTCCGGGCGGAGCAGATTCAGTTGCATTTTCGGTCGGGGCTTCCTCGGGAGGATTGTCCAAAAAGACATCGTCTTCGTCTTCCTGCACTTTGTGTGGCTGCAATGCGCGTGCCCCTGCGCAATGATAATGACTAGAGTTATACGATTTTACCGGTATACCGAAAACAAGAATGGCAAGACCGTGAGCATAAGATGTATAAGCGATCCAGTTCTAAAATAAGTAAAAGGTTGGCTTTGGTGCCTGCGAAATCCACGTTTACCTTAAAATGTGTGCATTTTCCCACACTTTTGTGAATATCCTGTGTCCCTTGACCCTTGCGAGTAGTGAACCAAAGTAGTATGCATAGGCAGGTCTTATCGGCTACCTTTCTGTCAAATTTGGTTGAAACGTTTCGCAAAAGTGTAAATAAAAGGTACAATACTACTTTTTCAAACCTATTGCTTATTTGCTGATGTCACTCGTGTGACCTTGACCTTTATAAGGGGTCATCAAATTAGCATGCGTACAAAGATATTACAATATGGTATCTCTGAAGCATGTTTGGGTTTTAAGCTGTAAAAAGTACTCGATTAAATAAAAGAAAAAAAAAAAGAAGGAAAAAAAAAAGGCAGCGGCAAAGCCATCAAGGCTCACTTATTTGACTGATCCACATAATTAATGCCCCTGTGACCTTGACCTTTCAACAGGTCCTGAAATAAGCAAGTGTTTATGTGTTTTAACATAAAATAAGGAAAGGGTTTTCATTTGTACCCACAAAATCAACGTTTTCTCAAAATGAACGTATTTTTCACGTTTGTCCCATGACCTTTCACCTTTTTTCAGTAAGGGTAGTGCACCAATTTAGTATGCATAGAAAGACTTTATCATCAGCAACCTTCTGGCAAATCTGGTTAAAATGTTTTGCAAAAATCTTTATAACATCTAAAACATCTAAACCTCTATAAAAAAAAAAAAAAAACAATATAAAAAAAACAAGATGGGATGAACCATAACCCACAAAGTCCTTTCTATATGAGAGCTGTCTTCGCTGTCAAGGGTCTCTACCTTTTGTCTTTGACTTGATTCTGATGTTTAAATACCTCTTTTTGAAAAAGCCTTGCAGATGTGCCAATGCATCATAGTGAACTCTATAAGGGGCGCGCAGTGCATACGCGCCATTGGTTTGTCAAACGTCATTTGTCATGACGTATATTTTTGTTGATACGTAATTTTATATTTAACGTGATATAAGATTCGCTTTTGCTTCAAGACTTGGGAAAATTGTGACAAAACTAGAATTCATGGTACAATTTCAGTCTTGCTATAATTTGTGTGAAATCCTAGCTACATACTACTAAGTACACTTGCATTTTCTTCTGAAAGCTCGTCGATGTGTGTGCATGCGTGTGAGTGCGTGCATGTGCGAGCTGCATCCATCCTCAAGCGGCATAGATGTTCATGCACCCTCCGAGAACTTGATGTTCTATGCCTCTTGGTGATGCGCGCATATGTGTCATTGGTTTGTCAAACGTCATTTGTCGTAACGTATTTTTTGTTTTTTACGTAATTTTATATTTAACCTGATTATGAGTTTCGCTTTCCATTCAAGACTTGCGAAAATGGTGACAAAACAAGAATTTCACGGTACAAGTTCAGTCTTCCTATAATTTGTGTGAAATCAGGTTGACTTTACCTAGCTACATGCTATACTAAGTACACCTGCATGCTCTTCTGAAAGCTCGTTGATGTTTGTGTATGTGTATGCGTGTGGGTGCGTGCATGCGCGCGCTGCAAACATCCTCAAGAGGCATAGATGTTCATGCGCTCTCCGGGCATTTGAGGATCTATGCCTCTTGGAGATGCGAGAGAGAGAGAGAGAAATGAAATGAAATGAAATGAATGAAATGAAACTTTATTTCTCAACGGATAAAGTAATTAGCACGTGTGCCATTTTTCATACTTGCCGTTGCTACTCTACAAACACAGGATAATAACTGTAATACTAATAGCCAAATTACACAAAGAAAAATTAGAAAATATTAAACATGAAGAGACATTAAACAAAATTCATTCATTCATTCGGTCATACAAAAAACAAACGAAAAATAAAAAGTACACGCAACGCGCGCACAATGACACATACACGCTCGCGCGCACACACAGACACGCGCTAATGATAACTTGACCTATATACGAAGCAAATCATTTGGATCATAGTGAAAATTCACTTCAGACAGCAAAATTATTTGGATTATAATAGAAAGTTGAATTATGTAATTAGGCGATTATTATTAGTACGGACAAACCATACGGCAGCATGCACTGATTATACGATAAGCACATGTTTGATATGAATACTTGTGGTAGATTATGTATCAGCAGACAAGTACTTGAGGAGGCATTCCTTGAAAGAGGAGAGGGAGCTAGCGTGTGTTATACATGTTGGCAGTGTGTTCCAGAAAGATGCGCCTGAGAAAGATACACTGGTTTTAAATAGATCTATCCTGGGGCGAGGTGTAATAAAGTTTCGTCTTGAAGTAGAATAACCTGAACTTGCCTTGGTAAAGAGCTTACAAAGATATTTTGGGTGAATCTCATTCCAGATTTTATACATAACCACACCCTTGTTTAAGAGGTGATGCTTGCTAAGAGGTAGCATTTTCAGTTTTTCAAGTCTTTCATCAGTTGTTAGGGCTGAATCAGGCAGGATATGTTTCGCTGCTCTCCGATGCAGGGAGTTAAGCCTCTTTAAGTGTATGTCACCGCTGCCATCCCATATCGTGGACGCATAATCGATGTGGGATTTGACATGCGCATTGTAAAATAACTTGCGGGCAACATCAACATCGATAAAGTACTTCAACTTTGAAAGCATAAAAACATTTCTAGCAACAGTTTTACATACAGCATTTATGTGTGATTGCCACTTCATCTGGTCACTTCATCTGGTCATCAACAATTACACCAAGTAATCGGTGTTCCGTGACCTGATTAACGATGTCATTATGGATAGTCAGGCTGAGTGTAAGTAAGAGAGAGAGAGAGAGAGAGAGAGAGAGAGAGAGAGAGAGAGAGAGAGAGAGAGAGAGAGAGAGAGAGAGAGAGAGAGAGAGAGAGAGAGAGAGAGAGAGAGAGAGAGAGAGAGAGAGAGAGAGAGAGAGAATGAAAACTTTACTTCTGAACGGAAGAAGCAGATAGCACATGTGCCATTTTTTATGCTTGCCGTTGCTTATCTACACAGTCTACAAAGGTACAACTCTGTTAAAGGTATAAAGCTTCTAACATACAAAGGTACAAAGCTACTAACATACAAGTGCACATAATATAACAAGTCATTCATAAAAGATGGATAAGGCAAAATGAAGGGCACCAATTATGAATGCTAAAACAATGTGAACGATTTCTTTACAATTCCTTCTTTCACTGAAATCAAACACTCGGGTTGCTATCGACATACATTCGGTTTTGGTGGGATTACGGATCATTGCATTATTCTGACATCTTTTTTTGGAAATTTAACTCAGTCCCTGATGCAAACGACCATTTAAAGACTAACGACACAGGTCGGGGGTGTCGATTGTTGCGTCATCGGCAAACAAGTCACAAGCGATTCTGTCGCTCGGGAAATGCAGTGGCAGGTCATTGATAAATATGCAAAAGAGAAGAGCCCTGGGGCACTCCTCTTGTTACTAAACCACTTAAATAGTAAGATCCATTGACCATCATACCGTGCTGTCTGTCTGTAAGATAGGAAGCGAAAAACGAGTGTTTTTTTTTTTTTTTTTTCAAGGAATGAATAGATGCCTTAGAACTGGCGTCTGATGTATGAAAACAGTTACTTGAAAATTAACCATCCATATATATACTGAGCTTGGAAAGGATAATTTCATGATCTACCAGGTCAAAATCTTTCCGAATGTCTATGAAAACAGCACCTGTAAATTTGCCTTGGTTCGTTGAACTTAGCCACGCGTCTGTAAGTCGCGCTAAGGCTGTACGACAACAATGCTTCGGGCAAAAACCTGACTGGAGGGGGTGGATTAATTTGCATTTTCCCGGGTATTCTAAGAGATGCTTATGAATGTGTCGTTTAAGGATTTTACTTAAGACAGAAAAAAAGTGAAATGGTGTGATAATGATTAACATCGGACAAATCTTTTGTTTTAGATAGGGAAATAACTTTTGCCTGTTTTAGTTCTGTTGGGAAAACATTTTTCTGTAAGCCTAAATTGTAGACATAAGTTATTGTTTCTGCAACATAGGGAAGTGATAGTTTCAGTATTTGGGGGCTTATTTTATATGGCCCGGAAGATTTTATATTCTTCATGGAACTAGTCTTACCAACCTCGTGAAGTGCCAGAGGTAGAATAGCGAAAGGGTAGTTAGTTATTTGGGTTTAACACGAGCAGGCAACTAACGCTATCTCACGGCGGGATAGTTAAAAATCTGGCCAGCCATACTATACGAAAGGTCTTAAGACAAGATATAAATATATCTTGAAAATATTTAATCCTAAAATGTTGCATAGGTCTTTAAAGGAAACGTCTACAGACTCTCAAAAAGTCAAAATAAGAGAATTATCATAGTCTATGAATGCTCAAATCTTATGAAAAATATTGCACTCTCTCAGAAAACTGAAGATCATGTCCGGGCGTACATTCCGGAACAAAACCTTCAAGCAGTCTGCTGTGAAGTGTTTATATCTTGTGTCAATTAAATCGGCACAAGACAGCAAAATGTGTTTAACTGAATACTGCTCATCACAGGCATAAAACCTCCTCCTGTTTTAGTAAATAAGAGCGCGTAACATACGTGTGCCCGATGTGGAGCCGAGCAAGGACACTCTCCTCACGGCGGATGCCGCAGCGGTAAGGTAGACTGTCGGACACCTTAGAAAGAGTTTCATGCAGCTTGTTCCCTTCCTCTTTGTCCCACTCGGACTGCCACATACGGGCTATGTACGCACTAATCACAGGTTTAAAATCACTATAAACAGTCTGTGCGTCAGGGACAGGGTCGTTGCGGGCATCGTGGCAGCAGAATCTGCAATCCTGTTGTCTTCGATGCCCACATGCCCTGGGACCCAAATAATAATGATGTGATAATATTCCTTCATCAAGTCTGCTTAGAGCTCGCTAATCTGCACCAGCAGTGGGTGGTCTGTTCCTGAGCCCTGCAGGGCAGAAAGAGAGTCAGACAGAATCAGGAAGTTCCTTTCCCTAGACCGATAAGTAAAGGATCAAATCTCGCAGTTCACGTTCTGCAGAAATCAATTATGGTTTAAGGACAGGTATAGGGCCGAGAGTTTGTTTTAGAAGGGACCAGGGACTCGGCAATTGAAATGAAATGATCGTTATAATTATCGGCAGTCAGGGTAGACGGGATTATAGGGGATTTCCTACCCTTGCCTCCCTTCAATATGGCCATAGCGCGGCAGAGCGTGGACATATCTTTGTCTTGTTCAATCAAGCGATCAATAAAAGACTTTTTTTTATCATGCCGCACTCGACATTTGACATGATTGCGCTCACGTTTAAATTCAGCAAAGCGCTTCTGTTTTCTCAGATCATCTCTCATCTATCTATCTATCTATCTATCTATCTATCTATCTATCTATCTATCTATCTATCTATCTATCTATCTATCTATCTATCTATCTATCTATCTATCTATCTATCTATCTATCTATCTATCTATCTATCTATCTATCTATCTATCTATCTATCTATCTATCTATCTATCTATCTTATCTTATCTTATCTTATCTTATCTTATCTAATCTAACCTAACCTAACCTAACCTAACCTAACCTAACCTAACCTAACCTTACCTTACCTTACCTTACCTTACCTTACCTTACCTTACCTTACCTTACCTTACCTTACCTAATCTAATCTAATCTAATCTAATCTAATCTAATCTATCTAATCTATCTATCTATCTATCTATCTATCTATCTATCTATCTATCTATCTATCTATCTATCTATCTATCTATCTATCTATCTATATCCCGTAGTCTTGCCGACCGTTGAGGCACCACTGATGACTTAACAACCAGCTCCCTCCATTCCTCTCTGTTCTCTGCCATTCTCAGCGTATCGCCCAGCTTCAGTCCTGTCCACTCTGAGATATTTTCCTCCCATCTTTTCCTCTGTCTTCCTCTCCTTCATCCTCCTTGCACAGTGCCTTGCAGAATCCTGCAAGCCCTGCTGAACGCGTGACATGCCCATACCACTTCAGTTTGCGTTTTCTCACAATGGCTAATAAGTCTTCATAGGGCCCGATGGTTTGCCTGATTCTGATTCCCACTTCCTCGTTTGTGATGTGATCTCTGTATGAGATGCCAAGCAGCCTTCGAAAACATCTCATTTCAGTGGCTTGTATCCTCCTTTCTAGGTCTGCTGTGAGGGTCCATGACTCGCAGGCATACAAGAACACTGAGATGACTAAGGAGCGCATCAGTCTGATCTTGGAGCAGAGTGTGATGTTTCTGTCCTTCCATATGGTCTTCAATCTTGTCAGTGCTGTTGTTGTCTGCGCAATCCTGGACAGTATTTCTGGTTTTGATCCCTCATCTGTCACAGTGGCTCCTAAGTATTTGAATTTCTTAACTGTTTCCAGTTTTTGGCCTCCAACCACGATTTCAGTGCCAATGCCACTGGCGTTATTGGTCATCAGTTTGGTCTTCTCTGCACTGATTTCCATCCCATATGCAATGGCTGTACTATCCAGCTTTTCCACCAGCTGAGCTAGCTCCTTCTCTGTTCCTGCAAGGCCATCAATGTCGTCCGCAAAGCGCAAGTTCGTGATTGTTCTGCCTCCAATACTGACAGTTTCTTCATGATCTTTCAGAGCGTCCGTCATGATTCTTTCCAGGAAGATGTTGAAAAGAGTAGGTGAGAGCAAGCAGCCTTGTCTGACTCCAACTGTAGTCCTAAACCAGTTTCCTATTTTACTGTTGAAGCAGACTGCGCTAGTGGCCTTGTTGTAAAGGTTTGCTATGACTTTGATCAGGTTGGCATTGATATTGTATAGCTTCATGGTGGACCAAAGGGCTGCATGCCACACCCTGTCAAACGCTTTCTTAAAATCCACAAAGACATGATAGAGGTCCTACTGGTGCTGGAGGTATCTCTCACATAGAACTCTCAGGTTGAAGATCTGTTCAGTTGTGCTGCGCCCTGGTCTGAAACCTGCCTGTTCCTCAGCTATAATTTCCTCTGCCTGTGGCTTCAGCCTATTCAGTAGGACCTTTAACATGACTTTGCTTGGGTGGGATATAAGACTGATCGTGCGATAGTTCTGGCATTGATGTAAGTTACCTTTTTTGGGGAGAGTTATTATACGTGATTGGGTCCATGGCGTGGGCCAATCCCCTGACTGCCAGATCTTATTGCAGATTGTTAGTAATGCGCTTATCGTGTCTTCTCCCCCTTCTTGGACTAGCTCTGCGGGGATGTTGTCTGCTCCTGCTGCCTTCCCTTTTTTCAGCGACTTCACTGCAGCCTCTACTTCTTCTCGGAGGATGGGATAGTTGCCATTTTTGGTCACGGTTGGGCTGACAAGTATGGCTGGGTCCCTTGCAGCTCGGTGGTTGTACAAATCTGAGCAGTACTCTGTCCATCTCTTCAGTATGTCTTGGTCTTCCGCAAGACAGTTCCCTTCACTATCTTGAATGATCGAGGAGCGTCCTTGTTTTACACTGGTCAGGTCTTTCACCAGCTGGTATGCGTTTTTGCTATTATTTTTGTTCAGATTTTCTTCTACGTGTTTACACTGATCTTCAATCCACTTATTCTTTGCCTTTTTCATGTTTTTCTTGATAGCCTGGTTAATTCCCTGTATTGTTTAGCTTCTTCTACCTCTGATTTCTTTTTCTTTAATTCTCGACGCTTGTCACATAAAACAAAGATGTCAGCTGTAACCCAAGGTTTCTTTGCTTGTCGGCGTTTGCCAAGGATCTCACTGGCTGTTTGGGTTACAACAGTTTTAAATGTGTCAATCAGTGTGTCCACGTCCGTGTCTTGTGCATCTAGAAGTAGCAGTGGTGCGAATTACCCTCCTATCTTTGCCTGAAAGGCTTCCGCTACCTCTGGGTCTTTCAGCTTCTCGAGGTCAAACTTGATTCTGGTGGGACCCTGCTCGTTGACCTTCTTTAGGCGGAGTCGGAAGGTCATCATCACTAAGTCATGGTCGCTTCCAATGTCTGCTCCTGGAAAGCTTATTGTCTTGGCAATGTTCACACTGGTTTGGAAGCGTCTCTTCACCATGATGTAGTCAATTTGGTTATGGTGCTCTCCGTTCGGGCTGTGCCATGTCCATCTTTTGTATGCTTTGTGCGGGCCAAACGTGTTCATCAGCTTTAGATCACTTGAACTGGCAAATTCCAGGAGCCTTAAGCCTCTGTTGTTGGTCTCTGCATTGCAGTAGCGTCCGCATGTGCCTTTCCAGTTCCTAGCAGCATCCTCTCCAATTTTGGCATTTAAGTCTCCCTGCACCACAAGAATGTCTTTCTTGGGGGTCTGGTCCAGAACTTCTTGCATTTGGTCATAGAAGTCTTCTATTTCCTCATCGCCATAGTCTGTTGTTGGGGCATAAACTTGTACAATGGTGATATTAAATGGGGTTGCCCTCAAGCGTATGGTGATAAGCCTACTGGAGACTGGCCGACAAATCATGACGGTGTTCACGATGTCTTTGTAGACGAGAAATCCGACACCCTGTTCGTGTTTGTCTTCTCTGCCACTGTAGTACAGTTTGTGGTTTTCCTGGGTTGATGTTTCCCCAAGGTTCTTCCATCGTACTTCGCAAAGTCCTAGGATGGTCCAATGGTATCTGTTCATTTCATGTGTCAGTTCTCTATTTTTCCAGGCGTTTTTAATGTTCTGACGTTCCAAGTGCCAATGCTGATGTTGTTTCTGGCACGGAGTTTTGATGGTGATGGTGCACCAGTAACACACTTAACACCTCTGCCCTGGCGCAAGACAGAAGGCGCAGTCCTTGTTCCGGGCGACGACCGATCCGGTATGGATTGAGGTAAGGTTGTCATTGCATGTGGTATGTCTTGGGCAAAAGAGCCTGGCGGAGCCCATCCCTCTCCAGGCTGTTAACCACAACCGAAACTCCACATAACTTGTGGCTCGCCTTGGTCCTGGACACGTGGCCGATGAGACCCTCATGGGACTCTTTCGCCCTGTGTGGTGACTTCATCAAGGAAGTTCATACACCCAATCAGGTACCGTGTCAGCACCCTAGCCTTTGGTTATCCAAAACCTAGCCTGCAAGGCAGCAGTGGACTCGTGGAGGGCGGGGTCGTCTATGTCCCGTGCAGATGTGAACATCTGCCCACTGCCCATCTCTCAAACCAATGCCTGAAAGATGTCTTGAGTCAGCCACGGCGGGAGTGATGCGTGTTTGGCTCGCCTCCGCCGCACAGGGGCGTGTTTATTTAAAATAGTAAGAAAAATGCTATACCAGACAGACAGAGCGCTGTCAGGGTCAGTTTTACTAAGCACGTCATCAAAAGGGTGCGTTATTAAGGTCTGATAAAAAGTCGCTCGCACTAATTATTTTTAACGAACGGTAGGTGATATACGTATGAGATCCTTTCTTTGTTTTTGGGAAGTTAGTGTACCACGTACAGCTGATGGGAAAGTGACGGCTGACACCAAGGTTACCGACAGACACATTATGAACAGACTCCGGCTTGGTGGTATAGATGTTGTCTATGAGTGTAGATGTTGTTGGTGTTATTCGTGTCGGCGAAGTGACTGACGGTTTAAGATCCAGCAACGTCATCGTAGAGTCTCACGCATAATGAGACTTTAGCATGTTTATGTTAAAATCTCACATAAGTATGACATTAGAATTAAGTTTACAGGCTTTATCAAACATACTACGAAAATTATCATACCATTCAAAGTTTGCAGCAGGGTTGCGGTACAGAAACCCGATAAGAAATTATGGTGATTAAGGGGGGGGGGGGGGGGGAGGCTTCAGCTCAAGCCACATACACTCAACTTGCTCAGTTTCTAAGTCATGTCGTCTACGTGTAAGAGTTTCAACAGACGTGTGAATATAAGCAGCTAATCCTGTGTGTCCATTGACCGTTGGATCACGTCTCAGGACAGAAAAGCCATCAACCTGAATTGATTCATCAGATACATTAGAACCAAGACGTCTCTCAGATAATCCAAAATTATGAAATGGGTTCGAGTCATTCAGGTAAATGCAAATAATTATCAGCAAGTTTGGCACATAGAGGGGAAACATTTAAATGCCCAATGCGGAGATCTTTTGCTTTCACGTCTGCTTGATTCATCTTGAAAGATCACAAAGAAACGAAGGTGGCAAAATGAAGGCTACAATAAGTACGCTTAACGTAATAAAGCTATTGAAGTAACGGTAATCTGTACACAAACACCAATAAATAATAACAATAATAAAACCGAACAATGAAAGGAACAATGATATCATATGGAATAAAAGCAAACAAAGATTGAGCTTAAAAGAAATGAAGAAGAACTGTAATTTTAAAAAGAACAACAATTATGATGCTGCATTAGGAAAAAGAGTAGAACCAGTATTCAGATGGCTAAAAAGTTTTCAAAATGAGAGCAAACACCTTTTATGAAAATATGAAGGGAAAGAGAATATTGCTGTGGTTGCTGAGGCTGTCCGTATAGTACATTATAGCTTAGTACAAGCCACTCCCACAATACACACGATCGCGGTCCACACAGCGGGCGGTATGAATTATGAAGCATCAATATGAAAGTACAACTGTCCAGGTTTCACTAAAGTGCTGGTCAGAGAATACATTGGGCAACACACTCAGGCACAGCTATCCAGCGTAGGATTGTCACTGAGAAGATGCAGAAATCCTCAAAACTATTAAAGACACAAAATTCATAGTAAGGCTGGTGGTAACCGACCGGAGAAGAGTACAGTTCGTTGTCTGGAAACAAAATAGACGTAATGCAAAAGCTTAAACTGTCTACATGTGTAGCAACTATCACAACATCAGGAATATTATCTCAGCACAAAATCAGGAATATTATGCCACCACATTGATTGAATCATTGAGCGCTGAGGCTGGAATACCCAAGAAAAATAATTATGATCTACGGACCACATTACGTTAAAGGAAACAGACCGTGACAGCTCAAGAATAGCCTGGCACTCTGTGCACCACGCCATTGGGCACCGCCCCCGCACTATCATGAATCAACTGGTCAAGAATAGGTAAATAAAGGTGGATGAAGGTGCGATAAAGGGTTACATAATCACGGGTGACGGTGACAAAAGTTGAAATGATTGAAGACGGTCCGCAAACTAATTATGTCCCATAATCCATTTCCAACAAGAGTTCTCACGAGTTCCTTCATCCGCAGGGACTTATGATAATGTATTCCTCCTGCTAACTGAACAGGCTGGCTGACAGAGGCTACTTCTCCTTCGTGAGCTCGACAACACCGGTTACTGTTAATAAAATTGCGCAATCGCCTGTACGATGCTGACACTCAGAGCTTGAATATTGTCTAGAGGAGAGGCCGTGGTGGCGAAGCCGCTTTTCTCCCACCCTCTGTTTCTTGGTGCCAACATGTTCGGAGAGCTGATCGGCTGCAATGGGGGAAATTGTGTGTCGTTACGGGTGTTAGGCGGTGGCCTGATTGCGTGACCGCGCGTGGCTGAGTGGCGAGGGTGATCCTCTTCGCCTCCTCCCACGGACGGTGACTCTGAGCGACGACGAAGATTTACGGTCCGGTGATCGTAACGTCTCGTATCCTGATAGTAATCACCCGAGGACAAGTGCGATCTGCCGAAACGGTTCATGTTCCTCTCCAGCGCATGCACGCCATGTTTGCTAGGGTGCAGTTTGTCAAAGTACATAGCCTGCTTTGGAGCGCCTCTAGTGGACAGGAAAGATGACGTGTGGTCGATCAGCGTGATCTTTTCCTGTTTGCAGACTGCCTGCAGGGCTTTGTTTGACGCGTAGGCAGGTTAGTGGAGAGGGTGGCAGCGGCCGCGAGTTGGCAGGAGGGTGGACATCTGCAGTCTGGCTTTGGGGAAACACACTACCAGCATGCGGCACAGCTTCAGCCAGGTCTGCTGGCGGATAGGCCCATGCCAGCAACTGTTGATGCCGATCTGAACGGTGACGGTACGGATGTTGGGGTTGTGGGGCTGTGTGTTCAGCCACTGCGTCAGATGATCCACCCTGAGATCAGACACCGACAAGTTTTGCATGATCGACTCATGAGTAGACATTCTCTTTTCATCGATGTATTTAGTGACGGAGTCCTCGATGAGGAGATTGTTGACCTCAGGGCGGAATTTCATGGCGCGGAGTCTCTCCAGCGCGTCGACTGGCAGGTCTTCTGTCATTGTTCTTGGGGATGGGGGAACAACCACTAGAGTCAAGTTTGTGTTTCGGGTCTAACGCTTGGTACCTGTTAGCAACAGGAATAGCTGGCTGTACTTTGCTATTGTTAGAGTGGAACCGATGTGGATGCGGCGTAGTACCGGAGGGTGACATAGAAGGGGCTTTATTTTGCGAGGACAGATTGGTGGGTGAATGTTCTGTCGTACTGATTCTCACACTCGTGGTTTGTGATGGGGTCCACGTATCTAGCAGCTTGTAGATTTCCTCTAATTTTCCAGCGTGAGAGTCTCTTGAGAAAACAAGCTTGCTGACTTTCTCACTGAGCGTTGTTTGACTCTTTCTCAGCGCCTCTGCACTTTTGTCGATGTTTTCATTCACACCCTTTTCCACAGCCTTGATTTCATTCTTGGCCATCACCTCGCTGTCTAGGACAAGTGAGGTCAAGGTGTCGTGACCCTGTTTGTGATCAGCAAACCCATTCTTGACTCCCTGCAGCTCAGCACGGCACTGGCGAAGTTCTGAGTGGTTAGTGGTGATGGTGGCTGAGGATTCAGCCAGTTGGTGCTGCAGAGCGATGATCAGTCTCATGGCCGTGCTGTCAGATAGAGGAACGAGCGAGGTTGACGACGGTGAAGTAGTATTCGGTGTGTTGGGTGTGTCCGCTACAACTGTGTTAATCTCAGCCGAGGACATGCCCTAGGCGAGTTCGCTAGCTTGGCAAGGGAGAGTAATCCGGGCGCAGGAGCCTTCATGCTTGGCTGGTTCGACGCTGGTTGCAGATATGTTGGTCACAGTGACGAGTGTTTGAGACGGAGGGTGGGGCGTTGGGGGATTAGACCCCAAGGCAGCTGTGGTGTGGTTGCAGCGCGGGCAACAGAAGGTAGCAGTGACCGTGGGGCTGGGGTGTGCTTCACTGCACATCGCCGCGGACACGTTTCACAGCTTTCAGAATAAAGTCTTCCATTTTCATGGAGAAAATTGCATAAAAAATATATTGTCTGCCAAAGAGCAAGTGCATTTTGTGATGACCAGACACATGCCAGCTAGAAAATGAAAATGAGAGAGATAGAAAGGGTATTCTTTCTCAGCTATTTGCTCTCAATCATCCCCACCCCTTTACTTCCGAAATAAAGCATCTTGAAAGTATGCTCATTGTTTTCATATGTTTAACCTATTCACAATCTCTGTTCTCAGTTTAAAGTGTGTGAGATGTATGCAGGAAAGAAATTACACCAAAAGTTGTAAATTGCAGGCACAGAAACAGAGTTTCTGGGCTAGACAGTGTCGGCTATTAAATTTTCAGACGCACAAACATATTCTCCTTTCACAGAAAGTAATACAAGTCAAGAAATGCCAATTTGTTAGCACTTTTATTTAAAGATTGTTATAGTAGACACCCACAGGAAGCAAAATGAATAAATGCAAACAATACTTTGTGAAAGTGTTAGGGACAAAACAAAACATACCACCTAAATTTAAAAGCACGAAATTAAGACAGTAAACAATTTTTGGATTACATACCAAAATATCAGTTACATTTAACTCAAGTATTATTACTTGATAAACCATGAGATGTAAACAACAAATTAAAGGACAAATTCAGAGAAAAAAAGGAGTAAAAAAATTCAGCTGCTACTATATGCACTTATCTCGTTTATAGCAAGCGCTTCTTGGGTTTGCTCAAGTGCAGTGAGTTCACAGTTCCTGGGTGATGTTCTAAATCATTTATTAAGGTAATATCATTTCACACTAATCACAGAAAAGTGACGTTATGTTATGTTATTAGGGTTTAACGTCGAGCAAGCGACAAAGGCCATTTCACGGCGGGATGGGTAAAAATCTGGTCAGCCAGACTAAAAGCAAGGTCTTAAGACAAGATGAAAATATATCTTAAAAATATGTCAGGCTAAAATGTCGCATAAATCTTTAAAAGAAATGTATACAGACTTTCTAAAAGGGCAAAATAAAGAAATTCACAGTCTATGAATGCTCACATGTTGTTAAAAATATTTCATTCTCTCAAGAAATTGAAGATTTTGTCCGAGGGAACATCCCGGAACAAAACCTTCAAGGAGTCTGCTGTGAAGTGTTTATATCTCGTGTCAAATAGATCGGCACAATACAGCAAAAAGTGTCGAACAGAAAACTGCTCATCACAGGCAAAACACCATGGACGCTCATCCTGTTTAAGTAAGTAAGAGTGCGTAACATACGTGTGCTCGATGTGGAGCGAGTAAGGACAGTCTCCTCACGGCGGCTGCCACAGCGGAAAGGTAGACTGTCGGAAACCGTAGGAAGAGCTTCATACAGCTTGTTCCCTTCCTCTTTGTCCCATTCGGACTGCCACTCGCGGCCTATGTACGCACTAATCACAGGTTTAAAATCACGATAAAAAGTCTGTGTGTCAGGGACAGGGACACTGCGGGCACTGTTGGCAGTAGAATCTGCGATTCTGTTGCCTTCGATGCCCACATGGCCCGGGACCCAAATAAAAATGATGTCATAATATTCCTTCATCAAGTCTGCGTATAGCTCTCTAATCTGCACCAGCAGTGGGTGGTCTGTTCCCGCGCCCTGAAGGGCCTGCAGGGCAGAAAGAGAGTCAGACAGAATCAGGAAGTTCCTTTCCCTAGACTGATAGGCATGCTTGAGTGCCAGCATAATTGCCTGCAGTTCTGCACTAAATACAGAGGAATGGTCAGGGAGGCGGATCGTAAATGGGCGTCTAGAATGGCGAGAGGACACTGCAGCCGCAGCCACTCTCCCATCCTCAGACTAGGACCCATCCGTAGAAAGACGACAATAGCCAGGAAAAATTGAAAGGAGTTCATTGAAGCTCTGTTGGTATATGGCTGGTGGGGTACAATCCTTCTTGTGGGCGGTCAAGTCCAGCAAGATGTCAGGAACTGGTAGTAACCAGGGTGGAGAAATGTGTTGCAGAGATTCCGAAACTTTGTCCAGGTCCACTCTGGCCGCCTGCAGATGAGGTCGGACACGAAAGGAAAGTGGACGGAAAGCTCCCGGGTGAGCATCGTAAATCTCTGCAAACGACGGGTTAAAAACACAATCATAGGCAGGATTGTTTGGATGGGCCTTCAGCTTCAGAACGTAGCTGAGCATGAGGCGGATGCGTCGGAGCCTGAGAGAAGGCTCCCCTGCCTCGGTATACAGACTAGGAATTGGAGATGTCCACAAGGCTCCCAGACATATTCGCAGACCTTGATGGTGAATTGTGTTCAGACGCTGTAGAACAGACTTGGAAGCCGAGCCATATACCACAGAGCCGTAATCCAGTTTGGACCGAACAAGGGCAGGGTACAGTCGAAGTAAGATAATGCGATCTGCACCCCAGTCAGTACGACCAACGACACGAAGAATGTCGAGGGCCTTCCGACAAGAGGTTCTAAGGTAGTTAACATGATTGCGGAAGGTCAATCTGTTGTCAAAGATGACCACCAAAAACTTTGTCTCTTCGGCTACCTTAACTGGCACTTCAGCAATGCTCAGGCTAGGTTTTAGAAAAAAATTTCGTCCGGTTAGTAAAATGAACACAGACTGTCTTGGAGGGCGAGAACCTCGACCTCGTGCACACAAAGCAAAGTCGTCCACAAACAAAGAGCATCCAGCATCATCCTTGACGGCCTTTACAATGTTATTAATTTTAATGCTAAATAAAACAGGAGATAAAATGCTGCCCTGCGGGACACCCATCTCCTGTTGAAAGCAGTCGGAGAGGGTGGAGCCCACACGGACATGGAACGATAGTTTAGACACAAAATTGTGAATAAAAACGGGCAGGTGCCCTTTAAAACCCATGTCCAACAAATCAGACATTATACCATACTTCCAGGTAGTGTCATATGCTTTCTCAAGATCGAAGAAAATTGCATAGACATGCTGCTTGTTGACAAAAGCATCTCGGATAAACGACTCAAAGCGGACTAGGCGTTGACCATGCGTTCCATAGTTTTACATAAACAAGATGTCAAAGCGATTGGCCTGTAGTTGCCCGGGTTGGATTGATCTTTACCTGGCTTTGGAATTGGCACAACCACAGCCTGGCGCCAAGATGGCGGGAAATGACCGTTTATCCAGATATGGTTTAAGGCCTTGAGAAGGACAAGGAGTGAAGCCCCAGGCAGATGGGTTAGGAGCTGATAGTGGATGTTATCTAATCCAGCAGCAGAGTCATGAAATTTCTGCATGGCTTGCTGCAATTCTGAAATTGTAAAAGGGGCATTATAGTCTTCCGAGTTATCCGATATAAAATCACAAGTACAAGTTATTTAGGTTTAACGCCGAGCAGGCGACTAAGGCCATCTCACGGCGGGATGGGTAAAAATCTGGTCAGCCAGACTAAAAGCAAGGTCTTAAGACAAGATGTAAATATAGATTAAAAATCTCAGGCTAAAGTGTCGCACATTCATTTAAAAGAAACGTCTACAGACTCTCAAAAAGGGCAAATAAAAAATTCAAATAGTCTATGAATGCTCAGATCTTGTTAAAAATATTGCATTCTCTCCAAAAATTGAAGATTTTGTCCGGGGGAACATCCCGGAACAAAAGTGTTTATATCTCGTGTCAATTAGGTCAGCACAATACAGCAAAAAGTGTCGAACAGAAAACTGCTCATCACAGGCAAAACACCATGGACGCTCAACCTGTTTAAGTAAGTAAGAGTGCGTAACATACGTGTGCCCGATGTGGAGCCGAGCAAGGACAGTCTCCTCACGGCGGCTGCCGCAGCGGAAAAGTAGACTCTCAAACAACGTAGGAAGAGCTTCATGAAGCTTGTTCCCTTCCTCTTTGTCCCACTCTGACTGCAATTCGCGGGCTATGTACGCACTAATCACAGGTTTAACATCACTATAAACAGTCTGTGTGTCAGGGACTGGGTCACTGCGGGCACTGTTGGCAGCAGAATCTGCGATTCTGTTGCCGTCAATGCCCACATGGACTGGGTCCCAAATAAAAATGATGTCATACTATTCATTCATCAAGTCTGCGTAGAGCTCTCTAATCTGCACCAGCAGTGGATGGTCTGTTCCAACGCCCTGAAGGGCCTGCAGGGGAGAAAGAGAGTCAGACAGAATCAGGAAGTTCCTTCCCCGAGACTGATAGGCATGCTTGAGTACCAGCAGAATTGCCTGCAGCTCTGCACTAAATACAGAGGAATGGTCAGGGAGACGGAGCTTAAATGGACGTTTAGGATGGCGAGAGGACACTGCAGCCGCAGCTACCCTCCCATCCTCAGACTTGGACCCATCCGTAGAAAGACGACAATAGCCAGGAAAAATTGAAAGGAGTTCATTGAGGCTCTGTTGGTATATGGCTGGTGGAGTACAATCCTTCTTGTGATTGATTGTACATTGCTTAACGTCCCGACAGCAACAAGGCTTTCTCAGGACGTGCCTGCACTGCTTGTGAAAAAAAAAAAAACCAACTAAACAGAACATTGAATGTATGTCGCCATCCGGTCAAACACATTAAATAAACCTAACACATGGGGCCTAAATAAAGCTAAGACCATTTAGCAACACACATCCAATATCAAGAGCTACAGGCAGTGCAGACAGTAGGGAGAGTTTAAAAAAGGCAAATACAGGTGAATGGACCTCGGGTAGACAGAAACACATGCCCCAGAATAGAGAGAAAACCCCACCCTGTGGGGCTGACCAGGGTGACCCTGGGAACTAAAAAATACCTAACCCCACCCAAGTCCCCCAGGGCAGACCCGGGTGGGGTCAATCCTTCTTGTGGGCGGTCAAGTCCAGCAAGATGTCAGGAACTGGTAGTAGCCAGGGTGGAGTGGCGTGTAGCAGAGATTCCAAAACATTGTCCAGGTCCACTCCGGCCGCCTGCAGATGAGGTCGGACACGGAAGAAAAGTGGACGGACAGCTTCCGGGTGGTCATCGTAAATCTCTGCAAACGACTGGTTAAAAACACAATCACAGGCAGGATTGTCTGGATGGGCCTTCAGCTTCAGAACGTAGCTGAGCATGAGGCGGATGCGTCGGAGCCTGAGAGAAGGCTTCCCTGCCTCTACATACAGACTAGGAACGGGAGATGTCCTTATGGCTCCCAGACATATGCGCAGACCTTGATGGTGAATTGTGTTCAGACGCTGTAGAGCATGACTTTGAAGCCGAGGCATATGCCACAGAGATGTAATCCAGTTTGGACCGAACAAGGGCCCGGTACAGTCGAAGGAAGACAACGCGGTCTGCACCCCAGTCAGTACGACCAACGACACGAAGAATGTCGAGGGCCTTCCGACAAGAGGTTCTAAGGTAGTTAACATGGTTGCAGAAGGTCAATCTTTTGTCAAAGATGACCTCCAAAAACTTTGCCTCTTCGGCCACCTTAATTGGCACTCCAGCAATGCTTAGGCTAGGTACTGGAAAAAAAATCGTCTGGTTACTAAAATGCACACAGACTGTCTTGGAGGGCGAGAACCTGAATCCATTGAGAGACACCCACCCCTGGATGCGATCAACGCACAGCTGCAAGCGCCTCTCAAGGGACGCAAGTCCTCGACCTCGTGCACACAAAGCAAAGTCGTCCACAAACAAAGAGCATTTAGAATCATCCTTGACGGCCTTTACAATGTTATTTATTTTAATGCTAAATAAAACAGGAGATAGAATACTGCCCTGCGGGACACCCATCTCCTGTTCAATGGAGTCGGAGAGGGTGGAGCCCACACGGACATGGAACGACCTGTTGGACAAAAAATGTGAATAAAAACGGGCAGGTGCCCTTTAAAACCCATGTCCGACAAATCAGACATTATACCATGCTTCCAGGTAGTGTCATATGCCTTTTCAAGATCAAAGAAAATTGCATAGACATGCTGATTGTTGACAAAAGCATCTCGGATAAAAGACTCAAAACAGACTAGATGATCAGTTGTACTACGGAAGCGCCGGAAACCGCACTGGAGGTCTGTGATGAGACCCTGTGACTCAAGATGCCACACCAGTCGGGCGTTGACCAAGCGTTCCATAGTTTTACATAAACATGATGTCAAAGCTTTGGCCGGTAGTTGCCCGGGTTGGAAGCATTCTTAGCCGGCTTGGGGATTGGCACAACTACAGCCTGGAGCCAAGATGGCGGAAGAAACCGGTTATCCAGATATGGTTATAGGCCTTGAGAAGTACAAGGAGTGAATCCTCAGGCAAATGGGTTAGGATCTGATAGTGGATGGTATCTAATTCAGCAGCAGAGTCAGTACATTTCTGCATGGCTTGCTGCAATTCTGAAAACGTAAAAGGGGCATTATAGTCTTCCGAGTTATCCGATATAAAATCTCGCTTCTCCTTCTCTCTCTGGAAAGAAAGGCGAATAATGCTCTGTTGAAGAATTATGGGCAATGGTGGAGGCAAGCAAATTGGCCACAGCCTTTTTATCTGTGACCAAACTGGCACCATCCCTAAGATGGCGGACAGACGCTGAGCCACCCCTGCCCCCAATTCTTCGAACAGCCTTCCAGACGTTTTGGGATAGAGTCCTAAAAGGTAAAGATGAGACGACGCGTCTCCATGAAGCACGGCGTTCGCGTTTAAAAATGTAACGGGCTTTCGCCCGCTGTCTTTTAAATGTTAAAATATTTGCTTGTGACGGATTACGAAAAGCACGTCGCTGAGCACATTTGCGCATTGTTTGGGCCTTGCCGCACTCTTCATTGAACCATGGTACTCTCGGCTTCCGAGGGAGTGATGTGGAAGTTCTAGGGATGGTTTCACCTGCTAAGTCCAACAAAAGAAAAGTAAAACAAGAAACAGGTTCTTCAGCTGACATGACCACCTCTTCTGTAAGACGAGACTGACAGAGGAAGGTGAACAGAGGCCAGTTAGCTTTCTTGAGATTCCAGCGCCCCACTGGCGAATCCTCCTCACAGCTGACCGATGACAGGACTACTGGGAAGTGGTCACTACCACACAGGTCGTCGTGAACCTTCCAGTCAAAGGCCAGCATGAGAGAAGGATCACACACAGTGAGGTCTAGAAAAGAACTAGATCCGGAACCTGTGTTAGAGTATGTAGGTGAGCCATCGTTAAAGACACATAGGTTAAGTTGAGAAAAAACATCTTCTAACATCTGACCTCTGCCATTATAGTGGTCACTACCCCAAAGGTGACCGTGACCGTTAAAATCCCCCATGAGAATAAAGGGAGGGGGCAGTTGATCGACTAAGTTAAAAATATCATTACTATAGACCCGCAGTGATGGTGGCAGGTAAATACTGCATATGGTTATGGTCTTCTTCAAGGTAACCCGAGCTGCGACAGCCTGAAGACAAGTGTCGTTGCTAACGGGGCTGCATTAAATTTGGCTACTAATGAGAAGAGCCACTCCACCCGAGCGCCTCTCCAAATCAAAGCCTTTATGTATAACATTGAAACCATTAAAAGACACAGGGTCAGAAGTCTTCAGGTAAGTTTCCTGAAGAGATATTACTGAGGGGTTATGGAACTTGACTAAAAGACGTAATTCCTCAAAGTTAGCTTGAAAACCACGACAATTCCACTGAAGCAAAGAGTCCATGATTAGGTCTTATCTGGGGGTAAGGAGTTTTTCCAGCCATTTTCCTTTACTTTGGAAGCAGTTGGAGAAACAGAGGGGGCCGGCTCCAGTGCCTTCTTTGGTTCTTCGGAGATGAAGGGGGTGGAGCTGCCGCAGCATCAGCAACGACAACTTCCACTCCCTCCATTCGCTCTTCCAGTGCAGCATATTTGTTTTGAAGGGGGACATCAGTGTTCCCGTTCTGGGCCCGTGCGCACAGCGGTCCCATAGATTTCTTAGACTTCTGGTCCTGGGCAGCGTTCCTGCCGCTAGATTTAGCGGCCTTAGAAGGCTGACCAGAGCCAGAAGCCTTTGGAGTTGACTGACTAACAGGTTTGGGTGGGGGCTGAGGCTTAGGAACAACAGAAGGCGGCACTACCGGAACGGCAGTGTCTACCTTCTGCGTTCCCTGGCTCCTCGTCAACACAGGATGAGGGTTACTCTCCAGGGGCGAGATCAGCCGAGGCTCCGCCCCCAACCAAGAAGTTGGGGTTTGATATGAAAAGTCTTTGATGGGGCGCTTGCCTGCCACCGCTGCACTCAAAGTGTACACAGAGGTTATAGAGGTTGGGGCAGCCGCTGCTGCACCAGGGCCTTCAATCAGTTGTTTGGCATCCAGAAAGGACAGCCCCTTCTCCACACGCACCTGCTGAATCTTGCACTCGGATATCCAACGAGGGCATTTCTTATCTGAAGCCATATGCGCCCCCTGGCAATTCACAACAGGGGGGTGGCTGTGAAGGACTCAGCAGAGTGTCCGGGCCTAGTGCAACGGGCGCATGAAGCCTCTGCCTGGCGGCATGTCTTCTGCCCAATGCCATACTTTTGCCACTTAAAGCACCGGAGGGGAAGAGGGACATACTTTTTCACTCTCAAGGAGTAGTAACCTCCCCAGATGGTAGTAGGAGGGGTGGGGGTGCCAAACGTCAAAATTATGGTAGGGAGACGGATCTCCCCACCACCTCGCTTGGAAGCGAAGCGCCTGACGCATGTCACCCACGGAGACTTAAGCATCCGTACAAGTTCATCTTCTGACAGTTCAGCCAAAGCTTGAACTTTGATTACGCCTATTGACGAATTCATAGTTTTGTGGGGTGTGACCTCCACTGGAGTGTCTCCGATGGAAGAGAGCCTCAGTAGCCCGCTGGAGTGTGCCCGGGTACGGCACTCCACCAGCAAGGCACCAGACCTGAGGCGAAGGGAGTCAGGCCTGCCAACACGGCTCCTGAGGGTCTCCCCCACCAGAAAAGGATGCAGCGGCTTGGTAACTGGTTTCTCCTTCACCTTGCTATGGACAATGAGGAAGCGAGACCATACGGCCGACGCCTGAGGCGTCGCGTCCTCACAGTCCGAGTCACATTTTCAGTGTTGGTGGCTATATGCCGCTTCTGTGTAAGTTTTTTTTTTTTTTTCCATATTATATTAGTATAGATATTCATCCCCCGGGGGTCCCCGCCCGCCACCGAGCCCAACAAGGGAAAGTGCAAATGTCGGCGGGTCTCCAGCCGACGCACATTGGAGACTGCCCGAAAGATATACTCAAGGGGGTAAGCCCGATTGAACCGTTTGAGCCACCTCCTTCTATCACACTGTTCAATGCAGGGGAATACTGGCGTAAAGCACCTAATCAGCAGCAGAGGCTATAGCATGGTGCTCCGTATATCAACCCGTATGTCAACAGTGGGTGCTCCGTATATCAACCCGCATGTCAACAGTGGGATAGGGCTCAACGTGACAAGAGCCGATTGACTAGGCCGGTACGACTAGCCTCCGGCAAGGCCGAAGTGGAGTGTTGGCACCAGTGAGCCGCAACCCAAAAGGAACCTCAGCCACCAGGATCTTCTTCTCCCCCAATATGGATCTCCAAACACGGCAAACACTTGGGATCCAAAGGACCAAAAGCTCACGAGTATTTTTAAAGCTGAGGTGCAATGACAAAAACCCGCTCAGCGCGTGTTTTAAAAAGACTCTACAGGACCCAGCCCGGGCCCTGCCCCTAAGTGGGTCAAATCGGTTCGTAAATCAGTTCACGGAGTTGCCAACTGCGTATCCCGAGCTTGCAAAACTCTCGGGAAACGACAGGCCACTTCCTGTTGCACGGAAATCATCGCGACTAGCAGATCGGACAACAGCAGACGATTCTGTGACACTTTGAAACTGACCGGCAGCCACGGATTTTTACACTCTGGGGATGATGGCAGAATTTACGGCTGTACAAGCTGTAAGTATGACTCCTGACACTTAGTAGTTTTGAACGAATTTTTTCAACACGTACATCCAGTCCAATATAGGATAATATAAATAAATAAAGAAGCATTGTTATGTACAGCCAACACAATAAATTGGATGAGAGAGAGAGAGAGAGAGAGAGAGAGAGAGAGAGAGAGAGAGAGAGAGAGAGAGAGAGAGAGAGAGAGAGAGAGAGAGAGAGAGAGAGAGAGAATCGGCTGTTTACATAATTGCCAAAAGATACAAGGGAAATCAATCTTAGGTCGCCATGGGTCAAGCTGATTTATAGTAGCTGCCCTTCGTATGGAAAAAATATTTGCTGTAGGCCACTCCCAAATGAAAAGATATAATAACAAACACAAAACGACAAATAACCTCTCCTTCCTCACCCTTCCGATATCAAATAAAGCTTCAGGCTCTACTGTGTAACTTACGGATAGCTCGGCCGGGTCCATATCCAGTTTGCATCCAGGCAAAAAAAAAAAATGGCCTGTTCTGTCCGTCGGGTGGTCGAGTGTCGTCTGCTACTGTTGCTATCAGTAGAAATATCGCTGATTTACATCAGTGATCGCGGTACCCACTCGCTGCATACAGGAAGTGGCCTGTCTTTTTCACGGGAGTTTTGACAAACGCAGCTGAAAACTCAGTCAACTGAGTTGCAAACCGGTTTGCAAGTTAGCCGAACGTTCACGACAGGACCCTCGCTGGGTCCGGTAAAGTTTTTTTAAAACACGTGCAGGGCGGAGTTTTAGACTGTTTCTCAGCTTTAAGGACCAATCCAACATGGTACGACCTGGATTAGCACAACTTTTTAAAAACCGGACCAGTTAAAAAGGCTGAACAACATATCTGCTGACATCGAGTCCTAATCCTGGACAAAGATGGCACCCGTCTGCTAGCCCACTCAGTCAGTGACTGAGGAGACTATCCACCCACGCCACGTGGATTTAGGTTATTTGGGTTTAACGCCGAGCAGGCGACTAAGGCCATCTCACGGCGGGATGGGTAAAAATCTGGTCAGCCAGACTAAAAGCAAGGTCTTAAGACAAGATGTAAAGATAGCGTAAAAATGTCAGGCTAAAATGTCGCACAAGTCTTTAAAAGAAACGTATACAGACTCTCAAAATGGGCAAATAAAAAAAATTTACATAGTCTATGAATGCTCAGATCTTGTTAAAAAATTGCATTCTCTCAAGAAATTGCAGATTTTGTCCGGGGGAACATCCCGGAACAAAACCTTCAAGGAGTCTGCTGTGAAGTGTTTATATCTCGTGTCAATTAGATCAGCACAATACAGCAAAAAGTGTCGAACAGAAAACAGCTCACCACAGGCAAAACTCCATGGACGCTCATCCTGTTTAAGTAAGTAAGAGTGCGCAACATACGTGTGCCCGATGTGGAGCCGAGCAAGGACAGTCTCCTCATGGCCGCTGTCGCAGCGGAAAGGTAGACTGTCGGACAACGTAGGAAGAGCTTCATGAAGCTTGTTCCCTTCCTCTTTGTCCCACTCGGACTGCCACTCGCGGGCTATGTACGCACTAATCACAGGTTTAAAATCACTATATGCTTCAGAACAAACAGGAGCACCACCGATATGGTCTTTGTGCTTAGACAGCTTCAGGAGAAGTGCCGCGAGCAGAACAAAGGGCTGTACATAACGTTTGTCGACCTAACAAAAGCGTTCGACACTGTGAGCAGGCAAGGCATGTGGCAGATCCTGGAGCGACTTGGCTGTACCCCAAAGTTCCTCAGCATGATTGTCCACCTACACGAGGACCAGCAAGGTCAGGTCAGACTAAACAATGACCTCTCAGAACCATTCCCTATTCTCAACGGCGTAAAGCAGGGCTGCGTGCTGGCACCGACCCTCTTCACCATCTTTTTTAGCATGATGTTGAAGCAGGCCACAGTGGACCTCGATGATGACGATGCAGTGTACATCAGGTATCGTCTCGATGGCAGCCTGTTCAACCTCAGACGACTGCAGTCCCACACGAAAACCCTAAAACCAACTAATTAATGAGCTGCTTTTCGCTGATGACGCTGCCCTCGTTGCACACACAGAGAGAGCCCTGCAGCGCATCACGTCCAGCTTCACAGATGCTGCCCAGCTATTTGGACTCGAGGTCAGTCTGAAAAAGACAGAGGTCCTCCATCAGCCGGCACCCAAGACAGTGTATCGCCCTCCTCACATCACCATTGGCGAGTATGAACTAAAGTCAGTGCACCAGTTTACTTACCTTGGCTGCATTATCACGTCGGACGCCAAGCTGGACAAGGAGCTTGACAGCAGGCTTGCAAAAGCGAACAGCGCTTTCGGGCGACTTTTCAAGCGGGTGTGGCACAATCAACAGCTGAAAACAGGCACCAAGATCAGCGTGTACAGAGCTGTGGTCCTCACCACCCTGCTGTATGGTTCCGAGTCCTGGGCCCTCTACCGCAGCCAACTACGACTCCTCGAACGCTTCCACCAGCGCTGCCTGAGCACCATCCTGGGCATTCACTGGAGTGACTATGTCACCAACGTCGAGGTCCTTGAACAGGCTGAAACTGTGAGCATCGAGGCTTTGCTGCTGCGGACACAGCTCCGCTGGGCGGGGCATGTCTCCAGGATGGAGGATTATCGCCTACCAAAGATCACCCTGTTCGGCGAGCTTGCTACTGGACACCGTGACAGAGGGGCACCAAAGAAGAGATACAAAGACTGTCTCAAGAAGTCACTTAGTGCCTGCCAAATCAACTACCACCAATGGTCTTCGCTTGCTGTGGACCGTGACACCTGGCGCTCCACCATTTACAAGGCAGCTGTCTCCTTTGAGGACTCTAGCAGAGCTAGCCTTAAGGACAAGCGGCTCATGAGAAAAAACAGAGATGCCGCAACTCAAAACCCTGGCCATACCTCCTCCTGCAGCCACTGCGGTCGAACCTGCCTGTCCTGGATTGGCCTCCTCAGCCACGAACAAGCCTGCAGACGTCGTGGGCAACTCCTATAAAATCTTCGTTCGCGAAGTCAAGCCAAGATATATATATATATATATATATATATATATATATATATATATATATATATATATATATATATATATATATATATATATATATATATATATATGGCACGTGGAGGCCGGTGCCGAGTGGGTACAAGTACAAGACTCTCGCTTCTCCTTCTCTCTCTGGAAGAAAGGAGAATAGTGCTCTGTTGAAGAATTATGGGCAATGGCGGAGGCAAGCAAATTGGCCACAGCCTTTTTATCCGTGACCAAACTGGCAACATCTCTAAGATGGCCGACAGAGGCCGAGCCAACACTGCCCCTAATTCTTCGAACAGCTTTCCAGACTTTTTGGGACGGACTCCTAGAAGATAAAGGGTAGACCAAGCGTCTCCAGGAAGCGGCGTTCACGTTAAAAAAATATAACGTGCATTCACCCTCTATCGTTTAAAGGTTAAAATATTCGTTTTCAACGGATTACGAAAAACACGTCGCTGAGCAGATTTGCGAATTTTTGGGGCCTTGCGGCACTCTTCATTGAACCATGGTACTCTCGGCTTCCGAGGGACTGATGTGGAAGTTCTAGGGATGGTGTCACCTGCTATGTCCAACAAAATAGAAGTAAAACAAGAAACAGGTTCTTCAGCTGACATGACCACCTCCTCTGTAAAGGCCCCGCTACACGAGCCGGTTGTGCCCCGATTTTGAAGCCGATTCCGATCTGATTGCGATCGGATGACGTCAATTATCCGATCCGGTCCCAATCGGCTTGGAATCGGGTGTCTAGAACGTGCTCTATTTTCCCGATCCGATTCGGCCCCGGTTGTATGCTTCAACCAATCAGAGCGCGTCTCGAAAAGCACGTCGTTTCACAGTTTGCAAATGGCTGAACACGCCTGTTGTGATCAGTACCACCGCCGTTGCCGCTTTTGTTTTGCACGCCTCTTCCCGAATATGATGCAAAACTGCTGATAAAGCAAGCACATCATCATCACTGTCAAAACTAGCAGTCATTTTGCAGAACAGATACGACTTTGATCTTCGGTTCAAACCGGTCGGCTAAACAAGTCGGGAAATGTCAGTGTGGCAGTGCACACGTTTTTTAGTCCGGCCCGATCACCTACCGATTCGAAAACTGATTGGGAATCGGCCTCAAAACCAGACTCGTGTAGCGGGGCCTTAAGACGAGACTAACAGAGGGAGGGGAACAGAGGCCAGTTAGCTTTCTTGCGATTCCAATGCGCCACTAGTGAATCCTCCTCACAGCTGACCAATGACAGGACTAATGGGAAGTGGTCACTACCACACAGGTCGTCGGGAACCTTCCAGTCAAAGGCCAGCAGGAGAGGAGGATTACACACAGTGAGGTCTTGAACAGAACTAGATCCGGAACCTGGCTTAGAGTACGTAGGTGAATAATCGTTAAAGACACATAGGTTAAGGTGAGAAAAAAACATCTTCTAACATCAGACCTCTACCATCATAGTGGTCACCACCCCAAAGGTGAGCGTGACCGTTAAAATCCCCCATGAGAATAAAGGGAGGGGGCAGCTGATCAACTAAGTTAACAATATCATTACTACAGACCCGCAGCGATGGTGTCAGGTAAACACTGCATACAGTGATGGTCTTAATGTTAAAAGTGTTATATTTGTGAATGTGTATGTGTGGGATAATGACACTCTTAACAAGTTACAACCCATTAGAGTATCACCACTTGCTCCAACCTATGGACAGTCAGAAGATAAACATGTTGACATGTTGCTAATTGGTGATGGAGATAACTTTTACTACACAATTATCAACAGTATGTCACGACTAATTCATGGGCATACAACAAAACACAATGGCAAACAGGAAGTGTGTAAAAGATGTTTACAAAGGTTATCCTCTATTAAAATAGCACATAATTATGTCCAGCACTGCAGGTCAGCTGATGACATACAAACAGTACTTAGGTACCCAGATCCTGGTAGTCAGGTATATTTTAAGAACCACGGGAATCAGCAAACGCTGCCGTTTGTAGTGTATGCTGATTTTGAATAACTGGTTGTTCCATATGAAGGTCCTGTTCCAGAATCATTACCAAAGACTGTAAAGTTGAGTGACCAAGTGGTGTGTTCTTTTGGATACATTCTTGTTAGGTCAGACGGTGTGCATACAGAACCTGTTATCTACAGAGGGGAAATGCAGCATATCTGTTTTTAACAGAAATGAGACAACGGTATAGTCAGGTAGTACATTATCTCACAACATGTCAGATGTCTTTGGTGATGACAAAAGAAGACAAACTGAATTTTGATACAGCAGAGATGTGTTGGATTTGTGAACAACTTTTGGGAGATGTAAAAGTTCGTGACCATGACCACATACCTGGACGCTACAGAGATGCTGCACATAACAATTGTAACTTGTTATTAAAAATAGATCATAAGACAAACAAACTGCCAATCTTTTTTCACAATCTCAAAGGATATGATTCGCACATTATCATGCAGGCTGTAGATGAGTCTTTCGAAAAAAATATTTGTATTGTGCAGACAACTGAAACATATTTGACTTTTAGATTGGACAACAAATTAGCATTTTATGACTCTATGAAACATTTGTCTTTAGGTCTTGCTAGTCTGGCAGAAGAACTGACTGAGTATCCAATAACAAGTAAATATTTTAAGCCAGACTTAATTAAGAAAGGTGTGTATCCATATGAGTACATCAGTGGGTGTTTGATTGTATTGATTGTACATTGCTTAACGTCCCGACAGCAACAAGGCTTTCTCAGGACGTGCCTGCACTGCTTGTGAAAAAAAAAAAAAAAAAAAAAAAAGCCCAAAATATTGAATGTATGTCGCCAGCCGGTCCACTACATTAAATAAACCTACAACATGGGGCCTAAATAAAGCTAAAACCATTTGGCAACACACATCCAATATCAAGAGCTACAGGCAGTGCAGACAGTAGGGAGAGTTTTAAAAAGGCAAATACAGGTGAATGGACCTCGGGTAGACAGAAACACATGCCCCAGAATAGAGAGAAAAACTCACCCTGTGAGGCTGACCAGGGTGACCCTGGGAACTAAAAAGTACCTAACCCCACCCAAGTCCCCCAGGGCAGACCCGGGTGGGGCACATCAGTGGGTGGGTTGTGTTTGAGGAAAGAAGACTGCCGCCAAAAGATAATTTTATTCTTTACTTAATGGTAAAGGTATTTCTGACTCTGAATACCAGCATGCTCTTGATGCCTGGGGTAAATTAGGGTGTGAAACAATTGGTGACTATCATGACCATTTCTTGAAAGCTAACGTTTGCTTGCTAGCAGATGTATTTGAAAGTTATCATGAAAAGGGTTTGTTGCACTACAGTCTTGACCCAGCTTGCTACATAACTAGTCCTGGCATGACATGGGATGCATTTTTAAAATCCAGTAAGATATCTATAGACCTGCTGTCTGATCACATGATGGGTAAAATGGTGGAACGTGGATTGAGAGGAGGCATTAGTATAGCCGCAAACAATTATGCCAAAGCCGACCTGGAGTATCCATACCATCTACATGATTACCACAATGATTATCCCTTGCTGTTAAGAAAATGAGTATGACGGGGGAAAAAAGAAGACACTAAACTTGTGCCAAATTTAAATGACAAATTCAATTACGTTTGTCACTATCGCTTGCTGCAGTTTTACTTTAGACATGGGTTAGTACTAAAGAAAGTTCACAGAGGCATTCAATTTGATCAGAGTGTATTTATGAAAGATTACATAATGAAGAACACAACATTGCGTGCAAGAGATGGCAACACTGCATTTGACAAAGACTTCTTTAAGTTTATGAACAATGCCTGTTTTGGTAAGATGATGGAAAATCCTCATCACCGCAAAGATGTGAGACTGGTCACAACTGAATCAGGTGCAGTTAAGCTTACAGGTAAGCCACAATACACAAGGTACAAAGAGTTTCATTCATCATTGTATGCAGTGTCACTCAAAAAAAAAAAAATTGTTAAACTGGACAAGCCAGTATTCATTGGTATGGCAATACTTGAGTTATCAAAACTGTTGATGCTTGAATTTTATTATGATTACGTTAAACCAAAGTATCATGAGTGTCGACTGCTATACACTGACACTGACTCTATGATCATTGACGTGCCTACTGAAGACTTTTATGAAGACATGAAAACAGAACAACACATGTATGACCAGTCAGATTGCCCTAAAGACCACCCATTGTACAGCACACAAAACATGAAAGTGCCTGGAAAGTATAAAGACGAACTAAATGGTGTGCCAATAGTTGAGTACGTTGGACTGAGATCAAACATGTATTCCATTTTACACCAGAAAGGTAGTCAGTCGAAAGCCGAAGGAATAAAAAAAAAACAGCAATAAAAAATAAAGACATTCCTCATGAACATTACAAGCAAGTTTTAGATGGATAACTAATGCCTGATTATCCAAACAAGTCACTGCGATAAAAAAAAAAACACCATCTAGAAATGATCCAAACACATAAAAAGTCACTTGCAGTTGGGGACACAAAACGAGTGTTTCATAGTAAAGAAAAAGCTTATGTGCCTGGCCACTACAGACTTAAGTTATCTGAAGGTATTTGTGATGAACTGATTGACAAACTGATTTGACGAATTGGTCAAAAAGAAGTAACAGTGTCTTGGGGAATAATCTGTAATTCTTCTCTGACAAATGCCCTCTGTGGCGCAGGCTCATATAGATAATAAATTGATGGGTTACCGTCAGCGCCGAGAACTTTTTTTTAATGTTTTGTACGAACGTAGACCAAATGTGGTCAGTTGCTCTGCATCTGACGTCGTTTTCTGACTCACTGCACTGATATAAATATCTTATTTGCTTTGTAAACAAACTTGTGTCTGGCGCTAGCGATGGCATTGTTTTTAGTGCAGTCTCTGGCCCTGACACTGGCAGCATTGTTTTTAATTTAACAGCATCAGCAGGCTTAGGCTTAGTCCTTCGTTATTCATTGCTTTTATCACAGATGGTAATATTTTTTCCCACTCAGTGTTACGTGCGTCATGCATGAGTTCATTAGAATTCTGGTAACTGAAAAGTCACTCTGATAACTGTTTGTTGAAGTTCTCTACAACTGCCTGTGATCTGTGCATGCCTGGAATGCCTCGTCTAACCACTACGTCATGCTTCACAAATAACTGATTAACGGTGCCCTTAAACTCACTCCCATCATCAACTTGCACAAGTCTGGGAAATTTTAAAGGGCCTCTTTTATAGATACTTGATAACACTGTCGCAACCATACTAGCCTTTTTGTCAGTTATGGGTTCAGCGTCTTTGTACCTTGAAGCAATGTCGACAAACAGTCAGTGCATACTTGTATCGTTTCTTTCTTAATGTATCATGTGGAAGAAACAGGAGGTCCATTTGATGTGTGTCATTTGGCGTCACATTTTCAAAATGAGGTCTTGTTATTTTTCTTGGCGCACGTAAATATATTTGCCAAATCGCCTATCTTTGTAACCATTGTTTTATTTGATTGAGTGTTACATCACCGCCCATGGCCGTGTGTAATTTCTGAATCACGGTGTTCCCTTTCCAGTAACCAGTTGGGGAGTAATATATTTTTGTTAGTTTATTTTCAATGCAGGTAATTTTTTCTATCAATAAAAAGTCCAGTAAAATATACAAATGTCATTCCCATTAGAACAAAGATTATTTCTCCATTTCTTTGTTGTGTGCTTGGTTGGTAATAGTTGCTAAGTTTTGGCTTTGGGATAGACATGTCATTGCCCATAACGAGAAAATATTCACGGATTGCGTCATCGGCATTTAAAAATGTATGCTGCACGTGATTTTCTAGTTTAAGTTTTTCATTGATAAAATCAAGTTTTTCTATTCTTTGCTTTTCATACTCTTGTTGTGCTTGTGCCAGTTTTTCAGATGCTTCATTGTGATGCTTCATTTCTTCTGCTGATTCCTCTCTACCCATTTTTGAAAAAAAGATAGTTTGATCCTCTAAAAGCCAATGCATTAACAACTGTACCACCAATCATAATACCTATAGTCGCCATACTTATTTTATTTACATAGAAACATTTTCTGGACTAATTTCGTGCTTGATGAGAAAGTCTTTTGTTGCAATTGACGCTGTGACAACGGCAATTAGCTTAGCACTGTCTTCAAAGTCTAATCTACTCAGGTCTGCCGATTTCATTTAGAGTAGACTTTTTCCCAGCATAGAGTTAGCTGCTGCTAGTCCACTTATTACGGCAGAGTGATAGACAAGGTTAATTATGTTCTTTGTGTCGCTCATTTTCTAATACAAGAAAAATTAAAATAAAAGATGTATTTATTGCATAACAAATGGGTCAATGGCTTTGAATGATACTGGTAATATGGCGACTTCTGGTTTTGTTTTTAGAGTGTCTGATTTTTTGGACACTGTTCGAGTTTGTGGTTTGTATTTTTTGTATAATTGGTAACCAAATCCGACAACAAATCCAGCAACTATATATTTTGTTGTTTCAGGTTTAGACTCAGTTTATAGTCTCTCACTTTGATGTGGGGGTGACAATCCTGACGGTCTTGGTGGTCCTGACAGTGCTGACGGTGTTGGTATTGTCACTGGTCCTGTCGGTGGGTCAGTTACATGAGCTTTTTCTGTTAATGCCTGAAGCTGTAATTTTTTTGTCTGTTATATTCGGCTAATTTTTTTCCTGCCTCTGCCCTTCCTGGACTTTTGGGTTTAGTGATCGTTTAAACCTGCGTCAAAACAGGGTTCTGTTGTGGAGTAGTCTGGTATTCGTCCGTTTGGTCCATTCGGTCCATCCTTTTCTTTTTCTAGAAAATTTATTTTCGAAAAATCAATATGGCTCCCAGTAACAAGCAAGGATACCACAGGTGCAAGGTAATTCCCAAACTTGTAAAACATGATGCATGCTAATTTGCCAATGGAACTTGAAACAATAGGGTTGCTTTCAAGGTCGTGTGATAGACTGTCAGTCCCTACAGGTAGAAAGTGACTCACTGCTTTTGTGTAAAGACATACATACAAGAGATCGACTTAAATCACGAGTCATCAGTGAAGTGATGTGATTTTCATATTTAGAATGTAGTTTAATTAACTGCTCAGCTGCGAGGGATTCTATATCTTCTGTCATGTATTGTTTTCCAAGATAAGCTTTTGATTTGCCTGAAACAACTACAGAGAGAAGCCGCTGTTTTTTAGAATCTAAATCTTTGATTTCTACAGCGCTGATATCGCTTAGAAGAAGTAATTCATCTTGGTTCATTTTATAATAAAAATATTAATTTTTAAAGCTATAATTAACTCATAACTACACATTTTAGTGTGTACACACTTACATAATCGATAGATTAAATAACTCAGGTGTTAACCCCTGTTGGTATTACTATGTGGGGAGGTACATAAAATTGTGACTGTTTAAAAAGCAATGTTTAAGGGGTAAATTCCGACGGTATTTACTCTGTGCGGGGAACATGGTTAATGAGGATTTAAAAAGTAATAATTAAAGGGGTTAACTCAGTCATTGTGTTAATGAAGCTCCAAATCTCTCTTTATATATCTCTCTCAACGTACAATGGTGCACAAGCGGATCAATGGTGGCAACCATTTTCATCTAACTGGAGAGAACTGCAATGAAACCAAACCACCTTGTTCCTGGTTCCGTCGTTTCCAAAGCAAGAAAGCAAGGGCAAGTAGCCCAAGGACTGAAGACCCCGCACCAGCCGCGATCGGAGCAACCGGAGCTTCATCCGGTACCTCAGGCGTTTTTTTCGAGCCTGGCAGAAAGAAGCATAACGATTAGCAATTGTTAAAACCTTGTTTTAAAATCAAAAGCAGGTCAATAATGCACGTGTTTTGATGAAACCGATGAATTGAAAGCCGAGGACAAACATTCTTTTAGTCACTTTTGGCTTCAAGTTAGTTATTTGGAATTAATGCTGAGCAGGTAACTAAGGCCATCTCATGGCGGGATGGGTAAAAATCTGGTCAGCCAGACTAAAAGCAAGGTCTTAAGACAAGATGTAAATATAGCTTAAAAATGTCAGGCTAAAATGTCGCACAAGCCTTTAAAAGAAACGTATACAGACTCTCAAAAAGGGCAAAATAAAGAAATTCACAGTCTATGAATGCTCAGATCTGGTAAAAAAAAATATTGCATTCTTTCCAGAAATTGAAGATTTTGTCCGGGGGAACATCCTGGAACAAAACCTTCAAGGAGTCTGCTGTGAAGTGTTTATATCTCGTGTCAATTAGATCGGCACAATACAGCAAAAAGTGTCGAACAGAAAACTGCTCATCACACCATGGACGCTCATCCTGATTAAGTAAGTAAGAGTGCGTAACATACGTGTGCCCGATGTGGAGCCGAGCAAAGACAGTCTCCTCACGGCGGCTGCCGCAGCGGAAAGGTAGACTGTCGGACAACGTAGGAAGAGCTTCATGAAGCTTGTTCCCTTCCTCTTTGTCCCACTCGGACTGCCATTCGCGGACTATGTACGTATTAATCACAGGTGTAAAATCACAATAAACAGTCTGTGTGTCAGGGACAGGGTCACTGCGGGACTGTTGGCAGCAGAATCTGCGATTCTGTTGCCTTCAATGCCCACATGGCCCGGGACCCCCCCAAAAAAAATGATGTCATAATATTCCTTCATCAAGTCTGCGTAGAGCTCTCTAATCTGCACCAGCAGTGGATGGTCCGTTCCCGCGCCCTGAAGGGCCTGCAGGGCAGAAAGAGAGTCAGACAGAATCAGGAAGTTCCTTTCCCGAGACTGATAGGCATGCTTGAGTGCCAGCAGAATTGCCTGCAGTTCTGCACTAAATACAGAGGAATTGTCAGGGAGACGGAGCTTAAATGGGCGTCTAGGATGGCGAGTGGACAATGCAGCCGCAGGCACCCTCCCATCCTCAGACTTTAGGTAGAAGTCAAGGCCAAAGTGGAGTGTTTCAGCCACCAGGATCCTGTTCTCCCCCGACACGGGTCTCAAAGTACGGCAAACACTTGGGATCCAAAGGACCAAAAACTCACGTGTATTTTTAAGGGCCAATCCAACGTGGTAAGACCTGGGTTAGCACAGCTCCTCAAAAACCGAACCAGTGAAAAAGACTGAACAAGATATCTGCTGACATCAAGTCCTAAGCCTGGACAAATATGGCACCCCTCTGCTAGCCCACTCAGTCAGTGACTGAGGAGACTACCCACCCACGCCACGTGGAGGCCGGTGCCGAGTGGGCGTGTCGGCGAAGTGACTGTTTAAGACCCAGCAACGTCATCGTAGAGTCCCATGCATGATACGACTTTAACATGTTTATGTTAAAATCTCCCATAAGTATGACATTA
>BTPG01000002.1:53074123-53224123 GCA_036245525.1 Semisulcospira habei | reverse complement strand
CGTCCAGTGTTCCATCGTCTGCAAAAAGACTGCAAGTTACACTGGAGTCAGATATATGTAATGGAAGGTCGTTTATAAAGACAGAGAACAATAATGGACCAAGAATCGATCCCTGTGGTACTCCGTGCTCTATCACCCCTTCAGGTGAGTTTTTCCCATTCACGTAGACATACTGCGTACGCCCATGCAGATATGACGTAAGGAAGGCAAGTGTGTCTGCGCTTAGTTGATAGACATTAAGTTTTTGAACTAAAGTTTCATGATTGACGAGGTCAAATGCTTTTGAAAGGTCCAAAAATACTGCTCCAGTCATTTGACTGCTGTTTATGGCAGTAAGCCATCTGTCAACAAGGTGTACCAATGCTGTGTGACAGGAGTGTTTCCGCCGAAAGCCAGATTGTAATGGATGTATGAGTTTGTGTTTTTCTAGAAAATGTTGCAAGTGTGTGTGAAGGTGTCTTTCTATCGGTTTCGACAGTGTTGACAGTAGCGAAATGGGCCTGAACTTGTTAGGGTCGGCAAGGTCTTTCGTTTTAGGTAGTGGGATCACTTTGGCTATTTTTAGAGAAGATGGAAATATCCCCTGCTTTATGCAAAGGTTGTATATATATGTCAAGGTATCTACAATATACGGTAGGGCCATTTTCAGAACTGAGCTACTAATACCATCATGGCCAGACGTACGTTTGTTCTTTAAGTACGAGATGGATTTTCCCACGTCGTATATCGTTAACAGCGGAAGAGAGAGAGAGAGAGAGAGAGAGAGAGAGAGAGAGAGAGAGAGAGAGAGAGAGAGAGAGAGAGAGAGAGAGAGAGAGTGAGAGAGAGAGAGAGAGAGAGAGAGAGAGAGATTCAATGATTCGATAATGCAAGGATTCAATGAAGCTTTATTTATCAACGGTTGAGGCATTGACATCGTCACAGACATAGCCATTTTTCAAACCTGCCTTTGCTACAAAACTACGAGACCAAATACCAAAAAAAAATAAGTATATAGTTAAATGTAAATGAAACAAAAACATTGCTAGTTTAGGGAAAGAAAATCCCATGACAATCTCACACACCTAAACTGACACACACACACACACACACACACACACACACACACACACACACACACACACACACACACACACCATCACACACCATCACACACGCACACACAGAGTTTGTAATTGGGAGCATACATAATCAGGGTTACAGGGCAGTATATATTTCACAACGTAATGATTACGACTGTTTCGAGAAGTACTTGAAGAGACTGATTTTGAAACGGGCTAGAGAGGAAGCGGATTTTACATAATCAGGAAGCGTGTTCCAAGTCTGCGTTCCCGCGAATGACCAACTAGATTTGTATATATCAATTCTTGTTTTGGGGACTAAGAAAAGTTGCCTAATATTACCAAGCCTAGATTCCGACTTAGAGAAAAGAGTTGTGATATATTCTGGTATTTTCTGTTTCCACACTTTGAACATAAAAATAGCCTTATTGTATTTGAAGTGGTCTTGCAGCGGCAGAAATCCTATTTTGAGAGAGAGAGAGAGAGAGAGAGAGAGAGAGAGAGAGAGAGAGAGAGAGAGAGAGAGAGAGAGAGAGAGAGAGGTAAGAGAGAGAGAGAGAGAGAGAGAGAGAGAGAGAGAGAGAGAGAGAGAGAGAGAGAGGGAGGGAGAGAACAATGAACAATGAACAATGAACAATGAACCTTTATTTTCCAACGGTAGAAGTTATTGGTAACAGGACCAGTTTTCAAACTTGCCGTTGCTACATCTACTACATAAGTGACATAGACATGTAAACATACACATACCACACACTGCTGCATGCACTGCTGCATTCGCTCACGCACGCACGCACCACGCACATACACACACACATACCCACACACGCACTCAGGTACGCACGCATGCACATCGCAACCCGCGCATGCACGCACGCGCACACACACACACACACACACACACACACACACACACACACACACACACACACACACATGTACACCGCAATTCAGTACGCATGCACACACGCACGAACACTCACACACACACACACACACACACACACACACACTTACACACGCACGCACTCAGGCACATACGCACAAAAACAAACACACGCTCTCGGACACGCACTCCAGACATACCTACCCGCATACGCGTACGCACAAAAGTATAAAATGAGTAAAAATACAAAGTAAATCAATAAACAAAGAATCATTGATTAAGTACATTAAAGTTCATACAGCAAGGGCAAATATGAATGCAGGTGCTATCTCCCCCCCCCCCCCTCTCTCTCTCTCACGCCGACACACACACACATACACACACACACAGCATGCACGCACGCGCGCGCGCACACACACAGAGTCACACATACAGTACACACACACACACACACACACACACACACACACACACACACACACACATACGCGAGCGCGCGCCCAACATATCGAGCACACACATATGAAGGCAAAAACATTATACACAGTACATGCAGTATTCAAAGGTACTCTTTGGCATTCAAATATTATGGTACGGCTATGGGAAAAAGGGACTCTCTCTCTCTCTCTCTCTCTCTCTCTCTCTCTCTCTCTCTCTCTCTCCTCTCTCTCTCTCTCTCTCTCTCTCTCTCTCTCTCTCTCTCTCTCGCACACATACACACACATACACACACACATACATACACACACACAAACTCACACACACGCACATGTACACATCTGAACATACGTGTAAGTTATCCCAATACTGTAATGATTTGATTACGTCAGAGATTCTAGGTGTTTGAAGAGGCTGTCCCTATATGAGGTGAGCGTCTTTGCGTTTCTAATTTCTGCAGGAATAGAATTCCAGAATGAACTTCCCGAGAATGACAAGCTGGTTTTGAATAAATCAATACGCGGCAGGGGTACTTTGAATTGTTGTCCATGTCTAGAAGCTACAGATGTCCGTTCTGAGAAAAAAGAACTCAAGTACAGTGGGCATGATTGCTTGTACAGCTTGTACATCAATACACCTTTATTGAACTGAAAGTGCTGGGATAGAGGGAGAATTTTTAAAGTTTTAAGCTTTTCGTCAGTTGAGAGTTCGGGATCGGGAAATATAAGCTTAGCAGCTCTCCTATGTAGGGAGTTCAGCCTCTTCAAATGTACATCACTAGAACCATCCCACACTGTTGATGCATAGTCTATGTGCGACTTGACATGAGCATTGTAGAAAAGAAGACGCGTATCTGTGTCAGTAATTGTTTTCAATTTTGACAACATATACATGCTTCTGGAAACTCTTTTGCACACATTATTAATATGCAGTTGCCATTTAAGCTGATCATCTATAGTGACCCCCAAGAGGCGGTGGTGTGATACTTGCTCAATTGGGCTGCCGTTTATAGACAGACTAAGAGAGAGCGGGCATAGCTGGTGCTTTTGACGTGTGGTTATAACCATGCATTCTGTTTTTGACGGATTCAGGGACATGGAGTTGGAATGACACCAGTCGGTGACCTCGCGCAGGCTTTCCTGCAGACGCGTGTTAATTGCAGCTACATTTTTGTGAGGAGTGTGTAGTGTGCAGTCATCAGCAAACATGTCACAAGAAATATCGCGGCAACTAATATGTAGTGGAAGGTCATTGATAAATATGCAGAACAGCAATGGCCCGAGGACAGAGCCCTGAGGCACGCCGCTTTTGACGTGACCATACGAGGAGTAGGATCCATTTAACAGTACTCTTTGCTTCCTTCCGCTTAAATATGAAGTGAACAATGAGACAGCACCTGCATTGCAAAGATATGCTTGAAGTTTTGACAAAAGAATGTTATGATTTACAAGGTCAAAAGCTTTCTTAAAATCAATAAAGATCGACCCAGTTATTTGGGAGTTATTTATGGATGCTAGCCACGCATCAATAAGTCTTGTTAGTGCCGTGTGGCAAGAATGCTTGGGGCGAAAGCCGGACTGAAATACGTGCAATAGACTACGACTCTCCAAATATTGATAAAGGTGTTTGTGCACGTGTCTTTCAAGAGGTTTGGAAAGGCTGGATAATATTGAGATGGGTCTATAGTTATTAACATCAGACAGATCTTTTGATTTAGGCAAAGGGATAACCTTGGCTTGCTTCAGTTCTGATGGAAATATATTTTGTTGGATGCATAAGTTATAAATATACGTTAACGATTCTACTGTATAGGGAAGGGACAGTTTCAGGATTTTAGGACTGATCTCGTCAGGTCCCGATGATTTTTTGTTTGTCAGTGACCCGATCAGTTTTCCTACTTCATACACAGCTAGAGGCGGTATAGAGAAGGGGGGTTTGTCCTTAGTCTTCTGCTTACAGAAGTTAAGCAGGGACTCCGGGCATGTGTAAGACGCTTTTCCGCTTGAGGGTATGATTGACTCGGCAACAGACAAAAAATGTTTGTTAAAGATGTCTGCAGTAATACTAGAAGGAATGGCTGACGTTTTCTTGCTGTTACCTCGGGTGATGAGATTAACTGCGCGCCAGAGTGCGGCAGTATCTCTGTCTTCTTTAATCATTCGTTCAAAGAGAGACTTTTGAGCCCTGCGTACCATAGACTTGACACGGTTACGTTGTTTTTTGTATTCGTTAAATAGCTTGTGTCTTCTTAAGTCATTTCTCAATTTCATAGCTTCAATTATTCCTTGCGTTAGCCAAGGCGGTAACGTGTGGTTTTTTACCCGCTTTTGCCGTAAAGGGGCGTGTTTGTTAAGTACTCTTGTAAAGAGTCGATACCAAATAGTCAGAGCCTTTTCAGGGTCAGTTTCGTTATTAACGACATTAAATGGTGTTTGATCAAGGTCTGCTAGAAAAGCAGACTGATTAAACTGTTTAAATGAGCGGTACGTTATAGTTGTGTGCCCGTTCTTACGATGCACTGGCAGTTTTGTTGACCAGGAACACACAGTAGGAAAGTGATCACTGATGCTGAGGTCAGGAACACTAACATTGAACACACTAAGGGGACGGTTGGTGTAAATGTGATCAATGAGTGTTGCGGTTGTTTTTGTGATCCTAGTAGGGGCCGAAACTAATTGTTCTAAGCCGGTTTGTGTGGTGATGCAATCCCACGCCGTATGGGGCTTTAACATATCTATGTTAAAGTCGCCTAGTAGCAACGCATCACAGTTAGGTAGGCCAACTTTTTCTACTGCATGCAAGAAATCGTCGTACCATTCAAACTTGGCTGATGGGTTACGATAACAAAAGCCGATGAAGACGGGTTTAGTTTTTGGAGCCCTAAATTCCAACCAAATGCACTCAACTTCCGGAGTTTCTATGTCCTCACGCCTTTTTACTAAATGTTGGACTGAGTTATGGATGTAAACGGCAAGCCCAGTCTGACCAAGTACACGAGGGTCACGTCGAGTGATGCTAAAGTTAGGTATGTGAACGGCTTCATCGCTTATGTCGGAGTTAAGTCGCGTCTCACTAAGACCAAACAGGTGGAATGGTTCAGACGAGTTTAGAAAAACATTCAAATCGGCCACCTTGTTAAAAAGATGGTAGATGTTCAAGTGACCAGTTTGAAGGCTTCCGTGTGTCTGAGTATTATGGGTCATGTTGAATTTTAACTTTCCCAAATGAAGTGCAACACAATACAAAAAATATATAAACAGAGGGAATAGGGAATAAAGTTTCAATGCAGTAAAGCGCGGCTGAAGTTATAGCACCTCGTATCAAAACGTCACAAATGGTGTCCAACACAGCGTTATCAAATGAAGATCGCTTTTGATTAATAGTGTATCCACGTATTAATGCTGCGCAAGCTGTCTAAATAAATGAACAAATGGTGGAGCCTGCGATGTGAAGTATCGTAGGCTGAACACTTGAAACCGTACTGTCACAATGAAAACTTAGCGGAGCTTTGGTAATCAAACCAGGCGAGAAAATCACAGAAGTTGAGGCACACAATCACTGCTTTGGAATAAATCACAAGCGAACGCAGAAGAACCGTATATAAAGAAGCACACGTAACACTGACGTAATAATGAACTGCCTCACACACCCACGGTGAAATCTGCGAAGCACAACGGTGAAGGATCACTGATCACACGACACTGAATTACCAACCGCGTAAGTAGCTGACGTATCCATTGGCACCATTCGCTGTGGGCACCTGGCATAACTGGTGGTACGGTGGCAGACTATTAACCGGATAAGCAGATACACTGGTTGCTGGGCGATGATTCGACCACACACCATGGCAACCATCCGGGTACTGTGGTTGTTGCCAGGGTGCTGCAGTTGAAGAGTTGGTATGTATTTGCAGCAGATGATGGTACTGGAGTTGCTGCCAGTCAGGAACCGGCATGAAGGGCATCTGTTGTAGATGTTGCTGCTCCTGTTGTAAATGTTGTTGCTGCGCCTGTTGTAGCTGCAGCTGCTCCTGCTGTTGAAGTTGTTCATGGTCCTGTGGTTGAGGCTCCTGGCGTAGAGGTAGTTGTACTGGTGATGTGGGACCAGCAGAACCGGATACAATAGTGTCAGAAGTGGAAGTGCCACTCTGTACATTCAAGCTACCACCAGCTAAGGCCTCTGAGTAGAGTTTCGTCTTAGTGGTCGCCTGAGAGCTTCTGTGCTGGTGAGTAATTGCATCAGCCTGGTTGACAGCTGGACCACCGTACTTGATATTGCCGGCAAGCCTCCGGGTTCCCACGTGGGATGGATGAATGGGGTCAAGTCGGCCTTTGTTGTCCACACGGTACAGCGCCTTCCGGGGAAGACCGCTTGGGGCTAGGAACACGCCCGCATTGTCAACAAAGATAGCGCGCATCTTCTTTGCCACGTGGCACAGATTTGCGTTGGAGGGGGAAATACGTTGGTTAAGGCGAGAGTTTTTCCCCTGGGCAGCAGGCAAGATGGATGAGGCCTGGATGCTTGCTTTGGGGAACACGCCTTTGCAAGAAGTGACCAGTCTCTCCCATTGCTGACTGGTGATTTCATGCGTCTTGCAATCGTTCACCCCTACGTGGAAGGTGACCAGTTGGACGCGGGGTGACTGCGGCTGCTGCTTGAGCCAGTCAGTCAAGTGGGAGATTTGCAGGCCGGATATTGAGATGACCTGTACCTTTTCGCCCTGGTACATGGTCATCTTCTCTCCCTTGAAGTTTCGCACGACGGAGTCCCCGATGACGAGCGTGGTTGTGTCTACCTCTACGTTGTGATCAAAGACCCGCTCGCACGGAAGAAAGTCCTTGCGCTGCTGCTGGCTCCCGGCAATCCGATTACCGCCCCCTTGCCGCTGGCCATGCTGAGACGGCCCGCTCCCCTCACGGTGGCTGTCTGCGATAGGGGAGGCAACGTTGACCGTAATAACCGCACTCCCTGGGGCTTGCTCTTTCTGGCTACTCGGAGGGTTGTTCTTAGGAACGGTAATCCTTACTGGGATCACATCACCAGCTGTAGTGGACACAGGCTTCATACTAGTGATTGTATCACTGTTTACGGGCATAGAGCCTTCAGGCGTTGTTGACACTAGTAGTTGGGGGGTTTGGCCAGAGGCAACAGGTAGCCCTTGTTCAGAGTTCAGTCTTTGCAGAGTGTCGTCGACGAGACAGTGAAATTCTGCCATGTTTGTCATTTGATCATGTAAGTGGGACATCTTGCCACACATACAAGACTCTAACATCCGGAGGTCATTTGCCATTTTCACCGCGGACTCGCACACCTTACTGTCAATCTGCTTAATATTTAGCATAGTGACAGTTCTCAGCTGACACAACTCTTGATGGAGAGCCTCGACGGCGGCCTGGCTGTTGCAGAGTTGGGTCTGGAGCTTTAGGATGATAAGCGGCTTTTCGTCTCGGACACCGGACACCACCAGCTCGCTATAATCAGAATCCACCTGAGTGCACGAGACGGGTAACCCGGGCGAGGTCAAGTCCTCGGTGGTGACGTCACCCGTAGACGCCACTTGGGTAACAATATGGCTGACAGGACTTGGTGTGGAGGGGGCAGGTTCGGGTGTGGAGGGGGTAGTGGCAAGGGACTGACTGGCAGGAACATCAGAGTGATCAGAGAGGGTGGAGTGGAGATCATCCCGTAGATGTGGCCCGCTGGAGGAGGGGTGTGGGATGGAGGGCGGGGTAGGCGGACCGTCACTGGTCATGTCACTCACAGCGCTGACGGTGGTCACGGTCAGAGGCTCGGGGACAAGATTAGCGGAGCTGTTCCGAGGGTTACAGGACTGAACAATCGGCGATAGGGAGGTAGAGTCGTCAGCCTCCAATCCGATTAAGGGGAGGGATGAGTCCAAAATTGCCCGAGGAGGGGTGTCTGGGAATGATACTATCGGGGAGATGGTGGGATCGCATGACTGGTCACGCGGCATGTCAACAGGGACATTGTCAGCAGGGTCTGCGCAGCCGTCTTTCAGCTGTTGTACGAATGTACACAAAGAGTCATATTCGCTTAGGACCCACGTGTCCTTGTTGTGTCCCTGAATGAGACAGGTGCCGCCAGTCTTGCGACGCACGTGGAAGTAGAGGGTGATGGTGATTTTTGGTTTTGCTCTCCCCCTGATTTGTATGAATGTTTTTCCCAAGTCATCGGGAATGTCAGGATTGGAACAATCCAGGTAGGAGTCACCACACTCTACAGGTTCATTTCTGGCGTCTGTGTCCCTCCAGACTACAGTGTAACCGCCTCTTGCCTGGAGCAGGTTGACGTAGCGGTGGTAGAGGGCAGTTCGCCAGCGCTTGAGGGTGATGACGCCATTGGGGCCGTTGCTGTAGAAACGCGTTTGCTGGCCGCACGCAGTGTCCTTTAGCACCGGGTTTTCTCTCTTAAAGGGATTGGCGAGGGTGGGTTCTTGCGTCACGACACTTAGAGAGAGGGATGAAGATGCCATCGCGACTCGGACTTCGTGGTATGCTGTAACCGGGCACTCAGCGCCAACTTTAGAGAGTTAGAAACAGGGGTAGGTGTGGAGGGTGGTGGGATCAGCAAACATTGTGACACCCCTCAGGAAGTGCCAGCGTGTCTGCAGGGCTGACAGGAGTGGAGTCTGGTGGAGACGATACAGCATCGTGTCACAGAGTCAGTAAGCCGAAAAGCAAACATTGGCTGCTTAGATCTGAAGTTCAGCAATAGACTGCTCTAGTCACAGTCTAACTCCTCACAGTTACTGACAGTGCAAGGGATGAAATATATAATTGAACGAAAAATATAGACAATGGCAGGCGTAAGTTCTACTATATTCAATGAGTTCCAGAAAACAAAGTGGATGACGATGCGTTCAAAATTGCGAGAAGAATATCGTAAAGTGATAGTTCGTATGATCGGATTTACCTTGCACGACGGACAAAGACTGGCTTCAGTCTGGGCACAACTCGCATCACACGTACACAATATGATATCATCCAAGGAAAATAGTGTGCTTTGTCCTGCACACTTCTCACATTCACAACACAAGCATTAGGATATCCGTGTGATGATAGTTAGTATGCACGTCCACTGGAATAATGTTTAAAAAGTATAAGAAAGTCCACAGCTTACATAGAAAAACACATAGTACACAGTATATCAAGCAATCCAAAGCGTCACGGTTGGCTGCACGACGGAGCTAAGACTTACACGTCTTACCCCGCCGGCGGCTGGAGGAGAGAGAGAGAGAGAGAGAGAGAGAGAGAGAGAGAGAGAGAGAGAGAGAGAGAGAGAGAGAGAGAGAGAGAGAGAGAGAGAGAGGGAGGGAGAGAGAGAGAGAGAGAGGGAGAGAGAGAGGGAGAGAGAGAGAGATATATGAAATGAAACTTTATTTCTGAACGGAAGAAGTAGTTAGCACATGTGCCATTTTTCCAGCTTGCCGTTGCTAATCTACAAAAGTACAACTATGCTAAAGGTACAAAGCTACTAACATACAAAGGTACAAAGTTACTAACATACAAGTGCACAAAATATAACAAGTCGTTCAAAAAAAAAGATGAATAAGGCAAAATGAAGGGCACCAATTATGATTGCTCACAATGTGAACGGGGGAGGTGGGGGAATATAGTCTTTAATATTCCTTCTTTCACTGAAATCAAACACGCGCGCACGCTCGCGCCGCACGCGCACACACACACACACACACACACACACACACACACACACACACACACACACACACACACACACACACACACTCACACACACGCTGACAGAGGCTACTTCTTTTTTGGGAGCTCGACAACACCGGTTACTGTTAACAGTAGAATTGCGCAATCGCCTGTCCCATGCTGACACTCAGTGCTTGAATGTTGTCCAAAGGAGAGGACAGGGTGGCTAATCCGCTTTTCTATCAGAGAGAGAGAGAGAGAGAGAGAGAGAGAGAGAGAGAGAGAGAGAGAGAGAGAGAGAGAGAGAGAGAGAGAGAGAGAGAGAGAGAGATGAAATATAGAGAGCACTGCGACACCTAAATCAATAATGCCATATCGATAGTTCTAAATCAGTTACGTAATTAGGTTACGGTCCGGAATCAACAATCTCCCGTTTTTACAGTTGGCGTTCCTGAGAAATTGCGACTACACAATTTTCAGTGCAAAGAATGTAGCTGATTCACTCCTTTATTATTATTATATGTCGGCTAAATGCGCAAAACAAACTGCTTAACACACACCCCTCACCTCTCCCCCCCCCCCCTCACACACACACATCCTATACACGCCACCCCAACTCCCATCTCTTACCCTATACACCCCCCCCCCCCCCACATCCTGTACACGCCACGCCACCAACCACCCCTTACCCTATACACCCCCCCCCCACACACACACACACACACACATACACCTTACACCCAGCCCCCTACCCCCACATTCCACCCATCCCCCTACCCCCACCCCCACCCCACAAAGCCCCACACACCCACACCCCACCCAGCAACCCACCCCACCCACCCCACAAAGCCACCAACCTTACACACACAGGCACACACAAACATATCAGACCAAATTATTCCGTTCTGTGTCAACGCTTCAAAAGTGTGTTATTAAGGCAGTAAGACAAACCTTGAATATAGGTCTTTCACCAAATATGGAACAAACCTTGAATATAGGTTTTTCTCCCAATATAGAGCACCAGGTCATTCCTGAATAATTAGGTCTCGCCAAGTTAGTAGTAGAATGGAGAAAAAGAATTTTGTTTTCTGTTTCGTGGTCTGACAAAGTTTGGAGAAAATTTTGTTGTTTCCACTCCAAGCACACGAACACATCAACACATCGTGAGTGCTGCGATGCATTTGAAATTGAAAGACAAAACCCATTACTCTACTCCCAGTGAGAGACCTGATACAAAGTCACTATACACGCACACTGTTTTACAAGTGTTTTAGATCAACAACTCGCGCGAGGAGAATGGGTATGCCTGAGTGGTTTCGTATTTCAGGGCAGGAATGCCACTTTTAGTTTGATTACAGGCACATGATAACGCACTTACAAAAGGTTGGATAGGATACTTTTTTCCAGTGAACAGTATGGTGGTAAAATCGGGTGCCTGTATTCGTACTGTCTGAGTTTGCAACCCGATCAGAGCAGGGACACCTGCTGTCGTGTGAGTGAGTTTATTACATCGCAACCGGAAGAGAGCAGGTGGAAGAATCAAGCCAGACAAGCTTTTGCGTAGTCATTATATAACAGCTGCCATGTGGGTGAGTTTATTAGATTGTACCCCTTTCATGACCAGAAAGGTATGCTTGAAATCGGTAGTGAAACGGATACCTGTTTATGCTCAGTGGGGACGACGCTGTACAATACGCCTTTTATTCCCAGTTTAGTCTACCACACAAGCGAGACGTGTCTGCTAACACGTTCGGATTTTATTGTGATTTGTTGCATTTCTTATTCAAAATGGGCTACCAAAGATTAAAAAGGAAACAACTCAAAAGCTAAGTGATTTTTTAATACACATGAGCGCTTAGCCTGCTCTCAGCAATGTTCAGTTGGGCATCATAAATCAGATATAGATATATATTTATTGCTCTATCGGTTTCAGCCTTTTTTTGTACCAGAATTGTGATCCTGTCACTGCCGTTTTTGACAGTACAGCCTGAACCATGAAGAAAATCATCATCAGTACAACACAGATCTAGCCAGAGTGCATACTTGTTTGTCAGGTATTCACCGATTCTTACGTCATACAGATGCAGATCCTTGCAGTTATGTTTGCTGGTTTATCTCTAAGTCTACCCCCCTGCAAAATACTTTGTGATCTCATCGTAGTGCTGATTTCGGAAGCGTACACTTGATTTGGTTGACCTTCGATAGTGCAGGATAAATGTGTAATTTTCGGATTATAGAATTTTTCTGCATCTCGTTGGTATGGACTTCCTGGTTCAACAAACAACATAAGAATGCCTTTCAGTGACCTAGCAGGCGTGTTTAGGTTGATGTTCCAAATCTGGTCGCTTTTGTTTTTATTAATTAAACTGTGTCTAATAACACGGTCATAATAAATCGGCAGTTTTGATTGGTACTGATTTTGTATGAGTCTGGCTAGTTCAGTATGTGTGACAATTTCATAGTCCAAAGAGATGTTAGAAATCTTATATGTTGCGTCTGTGCCAGTTGATTTAATAACTTTGGAGTAGTCATTGAAGATTAGTTCAAAACTCAGACGGTCATTTAGTGCTCCTTGGTAATAAGGCAAATGTGCTGTTAGGATTTCAAATTCAAGTGGAATGCAAAACCTATTTTCATATGTTTCGGTCACAATAGCGTCTTTGACTTATGTTGTTGATTTATCTATTGCATTGATTCTGATTTTGGCAACATTACCAGACTGTATACCTTGATAAATACGGTCTTCTCATTCTTCACTTGTGAGCCACAGATCTTTGTAACAGTAGAATACATCAGCATCATCAAGACTAAACACTTCCTGTCCTTCAAGTTTAACTTCAATATTCTTAATAATTGCTCTACCAAGGTTGCCAACTAATGTTCTTTTGTTATCTGTGTCTGATGAAAGTTCAATATTAAATGCAAGGCAAGCAGTACCAGGAACAATAACGTCACTGGGACCTAGGTTAGGAAACTTGACAGTAAGGGTTTGGCTCTGGTCTATAGTACTTGGATTGTTTGTGATAACAATTGATTGCCTAATGCCCTTAACACCAAGAGGTTCACGTAGTTTTCTGTATGGGTCTAACTTTGATCCATAGGACGATGTCATTTTATTATGCAAAAATAAAAAAAAATAATTAATAAAAACAATGGCAGTTGGAGGATTTAACCATGAAGATTTTGAAATGGATGACATGAATGACTATGATACTGGTGCAACAGATATGACTGGAATGGTAACTACTTCTAGTATGTATCACAAACTGTTAAAAGACAAAGTGAACTCGTTTTATGATAGTGTTGGTGACCTCCCAGATAAAATAGATCCTAATCAGTTTGAATATGAAAAAGGTCATTTATATTTTAACACTTTTGACAAAGGAAAAGCACAATTGACTAACAAAAGAGACCCTGGTAAATTTAGAGCTTTAAGTACAATCAAAAATGAAGGTGGTGTTGGCGCCTTGCATCAACTTGGTATTGGAGATAAACAGTTACCACCTCGTCTTGCTAGTGCTCTTCATGATGTGCAAACAAGGTTGCCAACTGGACAAGAAATTGAAATGACTGAAGTAACAAGACTGCCATAATTAGCAAACACAGTAGTACAAGAAACTTCATTTACAGAAGGGCAAATAAATGAGACCATGAAAACAATGGGTGACTCTCCTTTGACAATGCGGGAAATTATGGGGTTGGATAAATCACTGCAGTCAATCAGAGGTTAGCTGGTGAATAATGTAGCCAAACTAGGCGAGCTTGATAATCACATAGAAAGAGAAAAAGAAAAATTAGCTGAAGCTGATGATGAGAATTATGACACAGAAATGAAAGAAAGAATACAACACAGATTAAATGATTTGCAGATATAAAGATCAGCGGTTTTAATGGTTGTAGGTGAGTGGTTTTTAGGCTCAAGTTTACAGATTGATTGAGGCCTAATTTCTGATCACTCCCTGCAACAATTATTTCATTATTATAATTTGTTATTGAGAACATCTTGGTAGTGTTGTATGCTTGAAGGGAGATCAACAACTGAGTTAATTGAATCTTCAAGGTTTGCAAGAAACTGTTTTTGTGCTTCAAATTTCCCACTTCCGTTTAAAATATTTGACTCTGTTTGAGCTTGTGCTCCTAGTATACACCACACAAACGTTCTAATAGACTCATTAATGCGTTCGACTCCTGCTTGAGTAAACCCATCACTCTTATCTAAGACAAATGTGGTCCAGGCATTAGACTGTTTCTGTTCAATTGAGCCTAACCACACTTTGGATTTTGATGAGAATGAAGAGTAGGGAGGCCAGTAATCTTGAGGGTTTGTCTGTGACTCATAGCATAATACAATGTACCCATGCCTATGTGATCATCAAGTTTTTGTGTAAAGTCATACTTTGTACTGATGTTAAATTCATTACAGATGCGTTCAAATGCTTTCATATCCATGGGGTTGTTAAACTGATTAAAACTGGATTCAGTGGGCAGTGGGGTATGGAGTTCTGACAGTATTCTTCTAAGCTGGTAATATGTGTGGAAACGATAGACAGACTTAATCAGTTTGTTTGGGTGATTTAAATGGTCTGTAAAAGAAACCCCACAGCCAGTAGTTGAGCATAGTATAGCAAAGTTAAGTTGGTTTGAAACATCTGTAGTGGGCTTGAAGACCACTTTCTTGCAGTTGCATCATCTGTAATTGGAGGGTTTAGGTAATGATCATATGGATTCGGCACTTTCACTTGAAATAAATCTCCTTCAGACAAAGCTATACCGAGCTCATTTAGCTGAATTATTTTCTGGTTATAAGTTGGTGTGACATTGTACTTGGCATCCACGTTAAATTGAAGTGCATTTACAGTGGCAATTGTTGGTGATTTAAATTCCAGTATGCTTTTTTTATGTGATTATAAAAATGTTTATAACCTTATCAAATATTGACACTAGCAAACCAGTGTGGTTAACTAATGGAATCGATAATCATGATGGTAGCAAGGCTGTAGCTATTCATGAAATGTTCTACACTGTAAAGTGGTTTAATGTAACAGATGATAAAAATTACTCTGTAAGTGGAACTCTTGATGGTTTAGAAAAGGGTGATATTTTATGAGCTGGGTATTATGACTTTTGTACTTTAGCTGAATGGCTTCAAAATGAATTTAAAATTAAGGCAATTTAAACCCAGCTAATTTACTTGTTACAATTGAATTTCTGAAAAGTGGAAACTTTTCTTTATCAATTAGTCTTTTATTATTACTTGGATTTTTAGGTACAAAAATAATACATCCAGATGAAGATTGGACATCGTCAGTCGGGTGTCTACTCTCACCAAAAAAACCCAAGAATAACTGGCAGATATCCTGTTCAATTGTCAGTACACACAGTGCTAAATGTTCATTTGAAAGAACTAAGCACTACTGATAATCTTCACAATGGAAAGCCTTCGACATTGTTGAAATGTGTGTCGACTGGAACTGCTCCTTATTGGGAAAATGTAGTTGTTAGATTTCCTAATTCTCAATTTAAAAAATTGGGCTGCAGTTTCTTTGAATCATTGTGCTTGTATGTAACTAATCAGGATGACAAACCAGTTGTGATGCATGATTTTTATGTTGTGTTGGAAGTTAAATAAATTGTATTTTTGCAAAATAAAAAATGAGCGGTCTTGGTCCAAAGCTGAGAATTGTACAAGTTGCATGTCCATCAATAGAGTTGAAAGATTTGGCTGACGTGCAAGATTTTGATAAAGAAGGTGAGGTAGGAGAGGTGTATGGCCTTGAACTTGTTTCCGTTGGATTGTACAAACGAAAGGCAATTGATGATGTAAAAGATGGCGCTGAGAGACAGTTTCCTAAACTTAGTCAACTTCATGATGTTACTGTTCCTACTCCTGTAAGTAATGTGCTCTACAGCTTAAAACATGTGGGTAATAAGTGGGTAATTATTCCTACCCCAGTTCCACTTGCACCTATCCCAATTGTATGGGACGTAAAGTTTGTATTTATCAGTCCTTATGTTTATTTTACTGAAGAAGGTGCCTTAGTATTTAGAAAAGTTGTTAACTCTGAGCCAATGCTTGTAAGTCTTGTGCCAAGCTATTTCGCAGAAACCAATAGCAGAGAAAAACTGAAACTGCAAGAGTATGGAAAACGAAAATATCTTCTTACAAATAGAAAGGGTAGGACAGATACTACTATTATGATTGTACCATCAAACTTTACCATAGATAGAGAAGCGACAATAGTTTTTGAAATTATCATGAGGTCTGTAGATACTGCGAAAGAAGCAGATATCGCACAGGGAATCAAACTTACGTGGGATAGCTTAGTAGCAGAGTCATCAAAGGTTGTTATTGCTATTAGAAAAAAACAACACAGATTTTGACGTTTCGAGTAGTGTCCCTGCTGTTAAGGTGAAATGCATTTACAGTGGCAATTGTTGGTGATTTAAATTGCATTGTGCTTTTTTATGTGACAATAAAAATGTTTATAACCTTAACAAATCTTGATACAAGCAAACCAGTGTGGTTAACTAATGGAATCGATAATCGTGATGCTAGCAAGGCTGTAGCTATCCACGAAATGTTCTACACTGTAAAGTGGTTTAATGTAACAGATGATACACGTTTTCATGTAAGTTATAGCAATACTGGTAATAGTGGCTTGGGCACTAAAACACACTTTATACCATCTGGGTATTATGACTTTTGTACTTTAGCTGAAAGGTTTTAAAGTAAATTAATAATTTAAGCAACTTTAAATCAGGCTAACTTACGTGTTACATTAGATTTTCCTGTAGGTAGTCAGCCTATAATTTCATGTGAACTTGCATATTTACTCGGTTTAATAGGCAGACATATAACTTCTAAGGATGAGAATTGGGCTGTGGGTTTTGGAAGTGATAATATTGAGGGTTGGTTACCTGTGACAGTTGGAGATAACATAACTGGCAGATATCCTGTTCATTTGTCAGTACACACATTGCTAAATGTTTATTTAAAAGAACTGAACACGACTGAAAATGTACACAATGGAAAGCCTTCAACTTTGTTAAGATGCTTGCCAACTGGAGCTGCCCCATATTGTGAAAGTGTGGTAGCTAGATTTCCTAATTTGCGGTTTAAAAAATTAGGTTCTAGTTTCTTTGAATCATTGTGCTTATATGTAACTAACCAGGATGGTAAACCAGTTCAGATGCATGATTTTACTGTAGTGTTGGAAGTGAAATAAATTTTATTTTTGTTTGATAAAAATGAGCGGTCTTGGTCCAAATTGATGATGTAAAAAATGGCCCTGAGAGACAGTTTCCTAAACTTAGTCAACTTCGTGATGTTACTGTTCCTACTCCTGTAAGTAATGTGCTCTACAGCTTAAAACATGTGGGTAATAAGTGGGTAATTATTCCTACCCCTGTTCCGCTTGCACCTATTCCCATTGTATGGGATGTAAAGTTTGTTTTTATCAGTCCTTATGTTTATTTTACTGATGAAGGTGCCTTAGTATTTAGAAAAGTTGTTAACTCTGAGCCAATGCTTGTAAGTCTTGTGCCAAGCTATTTCGCAGAAACCAATAGCAGAGAAAAACTAAAACTTCAAGAGTATGGAAAACGAAGGTATTTTTTTACAAATAGAAAGGGTAGAACAGATACTTCTATTTCGTTCGTACCAGCAAATTTGACCATAGATAGAGAAGCGACAATAGTTTTTGAAATTCTTAAGAGATCTTTGGATGCTGTGAAAGAAGCAGATATCACACAGGAAATCAAACTTACGTGGGATAGCTCAGTAGCAGAGTCAACAAAGGTTGTTATTGCTATTAGAAAAATCAATACAGATTTTGAAGTTTTGAGTAGTGTCCCTGCTGTTAATGTAGTGATTGATAAAGCAACTCTAGTTCGTCTAAGTGTCATAAACCTGCAACACATAGATTTTGTTTCATTTTATTATGCTAGGAAATTGTATACCTTTGAAGAGTTGCAAATTAAATTAGAAGATTAAATAAAATAAAAAATATTTGTCATAAAAAATGCCACCACTGTATCCACAAATACCACCTGAACCACCTAAACCTATTGTTCCAGATAAAACATTAAAGGCAGACTCATTCCGTTTAATGAATATTACAGAAGCGTTGAAGTATTTGGAAGGAGAACAAGCAAAATACTCAAGGTGTAAACGACGGTACAAAACGGTTTTCAATTCTGTACACAACACATCAATGGGCAGGGAATCTAACTGTTGTCTGTCCAGCGCTGTGATTCCCCTTGGTTTGAGTACTGACAATTCTGCCAGCGCTAGCCTCACATATCTGGTTTGGGAGTATCACATCAATGGCCGTGGGTGTAGTTTCAGCTGGATTATCTGTAGGAGGTATAGCTCTGTTTGCCACTGGAGTTGGAAGTGTCATAGGAATTGCTATTGAAGGTGTTGGCCTTGCCACAAGCCTGGCATGCTTTGGTATGGAAGCCCTTAACAAAAGATTTCATACAAAGTTGCAGAAGCATGAAGCATTGAGTACACTTGCTGGAGCTAAAATGAGCAGTATGAAACTTATTATCAGTAAGGCTTTACATGATAATAAAATTGATGATCATGAATTTAAGAGAGTGCAGGATGGATGATTTAGCCAATTACAAACAACAGAAATCTGAAATACAGAATAAGATGCGTAGTCAACCCATGAATGTTGAAGATCTAAAGCAATCTTTTTTAGAGGAAGGAAAAAAAATAGGGGTGGAAGAAACTATGAAAAAAGTTCAAGGACTTTTAAGCACATAAAAGTCAATTGTTCATTAAATTTGTCATACTCTTCGCAAAGAGATGTCATGCCTTTTATGCCTGCTCATTTCAAGCCATCAGCTCCACCACCAGAGTACTACTGAGAAAAAAAAGTTTTCTTGTTGTCCTTGTAACATGAGAAATCTGTCCGAGTGTCTTATTGTCTGGAGTCAAGAACTTATAAGAACTTATGATAAGACATTTATAAGTTCTTATTTTAAGTCACTTATAAGAACTTGTGACAACTAACTTCAAAGTTAACGTCAAAGTTACTTGTAAGGTAACTTTGAAATTAGTTATCAAGTAAGATCACGTTATTCTAGAAGGTCACATAAACAGTAACTTCATAAGTTATTCACAGGTCCAAGCAAGGCTGAGTTATTTTTTTTTAATTTTTTCATTATAAAATGAACCAAGATGAATTACTTCTTCTAAGCGATATCTGCACTGTAGGAAACAAAGACTTAGACTCGAAAAAACAGCGTCTTCTCTCTGTAGTTGTTTCTGGAAAATCAAAAGCTTTTCTCGGTAAACAATACATGACAGAAGACATAGAATCCCTCGCCACTGACGAGCTAATCAAACTTCATACTAAATATGAAAATTACATTGCTTCACTAATGACCCGTGATTTGAGTCAATCTCTTGTCTGCCTATACACAAAAGCTGTGAGTCACTTCCTACCTGTTGATAGTGACAGCCTTTCACATGATCTAGAAAGCAACCCCATAGTTTCAAGTTCAATAGACAAATTAGCATGTCTTATGTTTTACAAGTTTGGGAATTGCCTTGCACCTGTGGTAACCTTACTTGTTACTAGTAGTCATATTGATTTTTCTAAAATAAATTTTAAATTAAAAGAAAATGGACGAGACCCAGATGACTCCACGTCAGAGTCCTGTCTTGACACAGGTTCAAACAGTGACTAAGGCTAAAAATCCAGGTAGAATAGAGGTGGGGAAAAAATTAGCTGAATATAACAGACCCCAAAAAAAAAATACTGCTTCAGGCATTAACACAAAAGGCTCATGTAACTGACCCACCATCAATAGCACCACTGTTACTACCGTCAGGACCAACACCCTCACACCCCCCCACAAAGTGAGAGACAAACAACTGAGTCTAAACCCAAAACAACAAAATATATAGTTGCTGGATTTGTTGTCGGATTTGGTTACGTAGGTTACCAATTATACAAAAAATACAAACCACAGACTCGAACAGTGTCCAAAAAAATCAGACACTCCAAAAACAAAAGAAGTAGTCGCCACATTACCAGTAACACCCAAAGCCGTGGACCCATTTTACATGCAGTAAATAAATTTATTATTTTAATTTTTGTGGCATAAGAAAATGAGCGACACAAAGAACATAATGAACCTTGTCTATCACTCTGCTGTAATAAGTGGACTAACAGTTGCTTATTCTATGCTGGGAAAAAGTCTTCTCAAAATGAAAGCTTGAGTAGATTAGACTTCGAAGACAGTGCTAAGCTAGTAGCTGTTGTAACAGCATCAATTGCAACAAAAGACTTTCTAGTTAAGCAAGGAATTATTCCAGAAAATGTTTCTAAGTAAATAAAAAATATGGCAACAATAGCTATTATGATTGGTGGTGCAGTTGTTAATGCATTGGCATTTAGTGGATCAAACTATCTCTTTTCAAAAATGGGTAGAGAGGAATCAGCAGAAGAAATGAAGCGTCACAATGAGGCATCTGAAAAACTAGCACAAGCTCAACAGGATTATGAGAAGCAAAGAATAGAGAAACTTGATTTCATCAATGAAAAACTCAGGCTTGAAGGTCATGCACAGCATACATTTTCAAATGTCGATGACGCGATCAAAGAATATTTTCTTGTAACTGGCGAAGACATGACCATCCCACGTCCAAAACTTAGCGACTACTACCAGCCAAGCCCAGAACAAAGAAATGGAGAAATAATATTTGTTCTAGTTGGAATGACATTTGTTTATTTTACAGGAGTTTTTATTGCTAGAAGAAATGACTGACGTCGGAGCTAAACAATCAAAAATATATTACTCCCCTATTGGTTATTGGAAAGGGAATACTGCAATAGAAAAATTACATGCAGCTGTGGGTGGTGATGTTACACTTGACCAAATAATACAGTGGCTCAAAAAACAGGCTATTTGGCAAATATATCTTCCTGCTCCAAGAAAAATAACAAGACCTCATTTTGTAAACACTTTCCCTAATGACACCCATCAAATGGATCTCCTGTTCCTACCACACAATACAATAAGAAAGAAACGATACAAGTATGCATTAACTGTTGTCGACATAGCTTCAAGGTATAAGGATGCCGAATCCATAACTGACAAGAATGCTAGTACAGTGGCCACTGCATTAACAAAGATATATAGTCGTGGTTCTTTAAAATTTCCTAGGCTTGTGCAAGTCGATGATGGATCTGAATTTAAAGGTGCTGTTAATCAGTTATTTGCAAAGCATGGCGTGCTAATGCAGCGAGGCATACCAGGTGAGCACAGATCACAGGCAATTGTTGAAAACTATAACAAGCAATTATCGGAGAGACTTTTCAGCTATCAGTATTCTAAGGAACTCATGCATGACGCACATAACACTGAGTGGGTTAAGAGATTACCGTCTGTGATAAAAGCAATGAATAATGAAGGTCACCCTAAACCTGTTGATGCTATTAAATTGAAAACAATACCGTCAGGGTCAGAAATAAAAACAAAAGCGCCTGACACAAGCATGTTTACAAAACAGGTGAGATATTTGTATCAACCTGGCGAGGCCGAGAATGACATCAGGCACAGGGCAACTGATCCAATTTGTTCTACATCTGTTCACAATATAAAAAAAAATAGTTCCTAGTGCTAACACATCGATTTATTATCTATATGAGCCCGCCCCAAAGAGGGCATTTGTCAGAGAAGAATTACAGCTTATTCCTCCAGACACTGTTACGCATTTTTAATCATTTCATCAACTAATTCATCGATTAATTCATCAACTATCTCATCAGCTATTTCTTCAGATAACTTAAGTGCATAATGCTCAGGTGCATAAGTCTTTTCCTTAGTGTGAAACACTCGTTTTGTGTCTCCAAATGCAAGTGACTTCTTATGTGTTTGGATCATTTCAATATTGTGTCTATTTGACCTCAGTGTCTTGTTTGGATAATCAGGCATCAGTTCTCCATCTAATACTTGCTTATAATGTTCATGACGGATGTCTTTATTTTTTATCGCTGTTTTCTTTTTGGTACCTTTGGCTTTCGACTGACTACCTTTTTGGTGCAGTATAGAATACATTTTTGATCTCAGTCCAACATACTCAACTATTGGCACACCATTCAGTTCATCTTTAAATTTCCGAGGCACTTCCTTATTCTGTGTGCTGTACAGCGGGTGATCCTTAGGGTAATCAGACGTGTCATACATATGTAGTTCTGTTTTCATGTCTTCATTAAAGTCTTCAGTAGGCACGTCAATTATCATAGAGTCAGTGTCAGTGTATAGCAGACGACACTCAGGATATTTTGGTTTGAAGTAACCATAATAAAATTGAAGCATCAATAGTTTTGATAACTCAAGTATTGCCATACCAATGAATACTGGCTTGTCCAGTTTGACAATCTTTTTTCTGAGTGACACTGCATACAATGATGAATGAAACTCTTTGTACCCTGTGTACTGTGGCTTGCCTGTAAGTTTAATTGCACCTGATTCAGTTGTGACCAGTCTCACATCTTTGCAGTGATGAGGATTTTCCATCGTCTTACCAAAACAGGCATCGTTCATAAGCTTAAAGAAGTCTCTGTCAAATGCAGTGTTGCCGTCCCTCGCATGCAATGTTGTGTTCTTCATTATGTAATCTTTCATAAAAGCACTCTGATCAAATTGAACGCCTCTCTGAACATTCTTTAGTACTAACCCATGTCTGATGTAAAACTGTAACAAGCGATAGTGCCAAACGTAACTGAATTTGTCATTCAAATTTGGCACAAGTTTGGTGTCTTCTTTTTTACCCGTCATACTCATTTTCTCAACAGCCAACAGATAATCATTGTGGTAATCATGTAGATGGTGTGGGTACTCCAGGTCTACTTCAAAGATCCAAATCTTTGCATCATTCCGGTCATGAGTCATAATATAGTTTGTTAACTGTGTTATGTCATACTGTGACAAATCATACAGACAAAATTTTTTCAAGGGCAATAACTCACACATTGCAAATCCGTAAAAGTTATTAGCGTCAAGGTACGTAATGAATGACCTTGACCTTGAGGGGTCAAACCCAAGGTCGTCCAGATATTTGTTGTTGGCTCTGGCATAATTGTTTGCGGCTATACTAATGCCTCCCCTCAATCCACGTTCCACCATTTCACCCATCGTACGATCAGACAACAGGTCTATAGATATCTTACTGGATTTCAAAAATGCATCCCATGTCATGTCAAGACTAGTTATGTAGCAAGCAGGGTCAAGACTGTAGTGTAACAAACCCTTTTCACGATAACTTTCAAATACGTCTGCTAGCAAGCAAACGTCAGCTTTCAAGTATTGTTCATGGTAATCACCAATCGTTTCACACCCTAGTTTACCCCATGCATCAAGTGTGTGCTTGTAATCGGAGTCAGATATACCTTTGCCAGTTAGTGTAGAATAAAATTTCTCTTTTGGAGGTAGTCTCCTTTCTTCAAACACAACCCAGTGATCAATGTACTCATAGGGATAGACTCCTTTCTTAATTAATTCTGGCTCAAAATATTTACTTGTTATTGGATACACAGTCAGACCTTCTACCAGACTAGCAAGCCCTAAGGACAAATGTTGCATGGAGTCATTAAATGCTAATTTGTTGTCCAGCCTAAAAGTCAAGTATTTCTCAGTTGTCTGGGCAATACAACTAATATTTTTGTAAGACTCATCCACAGCCTGCATGATAATATGTGAATCATACCCTTTGAGATTGTGAAAAAAGATAGGCATTTTGTATGCCTTGGGATCTATTTTTAATTTCAAGTTACAATCACCATGGGCAGCACCTCTGTAACGCCCAGTTATGTGGTCATGGTCACAAACTTTATCACCCCTCAAAAGTTGTTCACAACCACCCAGAGGTTGTTCACAAATCCAACACGTCACAGCTGTATCAAAATTCTGTTTGTCTTCTTCTGTCATCACCAAAGATATCTGACAGTTTTCCAGATACTGTACTACCAGGCTATACAGTTGTCTCATTTCTGTTAAAAGCTCAGCTGCTGCATTTTCACCTCTGTAGATAACAGGTTCTGTATGCTGGCCGTCATACCTAACAAGAATATATCCGAAAGAACACACCACTTGGTCACTCAACTTTATTGTCTTTGGTAATAATTCTGGAACAAGACCCTCATATGGTACAACCACTGATTCAAAATCAGCATACACTACAAATGGCAATTTCGCTGATTAACATAGTTCTTGAAATATACCTTGCTACCAAGATCTGGATACCTAAGTATTGTTTGAATGTCATCAGCTGACCTACAGTGCTGGACATGTTTGTGTGCTACTTTAATAGAGGAAAACCTTTGTAAACATCTTTTACACACTTCCTGTTTGCCATTGTGTTTTGATAAATAAACATGAATTAGTCGTGACATACTCCTAATAATTGTGTAGTTAAAGTTATCACCTGAGCCAGAGCTTATTAGTAACATGTCAACATGCTTATCTTCTGACTGACCGTAGGTTGGGGCAATTGGTGACACTCTAATTGGTTGTAACCTGTTCTCAGACTCATTATCCCCTTCATACACATTCACAGATATACCAGGATTTAGTTTTTCAAACAGACCTATATCCTCCACCTTAACAGGAAAATCTATGCCACTGAAGTTGAGTTCATTTACAAATTTGGTATAGTTAGATTCACGTTCAGGTTTTGTTTTTACAAAATGCAGTTTGGCAAGCACACACCACATGAAACAGAAATTACCTTTGTTCTGAACATTGACGACAGCCTTTTTGTCTGCAACCTCAATTGGTAGTGGTAACCATGATTTGCCTAATATAGGATGATATCTTGACTGCTTCAGTTGCAGTTCATGTACACGACCTTCATGCCAACCAGATCCCTGCATTTTTGCTCTATCAATTGCTTCTAGAAAGTCAGGCAACAGTCTTTCTCTAAACACTTTTTCCAATTCCTCTTTTGAATTAACTGTGTGTTGTCTTGTCGAGATATACGAAACAATCACTTCACCATCTACCCTGGTAAATTCTATTTTAGCAACTATCTGAATCTTTACACTACCAGAAAGAATGTTATTTTGTATGACAGAAAAAGACATTTCTATCGATTCATAGACACTGTAAGTGTTGGATATAGGCAAGTCTGTTGTGTGAAACACGTTTCTTAAGCTTGATGGGCTTGACAAGCTTTGGGCATTGTCCGTCTTTTTTATTTGTCCGACAAAATAATAAATAGAAAAAAACTACACCTTGTGTAATACCACTTTATTGTCTCTAATCCCTATAATAATAAATATTTAGTTCACTCCCCAACAAATCAACCACTTCCCTGGTATGTGTCTTAAGGTCTTGTGCTCATGCTGCAGGTGTAATATCACTTTATTTACAGTAACAAATTCAATATAATCATGCTGTTTACTTATTTGGCAGAATATGTGTAAACACATACTCTCAAACCAGTCACAGTTAGCATCATAAACTAAAAAGTCTTGTGTCTTAAGATCAACAGTCTTGTAATCATAACGTGGTGGACAATTAGAATATCCAAAAGTTACATTATATGCCATGTATATCTTCGTTGGTGTTGAGAGTTTTATCAAAGGCTCAAACGGGTGTTTAAATTGTGTTTTTAAGTCATAAAAATGCTCAACGCCTCTGAAGCTCTCTGTCATATCAAACGCTCGCCCGCTTTGTCTGTCTGTCATTTTTTATGGACAAAACAAAAGGCTAAATTAATTTACTAACCCATACCCTGTAGGCTGATTTGTCTTTAAAATAAGCTTTAGATGCTTAGTCAATTTCAGTTTGTTTTTTACAATGTCTCGTTCATGTTTATTGGGGATGACATCGTTCTCTCTGAGACAGTCTTCAAAGCTGTCACGATCTTTACAGTAAAACAAACAGATAAACTTTAACTGCTCACGAAAATCTTTCAGTACAGCATTATATTTCTGAGTGAGAATCCATACACTGATGTTTGCATGTCTGCCACTGAAGGCCAGTTCTGCCAGTGTGTTTCTCTTCTTAACAATATCCTTATCTGCAGAGCAGTCATCGACTATGAACAGAGTTGGCTGTCCTTCAAATTGCTTGTAAAAATACTGCAGGTACTCGTTGAGTTTTTTCTCAGGGTCAACTAAGTAAATGTTGCTGTCAGTCCAATGAATGAACGGTTGTGATAAGCTTTGTTGTGTTTGACAGTAGGACAGAATATCACAATGTTTTCAAAATGATGAATGTATCTTGTTTGTAATAGTTTAAGTACAAATTCAGTTTTTCCACAGCCCGTGGCACCAACAAATAAGCCACAGTGTGGGTCGAGTGTCATTAAGTTCATTTTTAAAACACAATATATAAACTGTGTGTACACAACACTATGCATACCTTTCTGGTCATGAAAGGTGTACAATCTAATAAACTCATCCACACGGCAGGTGTTATATAATGACTACGCAAAAGCTTGTCTGGCTTGATTCTTCCACCTGCTCTGGTCCAGTTGCAATGTAATAAACTCACTCACACGACAGCAGGTGTCCCTGCTCTCATCGGGTTGCAAACTCAGACAGTACGAATACAGGCACCCGATTTTACCACCATACTGTTCACTGGATAAAAGTATCCTATCCAACCTTTTGTAAGTGCGTTATCGTGGGCCTGTAATCAAACTAAAAGTGGCATTCCTGCCCTGAAATACGAAACCACTCAGGCATACCCATTCTCCTCGCGTGAGTTGTTGATCTAAAACACTTGTAAAACAGTGTGTGTGTATAGTGACTTTGTATCAGGTCTCTCACTGGGAGTAGAGTAATGGGTTTTGTCTTTCAATTTCAAATGCATCGCAGCACTCACGATGTGTTGATGTGTTCGTGTGCTTGGAGTGGAAACAACAAAATTTTCTCCACACTTTGTCAGACCACGAAACAGAAAACAAAATTCTTTTTCTCCATTCTACTACTAACTTGGCGAGACCTAATTATTCAAAAATGACCTGGTGCTCTATATTCGGAGAAAAACCTATATTCAAGGTTTGTTCCATATTTGGTGAAAGACCTATATTCAAGGTTTGTTTTAGTGCCTTAATAACATACTTTTGAAGCGTTTGACACAGAACGGAATAATTTGGTCTGATATGTTTGTGTGTGCCTGTGTGTGCGAGGTTGGTGGCTTTGTGGGGTGGGTGGGGTGGGTTGCTGGGTGGGGTGTGGGTGTGTGGGGCTTTGTGGGGTGGGGATGGGGGTAGGGGGCTGGGTGGGGTGTGGGGGTAGGGGGCTGGGTGTAAGGTGTATGTGTGTGTGTGGGGGGGGGGTGTATAGGGTAAGGGGTGGGTGGTGGCGTGGCGTGTACAGGATGTGGGGGGGGGGGGTGTATAGGGTAAGAGGTGGGTGGTGGGGTGGCGTGTATAGGATGTGTGTGTGTGGGGATGGGGGAGAGGTGGGGTGTGTGTGTTACGCAGTTTGTTTTGCGCATTTAGCCGACATATAATATTACCTGGAGTGAATCAGCTACATTCTTTGCACTGAAAATTGTGTAGTCGCAATTTCTCAGGAACGCCAACTGTAAAAACGGGAGATTGTAAATTCTGGACCGTAACGTAATTACGTACGTAATTTACCCTGATTTAGAACTATCGATACGGCATTATTGATTTAGGTGTCGCAGTGCTCTCTATATTTCATCTCTCTATAGAGAGAGAGAGAGGGAGAGAGAGAGAGAGAGAGAGAGAGGGAGAGAGAGAGAGAGAGAGAGAGAGAGAGAGAGAGAGAGAGAGAGAGAGAGGGAGAGAGAGGGAGAGAGAGAGAGAGAGAGAGAGAGAAATGAAACTTTATTTTCCAAGGATAAATGATTAGTTGATTGATTGTACATTGCTTAACGTCCCGACAGCAACAAGGCTTTCTCAGGACATGCCTGCACTGCTTGTGAAAAAAAAAAAAAAAAAACTAAACAGAACATTGAATGTATGTCGCCAGCCGGTCAAATACATTAAATAAACCTAACACATGGGGACTAAATAAAGCTAAGACCATTTAGCAACACACATCCAATATCAAGAGCTACAGGCAGTGCAGACAGTAGGGAGAGTTTTAAAAAGACAAATACAGGTGAATGGACCTCGGGTAGACAGAAACACATGCCCCAGAATAGAGAGAAAAACTCACCCTGTGGGGCTGACCAGGGTGACCCTGGGAACTAAAAAGTACCTAACCCCACCCAAGTCCCCCAGGGTAAATGATTAGGCCATAGACCTGTTTAGAGAGAGAGAGAGAGAGAGAGAGAGAGAGAGAGAGAGAGAGAGAGAGAGAGAGAGAGAGAGAGAGAGAGAGAGAGAGAGAGAGATGAAATGAAATGAAATGAAACTTTATTTCTGAACGGAAGAAGTAGTTAGCACATGTGCCATTTTTCACGCTTGCCGTTGCCAATCTACAAAAGTACAACTCTGCTATCGGTACAAAGCTACTAACATACAAAGGTACAAAGCTACTAACATACAAGTGCACATAATATACCAAGTCGTTAAAAAAAAAAATGGATAAGGCAAAATGGAGGGCACCAATTATGATTGCTAACAATGTGAACGGGGGAAAAAATAGTCTTTAAAATTCCTTCTTTCACTGAAATAAAACACGCGTGCACGCTCGCGCCGCACGCGCGCACACACACACACACACACACACACACACACACACACACACACACACACACACACACACACGCACACACACACACGCACGCACGCACGCACGTACACACACACATACACGCACACGTGTTCGCGGAGGTTAATATCAAGGCTTTAGGCGCTGGAGATTAGAGAACAGGTACTTGAAGAGGCTTTCCTTGAAAGAGGGGAGTGAACTAGTGTGTGTTAAGTGCGCTAGCAGTTTATTCCAAAACGAGACGCCCGAGAATGAGAGGGTGGTTTTAAATTTAATCTATCCTCGGGCGTGGTGTGATGAAAGTTACGCCTTGATGTTGAATAGCCTGATGCTGCCTTGGTGAAGAGCTTACACAAGTATTCTGGGTGGATTTCATTCCAGATTTTATACATGGCTACCCCTTTGTTAAAAAGATGGTGCTTGTCAAGAGGAAGCATTTTTAGTTTTTCAAATTTTTGGTCAGTAGAAAGGGCTGGATCAGGCAGGATCTGCTTCACTGCCCTGCGATGCATGGAGTTAAGCAACTTCAAGTATATGTCACCGCTGCCGTCCAATGTCGTGGAGGCATAATCGATGTGGGATTTGACATGGGCATTGTAAAATAGTTTGCGAGTGTCGACATCAATAAGATATTTTAGCTTAGACATCATAAAGACATTTCTGGACACAGTTTTACAGACAACATTGAAATGAGATTGCCATTTCATCTGGTTATTAACAATAACTCCAAGTAGGTGATGTTCAGTTACTTGTGTAATGGTGTGGTCTTGGATTTCCAGGCTGAGCGAAAGTGGCTTAAGCTGATGCTTCTGACGGGTTGCTATCGTCACACTTTCGGTTTTGGTGGGATTAAGGATCATTGCATTATTTTCACAGCATTTGGAAATTTCGCTAAGTCCCTGTTGCAAACGACCATTTAAAGACTCAAGACACTTATCGGGGGTGTGCATTGTTGCGTCATCAGCAAACAAGTCACATGTAATTCTGTCATTCGTGAAATGTAGTGGCAGGTCATTGATAAATATGCAAAAGAGAAGAAGTCCCGGGATAGAACCCTGGGGCACTCCTCTTGTTACTAAACCACTTGAAGAGTAAGATCCATCATTGGCCATCACGCGCTGCTGTCTGTCTGTAAGATAGGATGCGAAAAATGAGGTTGTTTTAAAGGAATGAATAGATGCCTTAGAACTGCCGTCTGATGTATGAAAACAGTTACTTGAAAATGTTCATCCAGATATACGCTGAGCTTGGAAAGGAGAATTTCATGATCTATCAGGTCGAAAGCTTTCCGAAGGTCTATGAAAACAGCACCTGTTAATTCGCCTTGGTTCATTGAACTTAGCCATGCCTCTGTAAGTCGCGCTAAGGCTGTATGACAACTATGCTTCGGGCAAAAACCTGTCTGGAGGGGGTGGATTAATTTGCGTTTTCCCAGGTATTCTAACAGATGTTTATGAATGTGTCGTTCAAGGGGTTTACTTAAGAGAGACAAAGGTGAAATGGGGCGATAATTGTTAACATCGGACAGATCTTTTGTTTTAGGTAGGGGAATAACTTTAGCCTTTTTTAAGTTTTTTTTTTTTTTTTTTTTTTTTTTTTTTTTTTTTTTTTTTTTTGAAAACATTTTCTGTATGCATAAATTGTAGACATAAGTTATCGTTTCTACAACATAGGGAAGTAATAGTTTCAGTATTTTGGGGCTTATTTCATCTGGCCCCAAAAATCTTTTATTCTCCATGGAATTTATTGTCTTACCAACCTCGTGAACTGCCAGAGGTGGAATAGCAAAAGGATCAAATCTCGCAGTTCGCGTTCTACAGAAATCAATCAGGGTTTCAGGACAGGTATATGGCCGAGAGTTTGTTTTAGAAGGGACCAGGGACTCGGCAATTGAAAGGAAATGATCGTTAAAATTATAAGCAGTCAGGGTAGACGGGATTACAGGGGATTTCCTACTCTTGCCTCCAGTCACTACGGCCATAGCGCGTCAGAGCGTGGACATCTCTTTGTCTTGTTTAATCAAACGATCAATGAAAGATTTTTTAGCCTGCCGCACAAAACATTTGACACGATTGCGCTCACGTTTAAATTCAGCAAAGCACTTCTGTTTTCTCAGATCATCACTCACCCTCATGGCCTGAATGATGTCTTGAGTCAGCCACGGCAGAAATGATGCGTGTTTTACTGGTCCTCCGCCGCACAGGCGCATGTTTATTTAAAATAGTAAGAAAAATGCTATACCAGACAGACAGAGCGCTGTCAGGGTCAGTTTCACTAAGCACGTCATCAAAAGGTGCGTTATTAAGGTCAGATAAAAAGTCGCTCTCTCTAAACTTTTTAAAAGAACGATAGGTGATATACGTATGACATCCTTTCTTAGTTTTGGGAACTTAGTGTACCACCTACAGCTGATGGGAAAGTGATCACTGATGCCAAGGTTACCGACATACACATTATGAACAGACTCCGGCTTTGTGGCATAGATGTTGTCTATGAGTGTAGATGTTGTTGGTGTTATTCGTGTCGGCGAAGTGACTAACTGTTGAAGACCCAGCAACGTCATCGTAGAGTCCCATACATGATGCGACTTTAACATGTCTATGTTAAAATCTCCCATAAGTATGGCATTAGAATTAGGTTTACAGGTTTATCAAACATACTAAGAAAATTATTGTACCACTCAAAGTTTGCAGCAGGCTTGCGGTACAGAAAAGCAATAAGAAATGATGATGATTGGGGGGCTTTCAGCTCAAGCTCAGTTTCTAAGTCATGTCGTCTACGTGTAAGAGCTTGAACAGACGTGTGAATATTAGCAGCTAATCCTGTCTGTCCGTGGGCCGTTGGATCACGTCTCATGAAAGAAAAGGCATGAACCTAGATTGATTCATCAGATACATTAGAACCAAGACAAGGGTTTGAGTCATTCAGGTAAATGGAAATATCAGCAAGTTTGGCAAAAAGATGGTACATATTTAAATGCCCAATGCGGAGATCTTTTACTTTCACGTCTGCTTGATTTATAGTGACAGATGAGAAAAACACGAAGGTGGCAAAAATGAAAGTAACAACAAGAACGCTTAAAGTAATAAAGCTATTGAAGTATAGTAATCAGTACACAAACACAAATAAGAATAAAACCAAACAATGAAAGCCGCAATGATATTGAATAAAAAGCAAACAAAGACTAGGCTTAGAAGTAATGAAGAAGAACTGTAATTTTAAGAAGAACAAAAATATGATGTTGCAGTAGCAGAAAAAGTAGAACCAGTATTCAGTCGGCGAAAACGTTTTCAAAATGAGAGTAAACACCTTTTATGAACAGAAAGAGAATATTGCGTGTGGTTGCTGAGGCTGTCTGTATAGTACTCTTATAGCTTAGTACAAGTACCCCCCCCCCCCCCCCCCCCCCCCAGTCTACACGATCGCGGTCCACACAGCGTGCGGCTTAATTATGAAGCATCAATATGAAAGTACAACTGTCCAGGTTTCACTAAAGTGCTGGTCAGAGAAAACATTGCGCAACACACTCAGGCACAGTTATCCGGCGCTAGATTGTCACTGAGATGTTGCAGAAATCCACAAAACTATAGAAGACACAAACTTCATAATAAACCAACCCGAGAGGAGTACAGTCCGTTGTCTGCCAAAAAAGTAATGTAATGCACAAGCTTAAACTGTCTACATGTGTAGCAACTACCACAACATCAGGAATATTATATCACTACAAATCGGGAATATTATGTCACCACGTTAATTGACTCATTGAGCCCTGAGGTAAAAATACCCAAGAACAGTAGTTATGATCTACGGACCATATTACATTAAAGAAACAGATAAACCGTAAGAATAGCCTGGCATTCTGGGCACCATGCTATTGGGCGCCGCCCCCGCACTATCAGGAGTCAATGGGTCAAGAATAGGTAAAATAAACCTGGACGAAAATGCGATAAAGGGTCGCATAATCATGGGTGAAGGTGACAAAAGTTGAAATGATTGAAGACGGTTCGCGAATTAATTATGTCCCATAATTCATTTCCAACAAGAGACATACATTGTCACGAGCTCCTTCATCCGCAGGGACTCATGATAATGTATTCCTCCTGCTAACTGATAAGGCTGGCTGACGGAGGCTACTTCTCTTTCGTGAGCTCGACAAAACCGGTAACTGTTAACGATAAACTGCGCAATCGCTTGTGCGATGCTGACACTCACAGCTTGAATGTTGTCAAAAGGAGAGGCCGGGGCGGCTAAACCGCTTTTCTCCCACCCTCTGTTTCTTGGTGCCAACATGGTCGGAGAGCGGACCAGCTGCAGTGGAGGAAATTGCGTGTCGTTACGGGTGTTAGGTGGTGGCCTGATGGCGTGACCGCGCGTGGCTGAGTGGAGAGGGTGATCATGCGGACGGTGACTCGGAGCGACGACGACGATTTACGACCCGGCCTCTTATCCTGAGAGTCCTCACCTGAGGACAAATGCAATCTGACGAAACGGTTCATGTTCCACTGCAACGCATGCACGCCATGCTCGCTAGGGTGCAGTTTGTCAAAGTACATAGCCTGCTTTGGAGCGCCTCTAGTGGACAGGAAAGATGATGTGTGGTCGATCAGCGTGATCTTTTCCTGTTTGCAAACTGCTTGCAGGGCTTTGTTTGACTCGTAGGCAGGTTTGTGGAGAGGGTGGTAGCGGCCGCGAGTTGGGAGGGGGGTGGGCATCTGCAGTATGGCTTTGGGGAAACACACTACCAGCATGCGGCACAGCTTCAGCCAGGTCTGCTGGCTGATAGTCCCATGCCAGCAGCTGTTGATGCAGATGTGAACGGTGACGGTAAGGAAGTTGGCGTTGTGGGGCTGTGTGTTCAGCCACTGCGTCAGATGATCCACCCTGAGATCAGACATCGACAAGTTTTGCATGATCGACTCATGAGTAGACATTCTCTTCTCATCGATGTATTTAGTGACTGAGTCCTTAATGAGAAGAGTGTTGACCTCAGGGCGGATTTTCATGGCACGGAGTCTCTCCAACGGCGTCAGGTTTTCATTGTCGCGTCGACTGGCAGGTCTTCCGTCATTGTTCTTGGGGATGGGTGAACAACCAGGAGAGTCAAGTTCTTGCTCCGGGTTTAACGCTTGGTACCTGTTAGCAACAGGAATAGCTGGCACTACACTGCTATTGTTAAAGTGAAACCGATATGGATGAGGCGTAGTACCGGATGATGGCGGAGAAGGGGTTTATTTTGCGAGGACAGATTGGTGGGTAAATGTTTTGTCGTACTGACTCTTACACTCTTTTTTTGTGATGGGGTCACGTATCTAGCCGCTTGCAGATTTACTCTAATTTCCCAGCGTGAGAGTCCCTAGAGGAAACAAGCTTGCTGATTTTCTCACTGAGCGTTGTTTGACTCTTTCTCAGCGCCTTTGCACTCGTTTCGCTGTCCAGGACAAGTGAGGTCAAGGTGTCGTGACCCTGTTTAAAGTCAGCAAACTCATTCTTGGCTCCCTGCAGCTCAGCACGGCACTGGCGAAGCTCTGAGTGGAGAGTGGTGATGGTGGCTGAATACTCAGCTAGTTGGTGCTGCAGAGCGATGATCAATCTCACGGCCGTGCGGTCAGATACAGAAACGAGTGAGGTTGACGACGTTGAAGTAGTATTAAGTAGTATTATGTGTGTTGGGTGTGTCCACTACAACTGTTTTCACCTCAGCTGAGGTCACGCCCTGGGCAAGTTCGCTAGCTTGACAGGGGAGAGTAATCCAGGAGCTGGAATCTTCATGGTTGGCTGGTTCGATGCTGGTTGCAGATATGTTGGTCACAGTCACGGGTGTTTGAGACGGAAGGTAGGGCGTTGGGGATTAGGCCCAAAGGCAGCTGTGGTGTGGTTGCGGCGCGAGGCACAGGAGGTAGCAGTGCGCGGGGGGCTGGGGTGTGCTTCACTGCACATCGTCACGCTCCTCTCATCTGTTGACTCTATGGCCATAAAATGATGACTGGCACATGATGTCATTGTGTCAATGAGGGCGGTTCCGATTCCGGTATGTGCTGGGGACCAGAAGAATCAGCAGAAAGGGGTGAAGAAGGGGGCAGTGCTAGAGGCAATTACAGCGTTTAAGACTGGATGGCCGGGCTGAGATGAGATTGGATTGGTTGGTTAGTTCGGGTTTAACGTCCACAGCACCGAGGTGATCATGGACGGCCCTGACGGGTGGGTTATGGGGGACAGGGAAATCTATTGCCTATGGAGTACGACCTGAACACTGATCAACTCAGGCGCACTTCAACTTTGCCACTTTGATTTACCAGGACCTTTCAACGGACATGCTATTGAAAAAATCCGTTTTTTTCCCCTGGATTGTGAGTCCAGCTACCAGGGCCGGGACGGGATTCGAACCCACGACCCGGCGATTCCCTTCGCTCTCCTTAACCGCCTGAGCTGTTTCGGACTCTATGAGATTGGAGACTTTGAGGATGAAATTGAGAAGTCAGATGAGGGGGCTTCAATGGCAGGTATTGACGGGGTAATCGGGGGGTGTTCAGACGAGGATTTAGATATCAGGGGTTCAATGGCAGGCGTAGCGGTTGTCTCGTCAGACATTGTGCTCACTATTGTTTTCATCTTGTCAAACTCCTCATCCACCCACTGTTGGCAAGCGGTCCCCTGCACAAGCACAGTGCCTGTAGTATGGTAGATTGTGATAGTGAAGAGCTTGTTCGATTCGAGGTAGAGTTGGAGAAACGTCTTGTAGAGATTAGGAGGGGAGGGGTTGCACAGTGGAGTGGGGAGGGTGATGATGTTGAGCTGATTGCTGGTTTGCTCCATAGAGCGTATATATAGGGAGAGGCTATCTGGCACTTATCAGCGTAGGGACCACCGGCCATACAGCGGGTTCCACTAACCGCTACCTCCGCACTGTGTTTATGCTATAGCCTGTATATACTGCTGCCTCAACTTTTAACACCTGTCAGAGATAAGGATAATGGAATGCCAGGCGTGTGAACTGTACAGACTTGTACTTGGCGTGCATTTCCAAAATAATACACACATTATAAAACTAACCAAGTGGTCTAAAAGCGTTTCAGTGTTTCCGCACGGCAACCGGTTACTGATCTTACTTTACGTAAGTTTAGACAGGACTCTGACTGTGCTATGCCTGCGGAAAATCCACAAAAGTTTTTGAATGTTATCTTGGTGCCATATTTCTAAGGAATCGCGCCAAAAGTATTGCTCTGCTCTCTACTCTGCTTCAGTGGTCGATCCATTTGGCTCGGCAGCCAGAATGCCAGTCGCTTATGGAAATCAGTCGTATCTTTAGTTCCCTGTTTTTACACCTCTGTGTCCCTACGTGACTGATCCATCTCTCTTGCCCCATATCATATACACTATGTGCATACTGTGGATGAAATGAAAAACATACGTTTTTAGGACTGCCTTCTTCCTGCACGCACACCGACTGCATAACACTCCCGGACTGACACCCACACACGCACACACCCGCCATCACACACACACACACACACACACACACACACACACACACACACACATACACACATACACACACACACACACACGCACAGACAGACAGACAGACAGAGAGAGAGAGAGAGAGAGAGAGAGAGAGCCGGAGAGAAAGAGAGAGACAGACAGACAGATGATGATGGAACGTTTTTATTCAGGATAAAACGTTATCTTCCAAAATGCCCTGCTACTCTACACATACAAAAATACACCAGACGATACAGCAAAAGATAAAACATATATAAGTAAAAAGACCCATTCCTCCCCCACCCCCCACCCCCCCCCCCCCATCCCACCCTCAGAAAAAAATAAAAATTAAAATTAAAATAAAATTTAAAAAAATAAATAAAAAATAAAAAATAGAAAATTAAAAAATATATATATACAAGTATGAACCTGACATGTAAATGCAGACAATCGAACTATTACATAATCTGCAGCAACAGTAGAAGATTATTTGGTAATAGGAAACCTGTCACTAACTATGCGAATAGTAGCATAATAATGGAGCCGAACATACTATTACTTCTGAAGTAAATATTTATGGAGGCAATCTTTGAAGACGCTAATCTTACAAATGATTTCAGGCGTGGAGGTAAAATATTCCACGCTTTAGCACCTGAAAATGAAAGGCTGGTTTTACAAATGTCTAATCTAATTTTTCGAAAGTGGATCGAACTATTTTTCGTGTTTTTCCTATTATTGTCGGAAAATAGAGTTTTTAGATAGGGTGGGGCTTTTCCGTGCATGATCTTGTGCAGTAGAACACAGCGATTAAATTCAAACTGTTTATTCAATGTTAGTAACTTGAGAGATTTTAATTTTTCGTCAATCGAAGTATGACCAGGAAGTAATAATTTAATGCCCCGACGATACAAGGAATTAACTTTTTTCATGTGAACTTCGCTGCATCCATCCCAGACGGTAGAACTGTAGTCACAATGCGGTTTAATATGTGCATGGAAAAGAGTTAACGGATATCTGTATTAACTATATGGCGTAGTTTTGATAACAGAAATAGATTTTTGGAGATTGTTTTGCATACAGAGTCAGTATGCGGTTTCCAGCTTAATTGGTTGTCCACTATAACGCCTAATAAGCGATGCCTAGTTACTTGTTCTACAGGCAGGCTATATAAGGAGAGTGTTAAAGGTGGTAGGCCATGCTGGTGTTTCGGACGTGTAGTATCTAACATGCTCTTTGTCTTTAGATACTAATAATCATGTGATTATCACTGCACCAGCCACAGTGACAGAGGCAGAAGAAACAGAAACACAGACAGAGGCTGAAACAGACAGCCACAAGAGGCAGAGACACTGACTGATAGACAGACATACGAGGCAGAAATACTGACAGACAAACCGACAAACATGAACTCTGAAAATGGAGCTGATTATTTTATTATGGAGACGCTTTCGGAGTCTTTCGTGCCGAACTCTATAAATAATGTAAAAAGAATCTGACATTCACTGTCAGTGTTTCAGTGACTTCCGTAGGATTTACACACTCATACCTATCTTTATGAACAGATAGAACGGTATGACACGCGAACATTTTCAGTTTATACCACGAAAGTATCGTATTTTTAGCCGACTAAACAATACAAAATGTTCAATGGTGGTGTCAGAACAGCATATTTGGGAGCTGTACACCGAAGACTTTATTTTTGTACAGGTGGGACATAGCCCATTACAGTTCAAAAGTTTGTGCATTTAGGAGCTTAGGTATTCTGGCACCACCTATGAACTATCATGGTTTGGCGCTGAGCTATTCTGGAACCACCCTTAAACATGGTCGATCCTTCCGGTGTCACTGAAGCTATTCTGGCGCCACACTTGATTATCACTACTGAGGCGCCAAAGCTATGTTGCTATCACACTTGAACTATCATGGTAGGCGCTAAGCTATTCTGATACCACTCTTGAATATGGTCGCGATCACTCTAAGTGTCATGCTATTTTGGCACAGCCCTTGAAATAGTGGTAGGCGGTAGAGCATTCTGGCACTACTTTTCACGTCAGTATGTGGTCGTGATCACTTTAGGGGCTAAACTATTCTGGCACTACCCTTGAACCATCATGGTCGATCTATCTTCTGTACATGTCAAGCCTCGATGCGTTAATGAGATTATTATCCGTCATTATATGTGAATGCAAACGTGAACTGTCTCTGCCGCCTAGTGCCAGAAACGCTGGCGTCGGAACTCTCAAGATGGCGGCCGCTGCCTACGCGACGCCGCACGCTGCGAGGCTCGGTGGTTGGTTGGTTAGTTCGGATTTAACGTCCACAGCACCGAGGTGATCATGGACGGCCCTGATGGGCGGGTTTTGGGGAACAGGGAAATCTATTGCCTATGGAATACGTCCTGAACACTGATCAACTCAGGCGCACTCCAACTGTGCCACTTTGATTTACCAGGACCTTTCAACGGGCTCGAATCGCCACTCCCTTTATAATATACGCTCTATGGTTTGCTCGTGGTCGAACCAGTCGGCGGTAATGGCGGCTGGACAGTATGTAACTCCATAGCGGGTGTTTATCGCTAGTGAAAGTCTTTTGAATAGGATCCATTGTGTGGCGAATTTTCTCAATGGAAGTGTCCATGGCATGCTTGGCATTTGCGGCAGATCGGGTGATAGGGCCCATGGTGGTGGTGGAGGGATAGGGGAGGGGGGAGGGGGTGGTGGAGGGAAGAGGTGGTGGTATGCTACACATGAAGTGCCAGCATAGAGCTAGCAGCCCATGGTGAAAGAAAGGGAGGGTGTGGTGGTGGAGGGAAGTTGGTAGGATAGTCAATTATTTGACGTGGTTGGCGCGGGTGGAGGGGTCCATGGAAGAAGGTGTGTGTGGTTGGCGGATTACACAGCTGATGCCAGCCTCGTGGTCCTGCCGATTGCCATGATAGCTCACTACTGCGCTCAAAAGTGACGGCGGCAGCGACTGTCAATCACTGGGGCCCGGCTAGCGTGAGTTTACTTTATCACACATCTGGAATGATAAGCTGGAATGTGAGCTCGCACTAGCAGAGCGGTCTGTTTCTAATTGCTGTCAACACGTCTAGAGAGAGAGAGAGAGAGAGAGAGAGAGAGAGAGAGAGAGAGAGAGAGAGAGAGAGAGAGAGAGAGAGAGAGAGAGAGAGAGAGAGAGAGAGAATCAATGAATCAATGAATCAATGAATCTTTATTTTACAACGGTGAAGATATTAACAGTCAGTGACTATGTCATTTTTCGTACCTGCCGTTGCTACAACTACGACTAACTGACATCAAAGCACAGTGATACAAAATATATAGTCCTCTAAACACAAACACGCGCATACGCCGCGTACAAACGCACTCACGCGTCCATACACACACACACACACACACACACACACACACACACGCACACACACACACGCACGCACACACACACGCACACACACACACACACACACACACACACACACGCACACACACACACACACACATACACATACACATGATTATTAGAATATACACGTACATTGGTGTGTCTACGAATAACTAGATATTATTATTTGAGTAATGTCAGACACCTATAAAGACTTGCCTTGAAACGAGATAATGTCGGAGTGGCTTTAGCGTGATGTGGGAGTGAGTTCCACAGTGTGGAGCCCGCAAATGACAAAGTAGATTTAAATATATCTATTCGGGGTTTTGGAACAATATAAAGACCCCTCATGTTCCCATAGCAGGAATCTAATTTTTTAAACAACTCTGTTAGATATTCTGGAGCGCTATTGTTCCACTCTTTACACATCCGTTCAGTACCCCTTTGTTATATTTAAATGATTTTGAAGGGGCAGGAATCCAGCTTTACTGAGTTTCTCATCGGTCGTCAAGTGCGGGTCGGGAAGAATTAATTTAGCCATTCTCCTATGTAAAGAATTTAGTCTTTTTAAGTGGACATCACTGCAACAATCCCACACCGTCGATGCGTAGTTTATATGGGACATGATGTGTACATTACTGAACAATTTTCTGGTTTCACTATCTGTGTAATACTTTAATTTCGATAACATAAAGACATTTCTACAGACCGTTTTACAGACATTGTCAGTGTGAATCTGCCACCTCAGCTGATTATCAATTGTGACCCCCAATAGACGATGTTCGGCTACCTGTTCTATGATGTCGTCGCCGAGTGATAGATTAAGCTTTAAAGGTTTTAACTGGTGCTTTTGGCGTGTTCCAATAATCATAGATTTTGTTTTAGTAGGATGCAAAATCATTGAGTTCACTTTACACCATGCTGATAAATCGTCGCGACTTTTTTGATGGCCGTTTTCAACTTCACGTATGTCTTTGTTAGCTGTGTGGATTGAGGTATCATCGGCGAACATATCACACTGTGTTGCTTCGTAGGTGAGACTTAGAGGCAGGTCACTGATGTAAATACAAAATAAAAGAGGACCTAAGATTGACCCCTGCGGAACCCCGAGTTTAACATCTTTAGTAGAAGGGTAGGCTCCATTAGCAATTACTTTCTGTTTTCTGTTTTCGAGGAATGACATAAAAAAGGAAACAGCCATGTCGTTTCGAAGACAATGTTTAAATTTGGAAATCAATATTGTATGGATCACTAAGTCGAAAGCCTTTTTAAAGTCAAGATAAATTACACCTGACAGCTGCAAATTATTCATATTTGAAAGCCATGTGTCTGTTAATCTGCTCAAAGCCGTATGACATGAGTGCCGAGGGCGAAATCCTGACTGAAACGAATGTAGCAACTTTCGCGATTCTAAGTAGTCAGACAGATTTTTATGTATATGCCTTTCGAGGGGTTTAGATAATACTGACATGTTAGGGTCAGTACGATCTTTTGATTTTGGCAGTGGAACGACTTTTGCAACTTTGAGGTCTGTAGGGAATACATTTTTTTGAATACATAAGTTGTAAATATAAGTAAGGGTCTCTATGATGTATGGTACAGACAACTTTAATATTTGTGGGTTGATATCATCATGGCCGGAGGACTTCTTATAAGCTAGGTCACTAATTAGTTTACTCACAAACCAGATAGGTGAGGCTAGCGCTGGCAGAATTGTACAACAAACCAAGGGGAATTACTCAGCGCTGGACAGACGAACAGTTAGATCCCCTGCCCCCGCGTATCAGGCACCCATTCGCCAGCCCACAGAGAAATACGCAGGTATATAACAAGACGATCATCTACATCCCTAAAAGGATGCATCAGGTCTCTTATATAACCCATGTCTTTCTCCGGAACTTAGGAAGTAGGCAGGAGAAACATACATACACAAACACGAAGGTGCATTACTATATGTGGTCGAGTAAATACCCTGAATTCCCACAGTAGATGCACAGAACATTACACAACAATGTAACGATACAAATTTTGCCTCGAGTTATACTGAGATACTCACAAACCAGATAGGTGAGGCTAGCGCTGGCAGAATTGTACAATAAACCAAGGGGAATTACTCAGCGCTGGACAGACGAACAGTTAGATCCCCTGCCCCCGCCTATCAGGTACCCATTCGCCAGCCCACAGAGAAATACGCAGGTATATAACAAGACGATCATCTACATCCCTAAAAGGATGCATCAGGTCTCTTATATAACCCATGTCTTTCTCCGGAACTTAGGAAGTAGGCAGGAGAAACATACATACACAAACACGAAGGTGCATTACTATATGTGGTCGAGTAAATACCCTGAATTCCCACAGTAGATGCACAGAACATTACACAACAATGTAACGATACAAATTTTGCTTCGAGTTATACTGAGATACTCACAAACCAGATAGGTGAGGCTAGCGCTGGCAGAATTGTTCAACAAACCAAGGGGAATTACTCAGCGCTGGACAGACGAACAGTTAGATCCCCTGCCCCCGCCTATCAGGCACCCATTCGCCAGCCCACAGAGAAATACACAGGTATATAACAAGACGATCATCTACATCCCTAAAAGGATGCATCAGGTCTCTTATATAACCCATGTCTTTCTTCGGAACTTAGGAATTAGGCAGGAGAAACATACATACACAAACACGAAGGTGCATTACTATACGTGGTCGAGTAAATACCCTGAATTCCCACAGTAGATGCACAGAACATTACACAACAATGTAACGATACAAATTTTGCCTCGAGTTATACTGAGATACTCACAAACCAGATTGGTGAGGCTAGCGCTGGCAGAATTGTACAACAAACCAAGGGGAATTACTCAGCGCTGGACAGACGAACAGTTAGATCCCCTGTCCCCGCCTATCAGGCACCCATTCGCCAGCCCACAGAGAAATACGCAGGTATATAACAAGACGATCATCTACATCCCTAAAAGGATGCATCAGGTCTCTTATATATCTCATCAGGTCTCGACCACATATAGTAATGCACCTTCGTGTTTGTGTATGTATGTTTCTCCTGCCTACTTCCTAAGTTTCGGAGAAAGACATGGGTTATATAAGAGACCTGATGCATCCTTTTAGGGATGTAGATGATCGTCTTGTTTTATACCTGCGTATTTCTCTGTGGGCTGGCGAATGGGTGCCTGATAGGCGGGGGCAGGGGATCTAACTGTTCGTCTGTCCAGCGCTGAGTAATTCCCCTTGGTTTGTTGTACAATTCTGCCAGCGCTAGCCTCACCTATCTGGTTTGTGAGTATCTCAGTATAACTCGAGGCAAAATTTGTATCGTTACATTGTTGTGTAATGTTCTGTGCATCTACTGTGGGAATTCAGGGTATTTACTCGACCACATATAGTAATGCACCTTCGTGTTTGTGTATGTATGTTTCTCCTGCCTACTTCCTAAGTTCCGGAGAAAGACATGGGTTATATAAGAGACCTGATGCATCCTTTTAGGGATGTAGATGATCGTCTTGTTATATACCTGCGTATTTCTCTGTGGGCTGGCGAATGGGTGCCTGGTAGGCGGGGGCAGGGGATCTAACTGTTCGTCTGTCCAGCGCTGAGTAATTCCCCTTGGTTTGTTGTACAATTCTGCCAGCGCTAGCCTCACCTATCTGGTTTGTGAGTATCTCAGTATAACTCGAGGCAAAATTTGTATCGTTACATTGTTGTGTAATGTTCTGTGCATCTACTGTGGGAATTCAGGGTATTTACTCGACCACATATAGTAATGCACCTTCGTGTTTGTGTATGTATGTTTCTCCTGCCTACTTCCTAAGTTCCGGAGAAAGACATGGGTTATATAAGAGACCTGATGCATCCTTTTAAGGATGTAGATGATCGTCTTGTTATATACCTGCGTATTTCTCTGTGGGCTGGCGAATGGGTGCCTGATAGGCGGGGGCAGGGGATCTAACTGTTCGTCTGTCCAGCGCTGAGTAATTCCCCTTGGTTTGTTGCACTAATTAGTTTGCCCACTTCGTGAACAGCAAGTATGGGGATATTAAATGGTAGTGTGCCAGTTGTTTTTTGAGAGAGAGAGAGAGAGAGAGAGAGAGAGAGAGAGAGAGTCGGAATCCAGTAGCTTGTGAATTATGTTAAGCTTTTCAGTCTCAATTTCCGTTTGTAATATTAAGGATAGTAGTTTATTATATATTGTTATTTTGTATTTTATTGAGGATATTTGTTATTATTATTTGTTATTTTGTATTGTGTATAATGGTTATTCGGGTTGAAGAGTTTGGACGTGTGTGCGTGTGAATGTGATGCGTGAGTGCGTGGTTAGGACTGCGTGAGAATATACTGGATTATTATATAATAAATGTAGTCGTCATTGTTCCTCTGGTGTTTGTGTTAGGATTGTTTTAGCGCGGGTCGGGTATGTCTCATGTGGCAGCACTCATAGCACGCAATGTTATGTTATTTGGGTTTAACGCCGAGCAGGCAACTAAGGCCATCTCACGGAGGGATGGGTAAAATGCTGGTCAGCCAGACTAAAAGCAAGGTCTTAAGACAAGATGGAAATATATCTTAAAAATATGTCAGGCTAAAATGTCACACAAGTCTTTAAAAGAAATGTCTACAGACTCTCAAAAAGGGCCAAATAAAGAAATTCACAGTCTATGAATGCTCAGATCTTGTTAAAAATATTGCATTCTCTCAAGAAACTGAAGATTTTGTCCGGGGAAACATCCCGGAAAAAAAAAAACCTTCAAGGAGTCTGCTGTGAAGTGTTTATATCTCGTGTCAGATCGGCACGATACAGCAAAAAGTGTCAAACAGAAAACTGCTCATCACATGCAAAACACCATGGACGCTCATCCTGTTTAAGTAAGTAAGAGTGCTTAACATACGTGTGCCTGATGTGGAGCCGAGTAAGGACAGTCTCCTCACGGCGGCTGTCACAGCGGAAAGGTAGACTGTCGGACACCATAGGAAGAGCTTCATACAGCTTGTTCCCTTCCTCTTTGTCCCGCTCGGACTGCCACTCACGGCCTATGTACGCACTAATCACAGGTTTAACATCATTATAAACAGTCTGTGTGTCAGGGACAGGGCCACTGCGGGCACTGTTGGCAGCAGAATCTGTGACTCTGTTTCCTTCGATGACCACATGGCCCGGGACCCAAATAAAAATGATGTCATAATATTCCTTCGTCAAGTCTGCAAAGAGCTCTCAAATCTGCTCCAGCAGTGGGTGGTCTGTTCAAGCGCCCTGAAGAGCCTGCAGGGCAGAAAGAGGGTCAGACAGAATCAGGAAGTAGAGATAGTAACTATGGGCGGAAATCGACAATTTATATCTATCCCCAAATTCCAGGATTTTTGGACCACATATTACCACACCTTTACTCCGCCCGTTTTTTTCAGCGCCTCGGCATGCTTATCTAAATTATTGTCCGCTACTGAACATGCCGCCACTGCATTATTATTTGAACAGTCACCATTTTATGTACCTCTCAACAGAGTAATACCAACAGGGGGTTAACACCTGAGCTAATTAATCCATCGGTTATGTAAACATTTACACACTAAAATGCAGTTAATCAGCGCGGACCATTTGCGTAGCTTATGTGTGGTGTATTTCGGGAATTTCCGATTTGGTTATAACCAAAACAGTAGTTCCCTTCCCTTAGAAATCTATTTGTAGCGGCTTACGGCTTTTGCCGCTCCAGTTTCTGAGAAAAGAAAAACATAATTACTCACTTATCTATAACAATCAACTAAACAAGGTTAATCTGACTGCTAACGATGTACAGCTCAATCGGTTATATGATTAGTTAGCGCCACAGACCTGTAAATCGATCAATACAGAACCGGTCGCCGGAAAAGACCCATTGCACAACTTCCGGTATTGATCTGCTTATATTTATATAGATAAGAATAACTACATTATCTTGGGCCGAGACTGGCCTGGTGGTTTCGGCTCCGTCACGCATGTACCGAGTAGACCTTGGGCCAGTTTACTAGGTACGTGTGCGGCGTCGCGGTTCGAATCACCTCAAAATCTCAGAAATTTTCGTTTTGATAAATGTCTGAGCTGTGAGATTTCCACTGGGGTGTGACGATCTAATAATTACCAGAAAAAATAAAATATAATATAATATAAATAAATAAATAATTAACTCTAGGACCTAGAAACTAACAAATTACCGGGCCGGCAAATAAATAAAACAAATTGTGTGCGCACGGGTAAAAAGGGGTGGATAAGGGGAAGGAAAAGGGGGGTATGAGGATAAGGGGGGTAGGGGAATAAGGGGGGGGGGGTAAGGGGGGTTGGGGGGTTGGGTGGGGTGTGTGTGTGTGTGTGTGTGTCCTGTCTGTCCGTACCTTCCCTTGTCCCGTCTGGGCGACGGAACGCCAATCCATTTCCCAATGCCTCTTCAAGGGGGCATGTTTGACTCCCTCTTGATGACAGACGGGACTTTTGTTAAAAGTTTATTTATTAAAATAACCTGCTGATGATATCAGCTTTAATCTGTGGCATGCTATCACTTGCCAGCTAAGAAATGTCTGAGCAATTCGGAATTCTGATTCTGTTTACAAAGGACGGTAACTATCTCATGCGATCATGATATCCAGCTAAATGAACAGAAAGCAAACGACTGTGTTAACAGAAGATTGATTTTTTCAATCATAGTCATTGCTATCACAAAACACAGAGTTAAATGTCTCTGTTTACAAGGGTCTTAGCAAGCTGTGTAATCTCATGTGATCGTTGTATCTAGCGTATACAATGACGTAACGAAAACGAAACCACGGCTTTGTTTGCTTTTGCCAGCCTGCTGTCCAGCGTGTCATACAACCGGTGAAGTGAGTGCATGTGTCTGTCTGCCTTTGATTGTCTGTCTTTGTCAGTGTGTGTGTCTGTATGACTGTGCCGTGCGTATGTGCGTGCATGTCAGTGCGTGTTTGTCTCTATGTGTGTGCGTGCATTGTGTTTGTTTGTCTGTGCGTGATTATGCGTGTGCGTGATTATGCGTGCGTGAGTGCATGTGTGTATTATATTAATCGGAATGCGTCTGCCTGTAATGTGTGTGTGTGTGTGTGTGTGTGTGTGAGTATTCAAATCCCGTAAACCGGGGGACACACACGGGTTAAACACCCACAACTGGGGACTTTCAGTAAACGGGGGACGTCCCCGGTTTGTATGGTTGCAACCCATAGTGTGTGTATTTTTTGTGCATGCGTGTGTGAGTGTGTACGTGTATGTGTGTGTGAGTGCATGTGTGTGTGTATGCGTGCGTGTGTGCATGTGTTTATATGTGCGTCTGTGTGAGTGCATGTTTTTGCGTATGTAGGCGTGTATGTGTGTGTGTGTGAGTGCATGTTTTTGAGTATGTATGTGTGCACGTCTATCTGTCTGTGTGTGTGCCTGTGTTTTTGTTTGCCTATACGTGTGCATATTAATTAGTTATTAGAGATAGAAAAAAATACATTCCAATACCATTTATACCATTTTTTTTTTTTTTTTTTTAGTCAATGACCACATATTCATATATATATATATATACACACACACACAAAAAAAAAAAAAAAAAAAAAAAAAAAAAAAAAAAAAAAAAAAAACCATTGCTATATGCACTTGATAACAAATTATTTAAGTTACCTACAGATACTTGATAACAAATTTCCAAAGTCACTTATAACTGACAAATAACTTTACAGGTAACCTTTTAAGAACCTATAATTAGTTATTAAGTGACTTAGTCAAGAACTTATAAGAACTTAAACATAACAAAATGTAAGTTCTTGACTCAAGTCACAACTTACTCAGACAGATTTGTCAAGATACAAGGACAATGAAAAAACTTTTTTTAGTAATAGTCAGGTGGTGGTGTTGGTGCTGATGGGGTTAAATAGTTAGGTGGCATGTCATTTTTCTGTGAAGTGTATGTCATTAATAAACGATTACCAAATCTGATTTTTATTTGTTTAAAAGATTGTGTAGTTTTTTTTGTGGTTTCCTGAACACCGATCTGTTTTCCCATTTCTAAAAAACTGGCCTTAAGTTCTTCAACATTTACGGGAGATTGACTACGCATCTTATTCTGTATTTCAGATTTTTGTTTCTTGTAATTATTTAAATCATCCTGGACTCTCTTAAATTCCTCGTCATCAATAAAATTATCGTTCAATGCCTTACTGATAATAAGTTTCATACTGCTCAGCTTCGCACCAGCAAGTGTACTCAATGCTTCATGTTTCTGTAATTTCGTGTGAAACCTCTTGTTCAAAGCCTCCAAACCAAAGCAAGCCAGACATGTAGCAACGCTAACACCCTCAACTGCTATTCCAGCCAAACTCCCAATTCCTGTGGCGAACAGAACAATATCCCCCACAGAACATCCAGCTGAAACTGCACCAATAGCCATAGAAGTGTTTTGAACAGAATTAAATACTGACTTATACCTCCTTTTGCACCGTGAATATTTTGCCTCCTCACTCTCCAAATATTTCAAAGCTTCTGTAATATTATTTAATCTGAATGCATCTGCCTGTAATGTTTTAACTGAAGCAATTGGCACAGCTGTCACCTGTGGATCAGGCGCAAGCGTTGTTTTAGTCATCACATTTGTTTCAGTCGGATCAAGCGTCGGTAGTTGCGGATAGAAGTTTACCATTTTTATTATTCACAAATATTTTTTTTAATTTAATCAGCAATTACATTTTGCAACTCTTCAAAAGTATACAATTTGCTGGCATAATAAAATGCAACAAGATCAATGTGTTCAAGGCTTATGTAAGTTAGACGAACAAAAGTTGTTTTGTCGACCACCACCTTGACAGCTGGAACACTGCTCAAAACATTAATAACATCATTATTTTTTGTAATAGCAATAAAGACCTTTGATGATTCTGATACTGTTTCATCCCATGTAAGTTTAATTCCTTGTGCAATTTGAGCCTCTTTAGCAGTAGTTACTGATCTCATGATAATTTCAAATACTATTGTCGCGTCTCTTGCGATAAGAAAGTTTATTGGTGCAAACACGACCTTCGCATCAGACCTACCCTTCCTGTGCGTAAGAAGATATCTCCGTCTCTCATAATTTTCAACTTTCAGTTTATCTCTGCTATTGTCATCTAAAGCAAAGCTTGGAACAAGGCTTACAATCAGCGGCCCAGAGTTAACAACTTTCCTAAACACTAAGGTGCCTTCGTCATCAGTGTATACATAAGGACTAATAAATTCCAACTTTATGTCCCAGTCAATTGTTGGCGGTGGTGCAGGCACAAGCGAAACCACCCACTTATTTCCCACATGTATTAAGTTGTAGGGCACATTATTTACTGGAACAGGAACAGTAACATCACGCAGCTGACCAAGTTTAGGTATAGGTCTCTCTGTTCCATCCTTCATGTCATCAATTACTTTTCGCTTGTACATGCCATTTGAATCAAGTTCAAAACCATATATTTCTCCAATTTCCCCTTCCTTCTCAAAATCCTGTACGTATGCCAAATCTTTCAACTCTGTTACTGGACACGCAACTGGTATGATTCTAGGCTTTGGACCAAGACCACTCATTTTTATAAACAAAAATAAAATTATTTAATTTCCAACACAACACTAAAATCATGCATAAGAACTGGTTTGTCATCCTGATTAGTTACAGATATACTCAGTGACTCAAAGAAACTAGAACCTAATTTTTTAAACTGCAAATTAGGAAATCTAACAACTACACTTTCACAATATGGAGCAGTTCCAGTAGGTAAGCATCTCAACAAAGTTGAAGGTTTTCCATTGTGAACATTCTCAGTTGTGTTTAGTTCTTTCAAATAAACATTTAGTACTGTGTGTACTGACAAATTGACAGGGCGTTTTCCAGTTATTTTAAGTTTTTTGGTCTTCATTGTTATAATACCAGACATAGCTTCATCTAAATCATCTGTTCTATACCAATCTTCGTCAATATAAAATCCAAGTAAATATGCAAATCTATCTGAGATCCTTAACCAATCTTGTTTCAGAAATTCTAATGTAACAAGTAGGTTAGCTGGATTTAAAGTTGCTTTAATTTTAAATTTACTTTGAAACCATTCAGCTATAGTACAAAAGTCATAATACCCAGGTGGTATAGCTTCAGTCTTACCATCAAAAATTACTTTATTATATATATCATCTTCTACATTAAACCATTTTACTGTATAGAACATTTCATGGATAGCTGCAGCCTTGCTACCATCACGATTATCAATCCCATTAGTTAACCACACTGGTTTGCTTGTGTCAAGATTTGTTAAGGTAATAAACATTTTTATTATCTCATATAAAAAAGGATGGAATTTAAATCACCAACCATTACCACTACAAACGCATTTCAATTTAATGTGGATGCCAAATACAATGTCGCACCTACTTATGAACAGAAAATAATTCAACTAAATCAGCTTGACATAGCTGTATCAGAACAAGACCTATTCCAAGTGAAAGTACCAAACCCATTTGACCATTACCTAAACCCTCCAATAACAGATGACTCAACTGCAAGAAAGTGGTCCTCAAGTCCATTACAGATGTTTCAAAACCAACTCAACTTTGCAATACTATGCTCAACTACAGGCTGTGGTGTTTCATTCACAGATCATTTGAATCACTCAAACAAACTGATTAGATCTGTGTATCGTTTTCATGTTTATTACCAGCTTAGATGTATTCTGTCAGAACTGCATACACCACTACCAACTGAATCCAGTTTCAACAGGTATAACAACCCCATGGATATGAAAGCATTTGAACGCATTTGTAATGAATTTAACATCAGTACAAAGTATGATTTCACACAAAAACTTGATGATCACAACGGCATGGGTACATTGTATTACGCTATGAGTCACAGACAATACCCACAAGATTATTACCCTGGTTACACTTCATTCTCATCAAAATCACAAGTATGGTTAGGATCAATAGAACAGAAACAGTCTAATGCCTGGACCACATTTATTTTAGATAAATCTGACGGGATTACTCAAGCAGGAGTCGAGCGCGTCAATGAGTCTATAAGAACATATGTCTGGTGTTTACTAGGAGCACAATCACTAACAAAATCAAACATTTTGAATGGAAGTGGTAAATTTGAAGCACAAAAACAATTTCTTGCAAATCTTGAAGATTCAATTAATTCAACAGTTGATCTCCCATCAAGCATACAACGCTACCAAGACGTACTCAGATATGCCAGATCAAAAGTTGACTTTGTAGTTGGCATCGGGTTATACATGTTACCATCTGATCTTCAACTCCAAATGGGAACAATAACAAATTATAATAATGAAATCATTGTTGCAGGTCGTGATCAAAAACTAGGTCTCAATCAATCTGTAAACTTAGGAGCAACAACCACACACATACAGTCATTAAAACCATTACAGACGGTAACACCCCCGGCCCCAACCCCGGCCCTGGCCCCAACACTGGCACTCATACAAGCGGTAACCCCTACACCAACCCCTGACACACATGAGTCAGAAAGAACTGCATTGGTAATAGGCCTCACTGGATTAGGAGTATTACTTCTTTATCTGTTTCATTAAATAACCCACCATCAACCCTCCTACTGTCACCAAAAATACCCACACATGTTCTGCCATAAACCCTACTGCCTTCGCTGCAGTACTAATCAGCCAACTGACAACAGTGCCAATTATGCCAGGCAAAGCATCTATTGCTTTTACAGCCAATTTCTTAAGCAGGTCTGATATGTGAGACAACTGTTTCTTTACCCACGTCTGTAAATCTTTTGGGTCTGTTGGAGCCGGGGTTGGTGGGCCCAGGGTTGGTGTTGCTGGTGCCGGGGGTGCTCCACCACCACTGCCGGAGACAGATAATACAACAGTACTGATAATAAATCCAAGAGCAGTAATTAAACTAGCAATTGTGATACCCTGTTCTCTGAAAAGTGTTTTAAGTCTCTCAGCCAGAGTAGTGTCTTCGTGAAGTATTTTCTGAATAGTTTCTCTAATTCTGTTGACCTGTGATTTCAGTTTTTGTCTTCCAATACTAATTGTTTCTAACCGTCCTGATCTTTCTATCTGCAAATCATTTAATCTGTGTTGGATTCTTTCTTTCATTTCTGTGTCTGCTGTAGCCAGTTTTTCTTTTTCACGTTCTATGTGTTTATCAAGCTCTCCCAGTTTGGCAAGATTATTTACCATCTCACCTCTTATTGTCTGCAGTGATTTATCCAATCCTATAATCTCCCTCATTGACAAATGTGGATCATCTATTGTTTTCAAAGCGTCATTTATTTGCCCTTCAGTAAATGAGGTTTCTTGTATCACTGTGTTTGCTATTTCTGGTAGGCTTGTTACTGGTGCCATTTCAATCTTTTGTCCTGTTGGTAACTTTGTTTGCGTGTCGTGAAGAACACTAGCCAGTCTTGGCGTGACAGGATACCCTCCAATACCAAGTTGACGCAAGGCACCAACACCACCTTCATTTTTTATTGTACTTAAAGCCCTAAACCTACTAGGGTCTTTTTTGTTAGTCAATAGTACTTTTCCTTTGTCAACAGTATTTAAATATAAATGACCCTTGCCATCAAGTTCAAACTGATGAGGATCTATGTTGTCTGGGTGGCCACCAACATGATTATAAAATGAGTTCACTTTGGTTTCTAAAAGTTCGTGACGTAAACTGTAAGTATTTCTTGTACCAGTCATTCCAGTCATATCTGTCATATCTGTTGTATTACCAAAATCATTCATGTCATCCATTTCAAAATCTTCATGATTAAATCCTCCCGCTGCCATTGTTTTATTAATTTATTATTTTTTATTGTGCATAATAAAAATGACACAGTCTTACGGATCAAAGTTAGACCCATACAGAAAACTACGTGAGCCTCTGGGTGTTAAGGGCATAAGACAATCAATCGTCATCACGAACAATCCAAGTACCATAGACCAGAACCAAACACTTACAGTCAAGTTTCCAAACCTAGGCCCCAGTGACGTTATTGTTCCTGGCACTGCACGCCTTGCATTTAATATTGAACTATCATCAGACGCAGACGTAAACAGAACACTGGTTGACAATCTTGGCAGAGCAATTGTTAGAACTATTAAAGTAAAACTTGAAGGACAGGAAGTGTTTAGTCTTGATGACTCAGATGTGTTCTACTGTTACAAAGACCTTTGGCTCACAAGAGAAGAACGAGAAGACCGTATTTATCAAGGCATACAGCCAGATAATGTTTGTAAACTTCGAATCAATGCTGGAGACAAAACAACTACTGGGGTACCAAAGGACGTTATATTAGCAGAAACATATGGAACCAGATTTTACATTCCACTTGAGTTTGAAATCCTCACAGCTCATTTGCCTTATTATCAAGGGGCACTGAATGACCGTCTGAGCTTTGAACTAACTTTCAATGACTACTCCAAAGTTATTAAATCATCTGCCACAGATGCAACATACAAGATCTCTAACATTTCCTTGGAATATGAAATTGTCACACATATTGAACTAGCCAGACTCATTCAAAATCAGTACCAGTCAAGACTTCCAATTTATTATGACAGGGTGATTAGACATAGTTTAATACCCAAAGACAAGAGTGACCCAATGTGGAACATAAACTTAAACATGCCTGCCAGGTCACTGAAAGGTATTCTTATGTTGTTTGTTGAACCAGCAGATCCATACAAACGGGATTCAGAAAAATTCTACAATCCTAAGATTACACACTTGTCCTGCACAATTGAAGGCCGTCCTAATCAAGTGTATGCTTCAGGTTTGTTACCTTATCAGCACTATGACGAAATCACAAAGTATTTTGCGGGTGGAAGGATTAGAGATAAACCAGCAAACATTGCGTGCAAAGATCTACATCTGTATGACGTTAGGATTGGACAATACCTGACAAACAAGTATGCACTGTGGCTAGACCTTCGTAGTACAGATGATGACTACCTTCATGGGTCAGGACGAACTGTCGAGAACGGTAGTGACGGAATAACAATTCAGATACAAAAGAAGGTTGAAACTGCTGCAGCCATAAACATATATTTGTACCTGATATATGACGCACAACTCAATATTGCAGAAAGCAGACTGAGTGGACACATATATTAAAATTATATTGTGTATTAAAATGAACCGGAGCTTAATGACACTCGATCCACACTGTGGCTTATTTGTTGGTGCCACAGGGTGTGGGAAAACTCAATTTGTACTTGACTTATTACAAACAAGATACATACACCACTTTGAAAACATTGTAATATTTTGTCCTACAATCAAACACAACAAAGCTTATCACAACCGTTTATTCATTTGGACTGACAGCAACATATACTTAGTCGACCCTGAGAAAAAACTGAATGACTACCTACAATATTTTTACAAGCAATTTGAAGGACAGCCAACATTGTTTATTGTTGATGACTGTTCTGCAGAGAAAGACATTGTCAAGAAGAGAAACACTCTAGCAGAACTTGCCTTCAGTGGCAGACACGCAAATGTTAGTGTATGGATTCTCACTCAGAAATATAATGCTGTACTGAAAGATTTTCGAGAACAGTTAAAGTTTATCTGTTTGTTTTACTGTAAGGCTTGTGACAGCTTTGAAGACTGTCTCAGAGAAAACGATGTCATCCCAAATAAGCATGAACGTGATGATGTAAAAAATAAACTGAAATCAACTAAGCATCTAAAGCTCATTTTAAAGACAGATCAGCCCACAGGGTATGGGTTAGTAAATTGATGTAAATTAATTTATACATTTGTTTGTCCAATATAAATGACAGACGGACAAATCATACAGGTGCTTGATCTCACACACCTTTTCAAAGATGTTATGCACTTTACTGACTTAATATCACCCAAACAGACTTACATAAGCCTTTCAGCACCATCAGAAATATATGCTACATATAGTGTGACTTTGGATTATGTCGATGAGCATCCAAATGTGGAGTGCATGACAGTTGATTTAAAGACACCTACTTTTAAAGTTAATGATACCAACTATGGTTGGTTAGGGGAACTTTGTTATAGCATATTTAAGCAACTACGTAAACTAAATGTTCATATTAACAGTGTTACAGTTAATAAAGTGATATTACACAAGGTGAGCCAGCGGTAATATTTTTTCATTTATTATTTTGTCGGTCAAATAAAAATGACGGACAATGTTCAAAACCCTGGCCCATCAAACCCTGGCCCATCAGGCCTACGTAACGTGTTTCACACAACAGACTTGCCTATATTCAATACTAATAATGTCTATGAATCAATAGAAAACTCTTTTTCTGTCATACAAGATAATCTTCTTACAGGCAGTGTGAAGATTCAGATTGTTGCTAAAATAGAATTTACTAGAGTGGACGGTGAGGTGATTGTATCGTACATATCAACAAGACAACACACAGTTAACACAAGAAGGGAATTAGAAAACGTGTTTAGAGACAGACTATTACCAGACTTTCTACAGGCAATTGACAGTGCAAAAATGAAAGGATCTGGCTGGCATGAAGGGCATGTGCATGAATTACAACTAAAGCAGTCTAGGTATCATCCTATATTAGGTAAATCGTGGTTGCCACTGCCAACAGAGGTTGCAAACAAAAAGGCTGTTGTTAATATACAGAACAATGACAACTATTGTTTCATGTGGTGTGTGCTTGCTAAACTACACTTTGTAAAGTCAAAACCTGAACGTGTATCTAACTACACCAAATTTGTAAATGAACTCGATTTTAGTGGCATTGAGTTTCCTGTTAAAATAGAGGACATAGACTTGTTTGAAAAACTAAATCCTGGTATATCTGTAAATGTGTATGTGTGGGATAATGAGTCTGTTGATAAGTTACAGCCAATTAGAGTGTCTCCAATTGCCCCAACCTATGGGCAGTCAGAAGATAAGCATGTTGACATGTTACTAATAAGCTCTGGTGATAACTTTCACTACACAATTATCAGAAATATGTCACGTCTAATTCATGGACATACAACAAAACACAATGGTAAACAAGAAGTTTGTAAAAGATGTTTACAGAGATTCTCCTCCATAAACGTAGCGCACAAACATGTTTTACACTGCAGATCAGCTGATGACATACAAACTGTACTTAAGTATCCAGATCCTGGCAGCAAGGTTTATTTTAAGAACTATGGGAATCAGCAAAAGTTGCCATTTGTAGTGTATGCAGATTTTGAATCATTGGTTGTACCATATGAGGGTCCTGTTCCAGAGTCATTACCAAAGACTATAAAACTGAGTGACCAAGTGGTGTGTTCTTTTGGATACATTCTTGTTAGGTCAGATGGTTTGCATTCAGAGCCTGTTATCTACAGAGGTGAAAATGCAGCATGTTTGTTTTTAACAGAAATGAGACATCTGTATAGTCAGGTAGTACAGTATCTCACAACATGCCAGATGCCTTTGGTGATGACAGAAGAAGACAAACTGAAATTTGATACAGCTGAGACGTGTTGGATTTGTGAACAGCCTTTAGGTGGTGATAAAGTTCGTGACCACGATCACATAACTGGGTGTTGCAGGGGTGCTGCACATAACAATTGTAACTTATTATTAAAAACAGATCTCAAGGCATATAAGTTACCTATCTTTTTCCACAATCTCAAAGGATATGATTCACACATTATCATGCAGGCTGTGGATGAATCTTACAAAAAAATTAGTTGTATTGCCCAGACAACTGAGAAATACTTGACTTTTAGATTGGACAACAAATTATCATTTTATGACTCCATGCAACATTTGTCTTTAGGATTGGCTAGTCTTGCAGAAGGACTGACTGAGTATCCAATAACAAGTAAATATTTTGAGCCAGACTTGATTAAGAAAGGTGTGTATCCGTATGAGTACATCAGTGAGTGGGTTGTGTTTGAGGAAACAAGACTGCCACCAAAAGAGAAATTTTATTCCACACTAACTGGAAAAGGTATTTCTGACTCTGAATATCAACACGCACTTGATGCGTGGGATAAGTTAGGATGTCAGACAATTGGTGACTATCATGACCAGTACTTGAAAGCAGACGTTTGTTTGCTAGCAGACGTATTTGAAAGTTACCGTGAAAAGGGTTTGTTACACTACAAGCTTGACCCTGCTTGTTACATAACTAGTCCTGGCATGACATGGGATGCATTTTTGAAATCCAGTAAGATATCTATACACCTGTTGTCTGATCGTACGATGGGTGAAATGGTGGAACGTGGATTGAGGGGAGGGATTAGTATTGCAGCAAATAACTACGCCAGAGCCAACAATAAATATCTGGACGGTTATGGTGACCTTGGGTTTGACCCCTCGAGGTCAAGGTCATTCATTACATACCTTGACGCTAATAACCTTTATGGGTTCGCGATGTGTGAGTTATTACCCTTGAAAAACTTTTGTCTGCATGATTTGTCACAGTATGATGTAACAGAGTCAGGGTTAACTAACAATATTATGAATCTTGACCGAAACGACGCGAAGGGTTGGATCTTTGAAGTCGACCTAGAGTACCCTCACCACCTACATGATTATCACAATGATTATCCGTTGGCTGTTGAGAAAATGAGTATGACAGGGAAAAAAGAAGACACTAAACTTGTGCCTAATCTGAATGATAAATTCAATTTCGTTTGCCACTATCGCTTGTTACAGTTTTACATCAGACACGGGTTAGTACTAAAGAAAGTTCACAGAGGAATTCAATTTGATCAGAGTGCTTTCATGAAAGATTATATAATGAAGAACACAACCCTTCGTGCCAGAGACGGCAACACTGCATTTGACAAAGACTTCTTTAAGCTTATGAACAATGCCTGTTTTGGCAAGACAATGGAAAATCCTCATCACCGCAAAGATGTGAGACTAGTCACAACTGAATCAGGTGCAATTAAACTTACAGGCAAGCCACAGTACACAGGGTACAAAGAGTTTCATTCATCATTGTATGCTGTGTCACTCAAAAAAAAGATTGTTAAACTGGACAAGCCAGTATTCATTGGTATGGCAATTCTTGAGTTGTCAAAACTGTTGATGCTTGAATTTTATTATGATTACTTCAAACCAAAGTATCCTGACTGCCGTCTGCTATACACTGACACTGACTCTATGATCATTGATGTGTGTACTGAAGACTTTTATGAAGACATGAAAACAGAGTTACACATGTATGACACGTCTGACTACCCTAAGGATCATCCACTGTTTAGCACACAAAACAAGAAAGTGCCTGGAAAGTTTAAGGATGAACTAAATGGTGTGCCAATAGTTGAGTACGTTGGACTGAGATCCAAAATGTATTCTATACTGCATCAGAAAGGTAGTCAGTCGAAAGCCAAAGGAATTAAAAAAACAGCAATAAAAAATAAAGACATACGTCATGAACATTACAAGCAAGTGTTAGATGGTGCATTAATGCCTGACTATCCAAACAAGTCACTGAGATCAAACAAACATAATCTTGAAATAATTCAAACACATAAGAAGTCACTTGCAGTTGGAGACACGAAACATGTTTTTCACAGTAAGGAAAAAGCTTATGCACCAGGTCATTACAGGCTCAAGTTATCTGAAGACATTTGTGATGAACTGGTTGATGAATTAATTGACGACTTAGTTACTGAAATGAGTAACGGTGTCTGGGGGAATAATCTGTAATTCTTCTCTGACAAATGCCCTCTGGGGTGCAGGGTCATACAGGTAATATATTGTTGCGCCAGGACCGTCAGGACTGGGAATTATTTTTTTTATATTGTGTACAGACGTTGACCAGATGGGGTCTGTTGCCCTGCGTCTGTCGTCGTTCTCAGCCTCCCCTGGCTGATATAAATATCTCACCTGTTTAGTAAATAAACTTGTGTCTGGTGCCGGGGTTGGGGTTGGGGTTGGTCCTGTTTTTGGCTCTGTAATTGTTTTCAATTTAACTCTTACCAGTTCGCTCCCTTGGCCATCGTATGTATACATACGAAGCCACGCCCATGGAAAATTCCATCGTGTTTACTGAATTAAAACCAATTAATTTTTACTCTCAGTATTATTGTAATAACTTATTGACATTAGAAAGTAACTTTCATATGATAGAATGAAAAAAATATTAATTTTGAGTTTGTTCGTGACCTTTGTTATCGATCGAGTCACTACGTCCACCATCTTGCTTTCCCTACTGCGTTATTTTCACTGCTTGCGATTTCTCTCTGAGAATATTCCGTCAAAATGAGTTCATCTGAGTCCGAAAGTGAAGAGTATCTCACTGAAGGGAATCTTCCAGCAACCAGGCCACTGAACATGATTCCAGCACCAGCGATGTGGAAAAAACGAAAGAAAACCATCGCAGGTCATTGTGACACTTTCTATTTTGGTTTGACTATGTGCTATCCATGTGAGTCTTTGTTTACCTATTGTCTGGTTCAGAATCGTGAAACTTTATGAAGTACATAAACAAGTTTTATTACTTGCTGTGTATTGCCTAAGTGATATTTTCAGCAAGTCAGAGATTTTCAGAGAAGCACATGTTTGTTGTCTCAGTCATGCCAGGTGTTGACACGCCCACTTTTTCCTGCCCTTGACCGGTGTAGATTATGTTGCGTAACTCTTAGAAATTCAAACACATTTTCTTGAAACTTCACAAAAATGTGTAGAAATGATTTGTCCACACACTGGATTCACATTTTAAACAAAGGGGCAAGAAACAACAAAATTTTCTTCTTAGTGACTTTCGTGAAAACTGTTTTTGGAAACCGGACACCATTTTTTCTTCGTCGCTAAATAAACAACAACTTCTAAATTACGTTAAGTACAGACTTTTTACTTATCCTGACTGAAAGCTGACTCAATGCACTTTAATATGATGTATAATAAGCCAACTTTTGACCACTAGAAGAGCTTTCAGCAGCATTTTTGCTTGGTCATGTGTGAGGGTAAAAGTCATTTTGTTCACTGGCCTCAAATAGAGCGAACTGGTAAGAGTTAATAGCATCAGCAGGCTTTGGGTGGCCTTCATTGTTCATTGCTTTTATCACATGTGGTAATCTCTTTACCCACTCAGTGTTACGGGTGTCATGCATGAGTTCCTTAGAATACTGGTAACTGAAAAGTCTTTCTGATAACTGTTTGTTAAAGTTTTCAACAATTGCCTGTGATCTGTGCACACCTGGAATACCGCGTCTGACCAGTACACCATGCTTAGCAAATAACTGATTAACAGCACCTTTGAATTCAGATCCGTCATCAACCTGCACTAGTCTGGGGTATCTTAAAGGACCTCTTTTATAGATACTTGATAAAACAGTCGCAACTGTGGTAGCAGTTTTGTCAGATATGGGTTTAGCATCTTTGTACCTTGAAGCAATGTCAACAACAGTTAATGCATACTTGTATCGTTTCTTTCTTATTGTGTCATGCGGAAGAAATAGAAGGTCCATTTGGTGTGTGTCATTAGGTGTTGTGTTCTCAAAATGAGGCCTTGTTATCTTTCTTGGAGCAGGAAGATATATCTGCCAAATTGCTTGTCTCTGTAACCATTGCTTGACCTGATTGAGTGTTATATCTCCGCCCACAGCGGCATGTAATTTTTCAATAGCTGTTGCTCCTTTCCAATACCCTGATGGAGAGTAATATATTTTTGATAGTTTATTTTCGGCTGCCATTTTTTCTAGCAATGAAAACTCCTGTAAAATAAACAAATGTCATTCCCACTAGAACAAAGATTATCTCCCCGTTTCTTTGTTGTGTGCTTGGTTTGTAATAGTCACTTAGTTTCGGTTTTGGGATAGACATGTCTTCACCTGTGACAAGAAAATATTCCCTGATTGCTTCGTCTGTATTTGAAAATGTATGTTGTGCGTGACCTTCAAGCCTGAGTTTTTCATTGATGAAATCAAGTTTCTCAATTCTATTCTTTTCATATTCCTGCTGGGCTTGAGCAAGTTTTTCTGACGCTTCATTGTGACGTTTCATTTCTTCTGCTGATTCTTCTCTACCCATTTTTGAAAAGAGATAATTAGAGCCACTGAAAGCGAGGGTGTTAACAACTGCCCCACCAATCATAATAGCTATCGTCGCCATATTTTTATTTACATAGAAACATTTTCTGGAATAATTCCTTGCTTAACAAGAAAATCTTTTGTCGCAATCGACGCTGTTACAACTACAATTAGCTTAGCACTGTCTTCAAAATCGAGTCTACTGAGGTCTGCTGATTTCATTTTGAGTAGACTTTTCCCCAGCATAGAATAAGCTACTGCTAATCCGCTGATTTCGGCAGAGTGATACACAAGGTTCATTAAATTTGTTGAGTCGTTCATTTCTTAGGCAAGAAAAATTAAAATAATATTTTTATTTACTGCATATAAAATGGGTCAACGGCTTTGGATGTTACTGGTAATGTGGCGACTTCTGGTTTTGTTTTTGGAGTGTATGATTTTTTGGTCACTATACGAGTCTGTGGTTTGTATTTTTTGTATAATTGATAACCTACGTAACCAAATCCGACAACAAATCCGGCAATTATATATTTTGTTGATTGAGGTTCGGGGTCAGACTTAGTTGTTTGTCTCTCACTTTGATGAGGGTGTGACGGCCCTGACGGTATTGACACAGGTCCTGACGGTGATGACGGTCCAGACACCTGGTCAGTTACATGAGTCTTTTCTGTTTGTGCTTGAAGCTGTAATTTTTTTTGCCTGTTCCATTCGGCTAATCTTTTTCCAGCCTCAACCCTGCCTGGACTTTTAGTCTTCATCACAGTTTGAACCTGTGTCAAAACTGGACTGGGGTTCGGTTGTGGAGTCGTCTGGGTTTCGTCCATTTTCTTCTGCAGTAAAATTAAATTTTGAAAAATCAATATGGCTACCAGTAACAAGTAAGGTTACTACAGGTGCAAGGTAATTTCCAAACTTGTAAAACATGACACATGCTAATTTGCCTATTGAACTTGAAACTATGGGATTACTTTCAAGGTCGTGTGATAGACTGTCACTATCCACAGGTAAAAAGTGACTCACTGCTTTTGTGTATAGGCATACAAGAGATCGACTCAAATCACGTGTCATTAGTGAAGCAATGTGGTTTTCATATTTAGAATGAAGCTTGATTAGCTCGTCAGCGGTGAGAGATTCAATATCCTCTGTCATGTATTGTTTTCCGAGATAAGTCTTTGATTTGCCTGACACAACTACAGAAAGAAGGCGCTGTTTTTTCGAGTCTAAGTCTTTGTTTTCTACAGCATTGATATCATTTAGAAGAAGTAATTCGTCTTGATTCATTTTATAATAAAAAATATTAATTTTAATGACATTGAATTTGGAAACCTTTATTTTACTGAAAAAAATAAGGAGAAACATAGAAAAACGGGCGGCGTCAAGGCATGGGAGTAAGCGGTCGAAAAATCCTGGAAATTTGGAATAGATATAAATTGTCGAAAAACACCCACAACTCCCCTCTCTGAAGTTCCTTTCTCGAGTCTGATAGGCATGCTTGAGTGCCAGCAGAAATGCCTGCAGTTCTGCACTAAATATAGAGGAATGGTCAGGGAGGCGGAGCGTAAATGGGCGTCTAGGATGGCGAGAGGACACTGCAGCCGCAGCCACTCTCTCATCCTCAGACTTGGACCCATCCGTATAAAGACGACAATAGCCAGGAAAAATTGAAAATAGTTCATTGAGGCTCTGTTGGTATATGGCTGGTGGAGTACAATCATTCTTGTGGGCTGTCAAGTCCAGCAAGATGTCAGAAACTGGTAGTAGCCAGGGTGGAGTGATGTGTTGCAGAGATTCCGCAACTTTGTCCAGGTCCACTCCGGCCGCCTGCAGATGCGGTCGGACACGGAAGGAAAGTGGATGGACAGCTCCCGGATGGGCATCGTAAATCTCTGCAAACGACGGGTTAAAAACACAATCATAGGCAGGAGTGTTTGGATGGGCCTTCAGTTTCAGAACGTAGCTGAGCATGAGGCGGATGCGGCTGAGCCTGAGAGAAGGCTCCCCTGCCTCGCCATACAGACTAGGAACTGGAGATGTCCTTAAACCTCCAAGACATATACCCAGACCTTGATGGTGAATTGTGTTCAGACGCTGTAGAATAGACTTTGAAGCCGAACCATATACCAAAGAGCCTTAATCCAGTTTGGAGTTAGTTAGTTATTTGGGTTTAACGCAGAGCTTTCGACTAAGGCCATCTCACGGCGGGATGGGTAAAAATCAGGTCAGCCAGACTAAAAGCAAGATGTAAATATATCTTAAAAATATGTCAGGCTAAAATGTCGCACGAGTCTTTAAAAGAAATGTCTACAGACTCGAAAAAAAGGCAAAATAAAGAAATTCACAGACTATGAATGCTCAGATCTGGTAAAAAATATTGCATTCTCTCAAGAAATTGTATATTTTGTCAGGGGGAACATCCCGGAACAAAACCTTCAAGGAGTCTGCTGTGAAGTGTTTATATCTTGTGTCAGTTAGATCGGCACAATACAGCAAAAAGTGTCGAACAGAAAACTGCTCATCACAGGCAAAACACCACAGAGTCTCATCCGGTTTAAGTAAGTAAGAGTGCGTAACATACGTGTGCCAGATGTGGAGCCGAGTAAGGACAGTCTCCTCAAGGCGGCTGCCGCAGCGGAAAGGTAGACTGTCAGACACCGTAGGAAAAGCTTCATACAGCTTGTTCCCTTCCTCTTTGTCCCACTCGGACTGCCACTCGCGGGCTATGTATGCATTAATCACAGGTTTAAAATCACTATAAACAGTCTGTGTGTCAGGGACAAAGCCACTACGGGCACTGTTGGCAGCAGAATCTGCGATTCTGTTGCCTTCGATGCCCACATGGCCCGGGACCCAAATAAAAATGATGTCATAATATTCCTTCATCAAGTCTGCGTAGAGCTCCCTAATCTGCACCAGCAGTGGGTCGTCTGTTCCCGCGCCCTGAAGGGCCTGCAGGGCAGAAAGAGAGTCAGACAGAATCAGGAAGTTCCTTTCCCAAGACTGATAGGCATGCTTGAGTGCCAGCAGAATTGCCTGCAGTGCTGCACTAAAAACAGAGGAATGGTCAGGGAGGAGGAGCATAAATGGGCGTCTAGGATGGCGAGCGGACATTGCAGCCGCAGCTACTCTCCCATCCTCCGACTTGGACCCATCCGTATAAAGACGACAATAGCCAGCAAAAATTGAAAGGAGTTCATTGAGGCTCTGTTGGAGTACAATCCTTCTTGTGGGCTGTCAAGTCCAGCAAGATGTCAGGAACTGGTAGTAGCCAGGGTGGAGTGATGTGCTGCAGAGATTCCGAAACTTTGTCCATGTCCACCTTGGCAGCCTGCAGATGAGGTCGGACACTGAATGAAAGTGGACGGACAGCTCCCGGATGGGCATCGTAAATTTCTGCAAACGACTGTTTAAAAACACAATCCTAGGCAGGATTGTCTGGAAGGGCCTTCAGCTTTAGAACGTAGCTGAGCATGAGGCGGATGCGGCGCAGCCTGAGAGAAGTCTCCCCTGCCTCGGCATACAGACTAGGAACTGGAGATGTCCTGAAGGCTCCCAGACATATTCGCAGACCTTGATGGTGAATTGTGTTCAGACGCTGTAGAACAGGCTTGGAAGCCGATCCATATACCACAGAGCCGTAATCTAATTTGGACCGAACAAGGGCCTGGTACAGTCGAAGTTAGACAATGTTGTCTGCACCCTAGTCAGTACGACCAACGACACGAAGAATGTCGAGGGATTTCCGACAAGAGGTTCTAAGGTAGTGAACATGGTTGCAGAAGGTCAATCTTTTGTCAAATATGACCCCCAAAAACGTTCCCTCTTCGGCCACCTTAATTGGCACTCCAGCAATGCTAAGGCTAGGTTCTGGAAAAAAACATCTCGTCTGGTTAGTAAAATGCACACAGACTGCCTTGGAGGGCGAGAACCTGAATCTGTTGAGAGACACCCACCCCTGGATGCGATCAACGCACAGCTGCAAGCGCCTCTCAAGGGACGCAAGCCCTCGACCTCGTGCACACAAAGCAAAGTCGTCCACAAACAAAGAGCACTCAGAATCATCCTTGACGGCCTTTACAATGTTATTAATTTTAATACTAAATAAAACAGGAGAAATAAATGCTGCCCTGCGGGACACCCATCTCCTGTTCAAAGGAGTCGGAGCGGGTGGAGCCCACACGGACATGGAACGACCGATGAGACAAAAAATTGTGAATAAAAACGGGCAGGTGCCCTTTAAAATCCATGTCCGACAAATCAGACATTATACCATACTTCCAGGTAGTGTCATATGCCTTATCAAGATCGAAGAAAATTGCATAGACATGCTGTTTGTTGACAAAAGCATCTCGGATATAAGACTCAGAGCGGACTAGATGGTCAGTTGTACTACGAAAGCGCCAGAAACCTCCTTGGAGGTCTGTGATGAGACCCTGTGACTCAAGATGCCACACCAGGCGGGCGTCGACCAAGCGCTCCATAGTTTTGCATAAACATGATCTCAAAGCGATTGGCCGATAGTTGCCCGGGTCGGAAGGATCTTTACCTGGCTTGGGGATTGGTACAACCACAGCCTGACGCCAAGATGGCGGAAAATGACCAGTTATCCAGATACGGTTAAAGGCCTTGAGACCTACAAGAAGTGAATCCTCAGGCAGATGTGTTAGGAGCTGATAGTGGATGGTATCTAATCCAGCAGCAGAGTCAGTACATTTCTGCATGGCTTGCTGCAATTCTGAAAACGTAAAAGGGGCATTATAGTCTTCCGAGTTATCCGATATAAAATTACAAGTACAAGACTCTCGCTTCTCCTTCTCTCTCTGGAAGAAAGTTGAATAATACTCTGTTGAAGAATGATGGGCAATGGTGGAGGCAAGCAAATTGGCCACAGCCTTTTTTCCGTGACCAAACTAGCACCATCTCTAAGATGGTCGATAGAAGCCGAGCCACCCGTGCCCCTAATTCTTCGAACAGCCTTCCAGACTTTTTGGGATGGAGTCCTAGAAGATAAAGATGAGACGAAGTTTCTGCAGGAAGCACAGCGCTCACGTTTAAAATATGTAAGGGGCTTTCGCCCCCTGTCTTTTAAATATTAAAAATATTTGCTTGCGACGGATCTCGAAAAGCACGTCGCTGAGCAGATTTGCGCATTTTTGGGGGCCTTGCGGCACTCTTCATTGAACCATGGTACTCTCGGCTTCCGAGGAATGATGTGGAAGTTCTAGGGATGGTTTCACCTGCTTCGTCCAACAAAATAGAAGTAAAACAAGAAAGAGGTTCTTCAGCTGACATGACCACATCCTCTGTAATACGAGACTGACAGAGGGAGGCGAACAGAGGCCAGTTCGCTTTCGTGAGATTCCAGCGTCCCACCGGCGAATCCTCCTCACAGCTGACCGATGACAGGACTACTGGGAAGTGGTCACTACCACACAGGTGGTCGTGAACCTTCCAGTCAAAGTCCAGCAGTAGAGAAGGATCACACACAGTGAGGTCTAGAACAGAACTAGAGCCTGAACCTGAGTTCGTGTACGTAGGCGCTTATTATTATTATTATAGGTGAGCCATCGTTAAAGACACATAGATTTAAGGTGAGAAAAAACATCTTCTAACATCTGACCACTCCCATCATAGTGGTCACTGCCCCAAAGGTGAGCATGACCGTTACAATCCCCCATGAGAATAAATGGAGGGGGCAGATGATCTACTAAGTGAAACATATCAGTACTACAGACCCGCAGGGATGGTGGCAGATACACACTGTAAACGGTTATTGTCTTTTTCAAGGTAACCCGAGCTGCGACAGCCTGAAGACAGGTGTCGATGCTAACGGGGCTACATAAAATTTGGCTACTAATGAAAAGAGCCACACCACCCGAGCGCCTCTCGGAATCAGAGCCTTTGTGTATAGCGTGAAAACCATTAAAGGACACAGGGTCAAAAGTCGTCAGGTATGTTTCCTGAAGAGATATTACTGAGGGTTTATAGAACTTGACTAAAAGACGTAAATCCTCAAAGTTAGCTTGAAAACCACGACAATTCCACTGAAGCAGAGAGTACATGATTATGTATTATCTTGGGGTGAAGAGTTTTTTTCCCCCTTTATCCTTTGACTTGGAAAGAGGTGAAGAAACAGAGGGGGGCCGGTTCCCGGGCCTCCTCTGGTTCTTTGGAGATGAAGAGGGTGGAACTGCCACCGCATCAGCAACGACAACTTCCACTCCCTCCATCCGCTCCATCCAATGCAGCATATTTGTTTTGAAGGGGGCCAGCAGTGTACTCCTTCTGGGCCCGTGCGCACAGCGGTCCCATATATTTCTTAGACTTCTGGTTCTTGACAGCGTTCCTGCCACTAGACTTAACGGCCTTAGAAGGCTGACCAGAGCCAGCAGGACTCAGCAGAGTGTCTGGGCTTAGTGCAACGGGCGCATGAAGCCTCTGCCTGACGGCAGGTCTTTTGCCCATGGCCATACTTTTGGCACTTAAAGCACCGGAGGGGGAGGGATGTACTTTTTCACTTTCAAGGAGTAGTAACCTCCCCAGATTGTAGTAGGAGGGGTTGGGGTGCCAAACGTCGGGATAATGGTAAGGAGAGGGATCTCCACACCGCCTCGCTTGGAAGCGAAGCGCCTGATGTAAGTCACCCCCTGAGACTTAAGCATCCGTACAAGTTCATCTTCTGACAGTTCTGCAAAAGCTTGATCTGTGATTACGCCTCCTGACGAATTCATAGTTTTGTGGGGTGTCACCTCCACTGGACCACCTCCTCTGTAAGACGAGACTGACAGAGGGAGGCGAACAGAGGCCAGTTAGCTTTCTTGATATTCCAGCGCACCACTGGCGAATCCTCCTCACAGCTGACCGATGACAGGACTCGTTTGAAGTGGTCACTACCACACAGGTCGTCGTGAACCTTCCAGTCAAAGTCCAGCATGAGAGCAGGATCACGCACAGTGAGGTCTAAAACAGACCTAGATCCGGAACCTGGGTTAGAGTACGTAGGTGAGCCATCGTTAAAGACACATAGGTTAAGGTGAGAAAAAAACATCTTCTAACATCCGACCTCTGCCATCATAGTGGTCACTACCCCAAAAGTGAGCGTGACCGTTAAAATCCCCCACGAGAATAAAGGGAGATGGCAGCTGATCTACTAAGTTAACAATATCATTACTACAGACCCGCAACGATGGTGGCAGGTAAACACTGCATATAGTTATGGTCTTCTTCGAGGTAACCCGAGCTGCGACAGCCTGAAGACAGGTGTTGATGCTGACGGGGCTACATAAAATTTGGCTATGAATGAGAAGAGCCACTCTACCCGAGTGCCTCTTCGAATCAGAGCCTTATTATATAACGTGAAAACCATTAAAGGACACAGGGTCAGAAGTCTTCAGGTAAGTCTCCTGAAGAGATAGCACTAAAGGGTTATAGAACTTGACTAAAAGACGTAATTCTTCAAAATTAGCTTGGAAACCACGACAATTCCACTGAAGCAGAGAGTACACGATTATGTCTTATCTGGGGGTGAAGAGATTTCCCCCTTTTTCCTTTGGAAGGAGTTGAAGAAACAGAGAGGGGCCGGCTCTTCGGAAAGGAAGGGAGTGGAGCTGCCGCAGCATTAGCAACGACAACTTCCACTCCCTCCATACGCTACTCCAGTGCAGAATATTGGTTTTGAAGGGGGACATCAGTGTTCCCCGTCTGGGCCCGTGCGCACAGCGGTCACATAGATTTCTTAGACTTCTGTTCCTGGGCAGCGTTCCTGCCGCTAGAGGTAGCGGCCTTAGAAGGCTGACCAGAGCCAGAAGCCTTTGGAGTTTACAGACTAACAGGTTTGGGTAGGGGCTGAGGCGTATGGGCAACAGAAGGCGGCACAACCGGACAGGCAGTGTCCGCCTTCTGCGTTCCCTCTCTCCTCGTCACCACCGGAGGAGGGTTACGCTCCAGGGGCGAGAGGAACCGAGGCTCTGCCCCCAACCAAGAAGTTGGGGTTTGACGTGAAAAGTCTTTGGTGGGGCGCTTGCCTGCCACCGCTACACTGAAAGTATTCACAGAGTTGTTAGAGGTTGGGGCAGCCGCAGCTGCACCAGGGCCTTCAAGCAGTTTTTGGGCATCCAGAAAGGACAGCCCCCTCTCCACATGCACCTGCTGAATCTTGCACTCGGATATCCAACGAGGGCATCATTTATCCGAAGCGATATGCGCCCTCTGGCAATTCACACACAGGACTCAACACAGTGTCCGGGCTTAGTGCAACGGGCGCATGAAGCCTCTGTCTGGCGGCATGTCTTCTGCCCATGGCCATACTTTTGGCACTTAAAGCACCGGAGGGGGAGAGGGACGTACTTTTTCACTTTCAGGGAGTAGTAACCTCCCCAGATGGTAGTAGGATGGATGGGGGTGCCAAACGTCAGGATGATGGTAGGGAGACGGATCTCCACACCACCTCGCTTGAAAGAAAAGCGCCTGACGTAAGTCACCCCCTGAGATTTAAGGTTCCGTACAAGTTCATTTTTCTTACAGTTCTGCCAAAGCTTGATCTTTGATTACACCTCTTGACGAATTCATAGTTTTGTGGGGTGTAACCTGCACTGGAGTGTCTCCGATGAAAGAGAGCCTCAGCAGCCCGTTGGAGTGTGCCCGGGTACGGCACTCCACCAGCAAGTCACCAGACCTGAGGCGCTGGGCGTCAGGCCTGCCAACACGGCTCCTGAGGGTCTCCCCCACCAGAAATGGATGCAGCTTGGAAACATATTTGTCTGTCATTTTGCTATGAACAATGAGGAAGCGAGGCCATACGGACGACCCCTGAAGCGTCGCCTCCTCACAGTCCGAGTCACAGTCATATTCAATGTTGGTGGCTATGTGCCGTTTCTGTGCAAGAGTTGGGTTTTTGTCTTTTCCATATTATAATAGTAGAGATATTTATCACCCGGGGGTCCCCGCCCGCCACCGAGGCCAACAAGGGAAAGTGCAACTGCCGGCGGATCTCCAGCCGACTCACAATGGAGACCGCCCGAAAGATATACTCAAGGGGGTAAGCCCGATTGAACCGTCTGAGCCACCGCCTTCTATTACACGGTGGTTTGCAGGGGAATACAGGCGTAGAGCACCTAATCAGCAGCAGAGGCTATAACAAGGTTCTCTGTATATTAGCCTGCATGTCAACAATGGGATAGTGCTCAACGTGACAAGAGCCGATTGACTAGGTCGGTACGACTAGCCTCCCGTTTAGGCAGAAGTCAAGGCCAAAGTGGAGTGTTTCAGCCACCAGGATCGTCTTCTCCCACGACACGGGTCTCCAAGCACGGCAAACACTTGGGATCCAAAGGATCAAAAGCTCACGAGTATTTTTAAGGACAAATCCAACATGGTAAGACCTAGGTTAGCACAGCTCCTTAGAAACCAGACCATTGAAAAAGACTGAACAACATATCTGCTGACATCAAGTCCTAATCCTGGATAAAGATGGCACACCTCTGCTAGCCCACTCAGTCAGGGACTGAGGGGACTACCCACCCACGCCACGTTGAGGCCGGTGCCCAGTGGGCCTCATAGCTCGCGCCCTGGAAGCGGGGGTCGTTTCACTAATCAAAAGCAAATGCGACACACACACGAATGCAAGGGTTCGACCCGCAGACTCGTTTAACAATGCGCACCATCCAGGCATGACACACCACATGTAACATGTAGCTGAAATAGTATTTTATCTATTTCTAAGATATTTCAGCAGTTGTGTCCTGAACGTTTGGACGTAAGAGGCTACTCTAATATATGCGGGCATCGTGTTCCAAAACTTAGCTCCTGAATAAGACAAGGATGTCTTATAAATATATAGGCGTGGCATGGGTACTACCAGCTAAAATTGTTTCCTGGTACTCTACTACTAATGTCAGCGAAATTAAATATATTAGCGTTGCCGTTTACGAGCATGTCATTTTGTACACGAGATTCAGCTTGTTGTAACTAAATTGCTGCTCAAGTGGCAGGATATCTAGCAGCTTGATTTTTTCGTCAGTTAGTTTTATAGCCCTTCTGTGGAGCAAGTTTAGCCTTTTTAAGTTGGCGTCACTATTGCAGTCCCAAACAATGGTGGCGTAATCTAAATGTGGCTGTATATGGGCACAATAGAAGAGCTTCCTTGTTGGTTCATCAGTGAAATATCTCATATGTGACCCTCTCTCACGAAACCAGTCTTAACTCGCAGTGAGCCAATCAGCACTACACGCAATAATATGTGGTGGAGGTCAATCTGGGTCATTTTCGCTTTTTTGCATAAATGTATTCTACATACACCAAAGTATCGTATGGTTAAAATCTTTATCATGAAAAATGCCATTAAATAGGTTAAAAATTATTTTAAAAGTCTACCCTTGGCCCCAATTATGCTGCACACAGAAACTTCACAGGCTGTTTTCTCAAAATGGCCACCAGAGGCTTTAACAACGTTAAACACTAACAACTTCTACAATTGTTGCACTACAGCATACAGTCATATATCACAGTAATCAGCAAACACTGTAGTTTTCAGAAATGTATATATGTCAAAACATCCAAAATGCGAGTTAAGACTGATTTTGTGAGAGAGGGTCACATATTTTATAACAGGAATACATTTTTAGATACTGTGTTACATGCTTTAGTTATATGACTCTGCCAGCACAACTTGTCGTCTATGATAATGCCAAGCAGGCACTGTTCTCTGACTTGTTCAACAGTCTGGCCATTAAACGAAAGCATAAGGGCAGGTGGATTTAGCTGATGTTTCTGCTTGGTTGTAACTAACATACATTTAATTTTATCAGGGTTTGGTATCATGGAATTGTTTTACACCATTCAGATACATCGTTCAAGCTTTTTTGTAGTGACTGAATCATACAGGTTACATTTGATGATGAAACGTCAAGTGTTCTAACGTCAGCAAAGAGCCTGCAAATGACGTTGGGTCAGATATATGTAAAGAAAGATCATTTATAAAAATAGAAATCAATATTGGGCCAAGAACTGACCCTTGTAGTACCCCGTTCTGTATCACCCCTTCTACTGAGTTTGTTTCATTTCCATATACGTATTGTGCACGCCCGTCCATATATTATGTAAGAAACTCAAGGGTGCCAACACTTAACTGATAAACAGCACGCTTTTGAATCAGTTTATCGTGATTAACTATGTCAAATTGAGCGAGAGAGAGAGAGAGAGAGAGAGAGAGAGAGAGAGAGAGAGAGAGAGAGAGAGAGAGAGAGAGAGAGAGAGAGAGAGAGAGAGAGAGAGAGCATTTTGTAACCCATTACATCCTGAGGCTAAATTTTTCAGAATGCGCTTAGTGTCTTACGAAGGCTAAATTACAGATCAGAAGATAAATCAACAATATTAGTTCAAGAATAGCTTGGCACCTCAGGATGAAATGGGTGGTTTATAATTTCCAGTCCTTTCTTACAATTGCTAGTAAGTCCTGTGAATTTGACGACAACATCGCCTTCTACGTCTGCCTTTGTCTCACACCGGTACGAGTCTGTAGAACCGCAGACTTCTGGTGCCGTGATAGTGTACGTTTTACGAAAAGCGCGCTGAGGAGTTGACGAACCCGAAAAAGTGAGCTTTGTTCCACCCGTCATCGTGTTAAGTTCCTTGACTCCAGGGGTGTGGTACACCTCAACGGAAGCGGGGCGTGGATCTCCTCCGAACGCTTCACAAATCAATTGCAGGCGTTGCCCTGCTTCAGCTTGCTGGCTGTCGTCATCCCCAATACGCAGGAGTCTGATGCTGATTACTGATTTCCCTGTAACAAAACGTGTTATCCCTTTACTGTCAGTTGAAGCAGGTTGCGTTTCTGCAGTCTGAAATGCCACACAAAATCCGGGCGGCCGCTCGGGAAAGATGGATCTAAAGAGGCATCAGGAAAAAAAAAACATAAATAGCTCGAGATGATCTTTATGAGCCCCCGTAGTTCTTTTTCTTCTGCAGCTCTATTCACTTTTTCCCGGCATTAGAGGGGTTAACTCTTTGGGCGTAGGTAACTCTTTCGTCCAGATGATTCTTGCAGCAATCGACAACCAACGACTTAGCAATTACATAGACTAAAAGCACTGCTAGCAGCCGACAAGTTAAAGCGACCTACTCCAGACAGGAAAGGGTTAACAGTTCACAATGTTTCCTATACTACTGTTCTTAACGTATGTTTAGTTCCCAGGGTCACCCTGGTCAGCCCCACAGGGTGGGTTATCCCCTTATTGTGGGGCATGTGTTTCTGTCTACCCTTGGTCCATTCACCTGTATGTTCATTTTTTAAACTCTCCCTACTGTCTGCGCTGCGTGTAGCTCTTGATATTGGATGTATGTTACTAAATGTTCTTATGTTTATTTAGCGTATTAGACCGGCTGGCGACATACATTTAATATTCTGTTTAGTGTTTTCCTTTCTTTCACAAGCAGTGCAGGCACGTCATAAGAAAGTCTTGTTGCTGTCGAGATGTTAAGCAATTTACAACCAACCAACCAACCGATCTAAAGTATGACTTACAATAATCCTAGACATAAGAGCAAAATTCACTTATGACGTTTAATGTAAAATGAAATACTTGTCTGCTCTAATGCTTCTTCTGTGTGCGCAGGAGAGTTCATTTCCTTTACGCCATAAGTCAATTACAAAGCGTATGCAAAGAAGTACCCAACGGAGAAAGAAACACGCTTAGAAAAGACGGGTACAACACAATTTATTAACATTTCGGGTAAATACCCTTTGTCAAAATAGACAAACAAACAAACAGAGAGATTAGCCGCTACTTATCTTCATTGGCAGAAGGAATGTGGCAACTGAAGGAGGTGACGTAAAATAAAAGAAAAGGAAGAACAAAAGTGCGGAAAAAGTAAAAATAACGTCAACGAAAAATCGTAAGAGAGAGACTCGGAAAGAACCTGAACACGGGAGACAAGAGTGTGTGCAAGCACGTGCAGGAGCGAGTAAAAGAAAGGCGTGTAGGTGAGGCCAGAGAAAGAGAGAGAGAGAGAGAGAGAGAGAGAGAGAGAGAGAGAGAGAGAGAGAGAGAGAGAGAGAGAGAGAGAGAGAGAGAGATGATGATGATGATGAAACGTTTTTATTCGGGATAAAAAGTTTTAGGCATAGCAATGCCTATCTTCCAAACTGTCCTGCTACTCTACACATATTAAAAATACATCAGACGATACACCAAAAGATAAAACATATGTAAGTAAAAAGACCCATCCCCCCGCCCACCTCCACCACTCAGAGGGAAAAAAATAGAAATAATTTTTTTTTTTAAAAATATATAATTATATACACAGGTATGAACCTGACATGTTAATGCAGACAGTCGAGCTATTACATAATCTGCAGCAACAGTAGAAGAGTATTAGGTAATAGGAAACTTGTCACTAACTATACGAATAGTAGCATAAGGGAGCCGAACATACTATTACTTCTGAAGTAAATATTTATGGAGGCGATCTTTGAAGACGCTAATCTTACAAATTGATTTCAGGTGTGGAGGTAACATATTCCACGCTTTAGCGCCTGAAAAAGACAGACTGGTTTTACAGATGTCTAATCTAATTTTTTGAAGGTGGATCGAACTATTTCTCCTGTTTTTCCTATTATTGTCGGAAAATAGAGTTTTTAGATAGGGTGGGGCTTTTCCGTGCATGATCTTGTGCAGTAGAACACAGCGATTAAATTCAAACTGTTTCTTCAATGTTAGTAACTTGAGAGATTTTAATTTTTCATCAGTCGAAGTAGGACCGGGAAGTATTAATTTAATGCCCCGACGATACAAGGAATTAACTTTTTTCATGTGAACTTCGCTGCATCCATCCCAGACGGTAGAACTGTAGTCACAATGCGTTTTGATATGCGCATGGAAAAAGAGTTTACGGATATCAGTATTAACTATATGGCGTAGTTTTGATAACAGGAACAGATTTTTGGAGAGTGTTTTGCATATTGAGTCAGTATGCGGCTCCCAGCTTAATTGGTTGTTCACTATAACGCCTAATAAGCGATGCCTAGTTACTTGTTCAACAACTGTCTATCTAAGGAGAGTGTTAAAGGTGGTAGGCCATGCTGGTGTTTCTGACGTATAGTAACTAACATGCTCTTTGTTTTTGGAATACTAATAATCATGTGATTATCACTGCACCAGCCTGCTACTTCATCAAGACTTTGTTGGAGTACCTTATTAATGGTTGTGATATCTTTATAAGATGTGTGTATGGTCGTGTCATCTGCGAACAGAGAGAGAGAGAGAGAGAGAGAGAGAGAGAGAGAGAGAGAGAGAGAGAGAGAGAGAGAGAGAGAGAGAGAGAGACTTCTTTGCATATTACACGCTTGGCAGTCACCTTTTTGGTCTGGAAAGGGTATGCAGCATATCGGCTGCAAATTTAGTATCAAAGCGTATGCAACATATCGCAGTGGCGGATACAGGGGGAGGGGGTGGGCAGAGGTCCCGCCCCCCCCCTCCCCCGTCTGTTCTGACCTCCCCCCCAAAAAAAAAAAAAAAAATGTGGTGGGGGGAGGGGGGGAGGGGGGGGTGTGGTGTGGATGGTTATTTGTGGAACTTGTGTTTTCATATTCGATGGTTCTTCTTTTCTTGTACGGTGTATTTAACAATTATCTCACGGGATCGGTGGGTGGGCCTAGCGTGTTCATGGACCTATTGTCAAATATTCTCTACAACCAACTCTAAAACTGGGAAGAAAGAAGCCAGCTCTAAAACTGGGAAGTTGGAATGCCCGGACAATGTTGGCTGCACTTTCCGTAAACATTGACGACATCAGCAATGCCAGGAAAACCTCGAGTGTGGATAAATTCGAAGCTGAATGTGAAAACAAAGATTGCTGTGCACAATGACTGCGTCATCTACACACTACTATACGGCAGGGAGACATGGACAACATATGCTAGACAGGAGAAAAGGCTCAACACCTTCCACCTGAGAAGCATCCGCCGTATCCTGAGCATATCTTGGCAAGATAGAGTGACCAACACCGAAGTGCTGTCACGCGCTGACCTTTCTAGCATGTAGGGGTTACTCAGACAGCGCAGACTGCTCTAGCTCGGCCACGTTCGCCGCATGGAAGATGGTCGCATCCCAAAACGGAGAACTGGCAGCTAGGAGAAAAAAACACTGGAGGAGGTTTGTTGAAATGACGTCCAACCTGGTTGTTGTATCCGAGGCGGATCGAACGAACATGCTCCTCATAGCCTCACACATTTCAGCATAGGCATCCTTTGGCAAAATACATCCCACTTCATCCGCCGCAAAATGACAGAATCCTTTTTCGCGGACAGGCTTGGCACTTACCATCCGCGCGGCTTGAACATTCGCCCCTAGGGGTATGCTCGGCCTGATGGGTAGTTGGTGCCAGACTTGACCTCACTGTTGATACTGGATGCTACCTTTGAGTGTTTTTGTGTGTGTGTGTGTGTGTGTGTGTGTGTGTGTGTGTGTGTGTGTGTGTGTGTGTGTGTGTGTGTGTGTGTGTGTGCATGTGCGTGAGCTGCAGCAGGCACGAGTGAATGCGAATGTATGCAGTGACGTGTATGTATATAGACGTAAGTTTTGTGGTACGTGTTTTGTGCATGTGTATTTGCGTCATTATGTGTGTGTAACGCACGCAGACTTGCCCACAGTCGCACGTACAGACTCTCCCGCAACAGACGCATACACCGCCACTGACTCAGACGGGCGCATTCATGCGGTAAAACACAACACACGGGCTCCCTTTCTAAAGTGACTTTTATACAATAAGAAAAGAAACGCTTAAAAGATTATCAGACTATATACACTCCACCTTCCCCACTGTATCCAAATCACATTCACACAAATCACAATATCTTTGCCAGGCTAGGTTTTAGTTTCACACTGTCTCCAACCTGTTTGATGTTATTGCCTGGTTACGTTGGTCCTTCTCACGTCTAGGCGTGAAAGTCCTTCGTCGTACGCTTCTTCTTGCCGTCCTGTCTCTTTGGCACGGACGTCCTCGTTCTCGTACTGTTGCGCAGTTCTCGCGTTGACTCGGGTGTCTTGGTCCCGGTCAGACTCACTCTCAGTGAAGAGTTGGAGGGATGACCTCACGTTAGGTCCCACCTGTGACTCGACGTCTCGCCGTCCGTCGTTCCGCTCTTTACAAGAATTCTGAATAGACAACAAAAGTCCCAACGTAACACTTGCTAAACACACCACATATTGGATAAATGAGAAACGTCACGTAACCTGGCTGATACAAATAACTCACACGTTCATTCACACACACACACGTGCTTCATAAACTGTCTACTTCCGTAACACCCCCATATTTGTCACTATCTTGGAACAGACTATAGCCTAACACTCTTGCTATACATTACTCTATACACGGGAAAAGACTATGCTTAACCAACCACGTACTATCTTCATAGCGGCTTAAGCATACACACCTTACATTCTTTTAGTTATCTATCTCGGTAACAACTGTATACAAAAATACCGGTTACTTCCCCGAATTCTAAACATACATAACTAAACCAAACCGGAACACCGCTATACAACCACATTACTCTTGCCAACGCATACTGTCTTTAACTAAACAACTATCACTACTACATTTATAGAAACATGCCTGAAATCTAGGCTTCCGAGTCTTGGAATGCGGGCTAGGTACCTCAAACACAACCGTTCCATACGACAAGACAGCCCGTACTCCCGATCTAGACCTCTGACAGACACAGCTTCCGCCTAGAACTCACTAAACAGAACTCACTAAAAATCCCGTGCTAACCATGTCCTACAGATTTCACGTGCATCTAGTGCCACACGGACTATCGGCACAAACAAACCGTTAACAAAACCCGTACCGTACTAATCCTACTGTGTGAGCACTATGCACAGGCATAGAGCTTCATCACAGTGTGTGTGTTGTTTTTTTGTTTTTTTTACGTCATTCTAAATTCTCTCTATACAGGATGACGTCTTTTCTTTATGTCGTGTTCTTTTCTGTTCTACGTTTGTTTCCATGTCACCTGAGGAAGGATCTTTGATCCGAAACGTCGTTATTTGTTTCTATTTTAAAGGGTTTTATACCACTATCTTGTGTTTTTCTTTCACTATAAACAGTCTGTGTGTCAGGGAGAGGGTCACTGCTGGCACTGTTAGCAGCAGAATCTGATATTTTGCTGCCTTCGATGCCCACATGGCCCGGGACCCAAATAAAAATGATGTCATAATATTCCTTCATCAAATCTGCGTAGAGCTCTCTAATCTGCACCAGCAGTGGATGGTCTGTTCCCGCGCCCTGAAGAGCCTGCAGGGCAGAAAGAGAGTCAGACAGAATCAGGAAGTTCCTTTCCCGAGACTGATAGGCATGCTTGAGTGCCAGCAGAATTGCGTGCAGTTCTGCACTAAATACAGAGGAATGGTCAGGGAGACGGAGCTTAAATGTCTCATCACGGCGGCTGCCGCAGCGGAAAGGTAGACTGTCGGACACCGTAGGAAGAGCTTCATACAGCTAGTTCCCTTCCTCTTTGTCCCACTCGGACTGCCATTCGCGGGCTATGTACGTAGTAATCACAGGTGTAAAAGCACAATAAACAGTCTGTGTGTCAGGGACAGAGTCATTGCGGGCACTGTTGGCAGCAGAATCTGCGATTCTGTTGCCTTCGATGCCCACATGGCCCGGGACCCAAATAAAAATGATGTCATAATATTCCTTCATCAATTCTGCGTAGAACTCTCTAATCTGCACCAGCAGTGGGTGGTCTGTTCCCGCGCCCTGAAGGGCCTGCAGGGCAGAAAGAGAGAGTTTCTTTCCCGAGACTGACAGGCATGCTTGAGTGCCAGCAGAATTGCCTGCAGTTCTGCACTCTCTCTTTCTCTCTTGGCTTGACTTCGCGAACGAAGATTCTATAGGGCTTGCCCACGTCGTACGCAGGCATGTTCGTGGCTGCGGAAGTTAATCCGGGACAGGCAGGTTCAACCGCAGTGGCTGCAGGGGAAGGTCTGGTCAGGGTTCTGAGTTACGACAACTGTGTTTTTTTCTCCTGAGCCGCTTGTCCTTAAGGTTAGCTCTGCGAGAGTCCTCAAAGGAGACGACTGCCTTGTAAATAGTGGAGCGCCAGGTGTCACGGTCAGCAGCAAGCAAAGACCACTGGCGGTGGTCTTTTTGGCAGACACTAAGTGACTTCTTGAGACCGTCTTTGTATCTCTTCTTTGGTGCCCCTCTGTCTCGGTGTCCAGTGGCGAGCTCTTGGGTAGGCGATGATCCTCTATCCTGGAGACGTGCCCCGCCCAGCGAAGCTGTGTCCGCAGCAGCAAAGCCTCGATGCTCACAGTTTCCGCCTGTTCAAGGACCTCGACGTTGGTGACATAGTCACTCCAGTGAATGCTGATGATGGTACGCAGGCAGCGCTGGTGAAAGCGTTTGAGGAGTCGTAGCTGGCTGCGGTAGAGGGCCCAGGACTCGCAACCGTACAGCAGGGTGGTGAGGACGACAGCTCTGTACACGCTGATCTTGGTGCCTTTTTTCAGCTGTAGATTCTGCCACACCCGCTTCAATAGTCGCCCGAAAGCACTGTTCGCTTTTGCCAGCCTGTTGTCCAGCTCCCGTCCAGCTTGGCGTTTGATGTGATGATGCAGCCAAGGTAGGTAAACTGGTGTACAAACTTCAATTCGGACTCGCAGATGGTGATTAGGGGAGGGCGATGCTCCTCCTTGGGTGCTGGCTGATGAAGGACCTCTGTCTTTTTCAGACTGACCTCGAGTCCAAAGAGCTGGGCAGCATCTGCGAAGCAGGACGTGATGCGCTGTAAGGCTCTCTCTGTGTGTGCAACGAGGGCAGCGTCATCAGCAAAGAGCAGCTCACGAAACAATCGGTCTAGGGTTTTGGTGTGGGCCTGCAGTCGTCTGAGGTTGAACAGGCTGCCATCGAGACGATATCTGATGTACAATGTGTCATCATCGTCGAGGTCCACTGTGGCCTGCTTCAACATCATGCTAAAGAAGATGGTGAAAAGGGTCGGTGCCAGCACGCAGCCCTGCTTCACGCCGTTGAGAATGGGAAATGGTTCTGATAGGTCACTATTTATTCTGACCTGGCCTTGCCGGTCCTCGTGGAGCTGGACGATCATGCTGAGGAACTTTGGGGGACAGTCAAGTCGCTCCAGGATCTGCCACATGCCTTGCCAGCTCACAGTGTCAAACGCTTTTGTTAGGTCGACAAACGTTACATACAGCCCTTTGTTCTGCTCACGGCACTTCTCTTGAAGATGTCTCAGCACAAAGACCATGTCTGTGGTACTCCTGTTGGCTCTATAGCCACACTGGCCCTCTGGGAGGTGGTCTTCAGCGATGGCAGGTACCAGCCGATTCAGGAGCAGACTTGCGAGAATTTTCCCGGCAATGGACAGCAGGGTAATACCACGATAATTAGAGCAGGCAGACTTCTCTTCTTTGTTCTTGTACGGGGTGATGATGACTGCATCACGGAGATCCTTTGGTAGTGTTCCTTTTTCCCAGCAGCAGAGAAAGAGGTCATGGAGCTTGTTGTGCAACGCTGGGCCTCCATGTTTCCAGATCTCTGACGGGATTCCGTCAATGCCTGCTGCTTTGCCCCTCTTGAGCTGGTGGATGGCTGTGAGGGTCTCTTCGGCGGTGGACGGTTCGTCCAATTCAACCTTTAGTGGGAGGTGTGGGATTTGGAGGATGACTGTTTCTTGAACAGTGCGCTCAGCGCTGAAGATGTCCTGAAAGTATTCCGACCAGCGGTTCAAGATGGAGGTGTTATTTGTGAGGAGTGCCTGTCCATCAGCGCTTCGCAGGGGACTTTGTACCAGGTGCCTGGGGCCATACACTGCTTTCAGTGCTTCGTAGAAGCCCCTGTAGTCACCGTTGTCAGCGCAAAGCTGGGTCCTCTGTGCGAGTCTGGACCACCACTCGTTTTGGGGCTCTCTAAGCTTACGCTGGAAACTGCTGCAGACGAGGCGGAAAGCAGACTTATTCACAGTGCAGGAAGGCTGGGCTAGGTGGGCCTAGTGGGCGGCTCTTTTTTTTGTTGTTGTTTGCTACGAGTTCCTGGATCTCTACGTCGTTTTCGTCAAACCAGTCTTTGTTCCTCTTTCTAACAAAGCCAAAGACTTCCACAAAAGATTTTACAATAGCAGTTTTCAGTTGTTCTCAGAGTGTTTCACGGGAGGAGTCTGCTGGATCAACTGTCTTTGAGCATGTGCTGTAAATCTGCCTGAAGGGCAGCTTTCTTGTCGTCACGCTGAAGGCTGGCAACATCAAGCTTTTTCTTCGGGGGTGTGTGTGTGGGGGGGCTTTCTTGGGTTTCAGCTTCAGGCGGAGCCTGAGTTTGCAGCGGACAAGGCGGTGGTCAGTGTGGCACTCTGCGCTGGGCATCACTCTGGTGAGGAGGACGTCACTGCGGTCCCTCTGGGCTTTGCTGGGAAGTAGTGTTGGTGAGGACAAGTTGCTGCTCTGCACAGAACTCCAACAGTAGGCGGCCATTGTCATTGCAGTTCCCAACGCCATGCTTGCCGAGGACTCCTTTCCAGGCTTCAGAGTCTTGGCCCACTTTGGCGTTGAAGTCGCCAAGGATGGTGACTTTGTCGTCTGCAGGGGTGCTCTGTAGGAGGCTGCGCAGGTCAGAGTAGAACTTGTCATTTTCTGCAGGCTCTGCCAGAAGGGGTGGGGAGTACACACTGAGAAGGGTGACGTATTGCTGGTGTCTCAGTGGGAGGCGCATGGACATGATGTGGTCGGAGTGACCTGTTGGTAGGTTTTCAAGCTTAGTCGCACTGGGGGGTCTTGACCATGAAGCCCACGCCTGAGAGCCGTCTTTCTGATGCAGGCCTGCCTGCCCAGTAGAGGGTGTAGCCAGCGCCAAGTTCTTGGAGGCTGCCTTCCTCCGGGAAGCGTACGTTGCTGAGCGCAGCGATGTCGATGTTTAACCTCCGCAATTCATGGGCAATGAGGGCGGAGCGACGTTCAGGGCGTCCTCTGTCTGCTGTGTCGAGCATGTTTTGGATGTTCCAGCATGCTACGTTGAGTCCGGTCGTGGTCGTCATGAGAGTGGATCCGTTGTTTTTTCTTGTTTTCTGACCGCAGGAGAGGATGCCCGGTGACCGCGGCTAGCAAAAAAGGGGTTACGTGGGGATGAGCTTTGGTTAAGCCACATTTTCGAGGCCCCTCTCCGTGTGGAGCAAGCAGTGCTGTCCCTAGAGAAGGCTGCTTCGTCGTTCAGGGTGTGCCGAGTGAAGTTGTCATCCCCAGGTCAACATCAGGCGACCAATATCCTGAACCGCCTGCATGCAGGTTTGAGACCGTGGCTTCCAGTGGCATCTTTCACCTGCCGTTTTGCCCCTTGCCCATCGCTACAGGACTTGGAAAGGTCGGTGTCATGGTCCGTGGGCGTTTCCTAAAGCCTGCGCGGTGGAGCGTTTGGGTGGAGTGCAGTGTGCGCAGTACTGGCCCCACCCTTTTAACCCTTGGTTCGTCTGCCATGACCTAGCAAGCTGGGACGGTGGCATCGAGGTCCTCGGGTCGTAGGTTTTATATCAGCCTCTCCTTGTCCTAGTCTCTGGCTCAAAAACCTTCCCCGGAGCTCTCCACTAAATACAGAGGAATGGTCAGGGAGGCGGAGCTTAAATGGGCGTCTAGGATGGCGAGAAGACACTGCAGCCGCAGCCACTCTCCCATCCTCAGCCTTGGACCCATCCGTATAAAGACGACAATAGCCAGGAAAACTTGAAATGAGTTCATTGAGGCTCTGTTGGTATATGGCTGGTGGAGTGCAGTCTTTCTTGTGGGCGGTCAAGTCCAGCAAGATGTCAGGAACTGGTAATAGCCAGGGTGTAGTGATGTGTTGCAGAGATTCCAAAACTTTGTCCAGGTCCACTCCGGCCACCTGCAGATGAGATCGGACACGGAAGGAAAGTGGACGGACAGCTCCCGGATGGGCATCGTAAATCTCTGCAAACGACTGGTTAAAAACACAATCATAGGCAGGATTGTCTGGATGGGCCTTCACCGTCAGAAAGTAGCTGAGCATGAGGCGGATGCAGCGAATCTTGAGAGAAGCCTTTCCTCGGCATACAGACTAGGAGCTGGAGATGTCATGAAGGCTCCCAGACATATGCGTAGATTTTGAGGGTGAATTGTATTCAGACGCTGTAGAACAGACTTAGAAGCCGAGCCATATACCACAGAGCCATAATCCATCTTGTACCGAACAAGGGCCCAGTACAGTCGAAGTAAGACAATGCGGTCTGCACCCCAGTCAGTACGACCAACGACACGAAGAAGGTCGAGGGTCTTCTGACAAGAGGTTCTAAGGTAATTAATATGTTTCCAGAAGGTCAGTCTTTTGTCAAAGTTGACCCCCAGAAACTTTGCCTACTAGGCCACCTTAATTGGCACTCCAGCAATGCTCAGGCTAGGTTCTTTAAAAAAATCGTCTGGTTAGTAAAATGCGCACAGACTGTCTTGGAGGGCAAGAACCTGAATCCGTTGAGAGACACCATTCCCTGGATGAGATCAACGCACAGCTGCAAGCGCCTCTCAAGGGACGCAAGCCCTCGACTTCGTGCACACAAAGCAAAGTCGTCCACAGACAAAGAGCATTCAGAATCATCCTTGACGGCCTTTACAATGTTATTAATTTTAATGCTAAATAAAACAGGAGATAAAATGCTGCCCTCCGGGACACCTATCTCCTGTTCGAAGGAGTCGCAGAGGGTGGAGCCCACACGGACATGGAACGAACGGTTAGACAAAAAATTTGTGAATAAAAACGGACAGGTGCCCTTTAAAACTCATGTCCGACAAATCAGACATTATACCATACTTCCAGGTAGTGTCGTATGCCTTCTCAAGATCGAAGAAAATTTCATATACATGCTGTTTGTTGACAAAAGCATCTCGGATAAACGACTCAAAGCGGACTAGATGGTCAGTTGTACTACGAAAGCGCCGGAAACCGCATTGGAGGACTGTGATGAGACCATGTGACTCCAGACGCCACACCAGGCGGGCGTTGACCAAACGTTTTATAGTTTTGCATAAACATGATGTCAAAGCGATTGGCCGGTAGTTGCCCGGTTCAAAAGGATCATTACCCGGCTAGGGGATTGGCACAACCACTCCCTGACGCCAAGACGGCGGAAAATGACCGGTTATCCAGATATGGTTAAAGGCCTTGAGAAGTATACGGAGTGCATCACCAGGCAGATGTGTTAGGAGCTGATAGTGGATGGTATCTCATCCAGCAGCAGAGTCAGGACTACTGGGAAGTGGTCACTACCACACAGGTCGTCGTGAACCTTCCAATCAAAGTCCAGCATGAAAGAAGGATCACACACAGTGAGATCTAGAACAGAACTAGATCCTGAACCTGAGATAGATTGATTGATTGTACATTGCTTAACGTCCCGACAGCAACAAGACTTTCTCAGGACGTGGTGAATCGTTAAAGACACATAGGTTAAGTTCAGAAAAAAAAACATCTTCTAACATCTGACCTCTTCCATCATAGTGGTCACTACCCCAAAGGTGAGCGTGACCGTTAAAATCCCCAATTAGAATAAAGGGAGGGGGCAGCTGATCTACTAAGTTAAAAATATCAGTACTACAGACCTGCAGGGATGGTGTCAGGTAAACACTGCATATGGTTATGGTCTTTTTCAAGGTAACCCGAGCTGCGACAGCCTGAAGACAGGTGTTGATGCTAACGTGGCTACATACAATTTGGCTACTAATAAAAGAGCCACTCCACCCGAGTGCCTCACTGAATCAGAGCCTTTATGTATAGCGTTAAAAACATTAAAGTACACAGGGTAAGAAGTCTTCAGGTATGTTTCCTGAAGAGATATTACTGAGGGGTTTTAGGATTTGACTAAAAGACGTAATTCGTCATAGTTAGCTTCAAAACCACAATTCCACTAAAGCAGAGAGTACATGATTATGTCTGATCTGGAGTTGAAGCGTTTTTTCCCCCTTTTTCCATTGCCTTGGAAGGAATTGAAGAAACAGAGGGGGGCCGGCTCCCTGACCTCCTCTGGTTCTTCGGAGATGAAGGGGGTGGAGCTGCCGCAGCATCAGCAACAACAACTTCCCCGCCCTCCATCCGCTCCCCCAATGCAGCATTTTTGTTTTGAAGGGGGACATCAGTGTTCACCTTCTGGGACCGTGCGCACAGCGGTCCCGTAGATTTCTTAGACTTCTGGTCCTGGGCAGCGTTCCTTAGAAGGCTGACCAGAGCCAGAAGCCTTTGGAGTTGACAGACTAACAGGTTTGTGTGGGGGCTGAGGCTTAGGGGCAACAGAAGGCGGCAATACCGGACCGGCAGTGTCCGCCCTCTGCGTTCCCTGGCTCCTCGTCACCACCGGAGGAGGGTTACGCTCCAGGGGCGAGAGGAGCCGAGTCTCCGCCCCCAACCAAGAAGTGTTTGGTGGGGCGCTTGCCTGCCACCGCTGCACTGAAAGTATACACAGAGGTGTTAGAGGTTGGGGCACCAGGGCCTTCAACCAGTTTTTGGCGTTCAAAAAGGACAGCCCCTTCTCCACACGCACTTGCTGAATCCTGCACTCGGATATCGAACTAGGGCATTTCTTGTCCGAAGCCATAGCAATTCACACACAGTGGGATGGCTGTGCAGGACTCAGGAGAGTGTCCGGGCTTAGTGCAACGGGCGCACGAAGCCTCTGCCTGGCGGCATGTCTTCTGCTCATGGCCATACTTTTAGCACTTAATGCACCGGAGGGGGAGAGGGACGTACTTTTTCACTTTCAAGGAGTAGTAACCTCCCCAGATGGTAGTTGGAGGGGTGCCAAACGTCAGGATGATGGTTGGGAGACTAGAAACTGGAGAAGTAACCAACACCTGAAGTCAGGGGAAGAAAATATGTCGAAGGCAGTAGCAGACAAGCGGGCACCCAAAAAGGAGTGCAGCAACTCCATCAGACCAGTAACCACGTACATTTGTGATCTTTGCAGCAGGGGCTGCCATTGCCGCTTTGGTCTCTACAATCACAAAAGATGTTGCTTCAAATCCAGCTGAGCATGCAATCAGATCAAAACAACTAGGATGGTCTATGGTCGATTCAGAACGACAGAGGCATATTAGTGAAATATCCTCACTGTGGCACAGTGATGATCTGGATCTGTCACAGTACTTCAACAGCCATAGAGTGCCATGTACCCCTGCACTCACAGGGGTTCATGTAAATCAGTGCTTCTTACTGTGCGATATAATCCTCATTACATTCTCAGACTGAGGCAGCCATTTGGCAATAAGCCGCTGACTGCTGGTCAACCCCAGCGTTGGGAAAGTGTCCGACCTTTGTTGATCTGGGGCCCAACTCAATACCTCAGCAAGTCATAGAGTTTCATGTGTCTCTTGAGTTACAGGGGTTCATGAGAAGTATTACCTCTTTCTGTGCGATACCATTTTCATTGCATTCTCATGCGTGGCAGTTATCTAGGTTTAAGTGTAGTTTCTGTGATCACCTAAGCGAGAAATCAACTGCGCTGTTAGTGTTACCCGCGGGGTGAGCAGTCGACTGGCTCGGGTGTCAAAGTTGATTGATAAACCCCAAATCCTGTCACACATCACTCTCTGAGCACAGCGGGTCTCCAGTCTCACTCAGATTGCGTAGCTTAGTCTTTTTTAGGTAGGACCCGTGGACGTGCACCAGTGCCCATGAGGGTAGCTATGTCGTCATTGATGTGTGTCAGCTGAGGGGAGGTGTAAAATGTCTTGATTTTGATCACATCTAACTCTTTAAATAATCGTCAGCCAGTGTAAGAGGTATACATCAAAGGTGAACATGACTATTTTTGTGATCTGTGTCTGTGTTCCTCATTATGGGGTAGGTTTGTTGTTGGTGTATAAATCTGTATAACAATTTTCGCCAGTGGCTGTGTTGTTCCTAAGATGAAGGAGTAATTGGTAGTGTAGTGCTGTTGGCAAACACCCGGGTCTGCCCTGGGGGACTTGGGTCGGGTTAACTACCTTTCAGTTCCCAGGGTCATAGGGTGGGTTTTCCCTATATTTTGGGGCATGTGTTTCTGCCTAACCTTGGTCCATTCACCTGTATTTTTGATTTTTAACTCTCCCTACTCTCTGCGCTGCCTGTAGCTCTTGATATTGGATGTGTGTTGCTGAATGGTCTTAGGCTTATTTAGCGCATTAGACCGGCTGGCGACATACATTCAATATTATGTTTATTTTTTTTCTTTTCACAAACAGTGCAGGCACGTCCTGAGAAAGTTTTGTTGCTGTTGAGACGTTAAGAAATGTACAACCTACAGCCTTGTTGTCAATTCTGCAGTGATTGCTCCTGCAGAAACGCCACGTAGAACATTCTTTTCAATAAGAAAATTAACATTAAGAAAATTAACACCATATAAGAATCAGAAGTGCCCGATTAATCTTGTTTTGTTAGGGAGGTGGGGTGGAGGTGTCGCTGAAGACAAGTGCATGTAGATAATCAGCCCTTCCTTTTATAAAATGCCAAAGCAGTGCTGTGGCCCGATATAAAAAAAGACACGTTGTAACAAAATAAAAACTTCACCTCTGACAACTATGTATGGGAAAAAAGACAAGAAAAAATAAATTAACACGCGTAGAGGGAACGGTTACAACAAGATAGTACAATTGTAAAGAAAATCACAAAACGAAAAGCATCAAGAAAGAATAATTTCAACACACCGTATTTGTAGTTGTTCATTTTAAGCGTGTTTCTTTCCTGTTATGATTTTATGCTCGCATGATAGTCACTGTTTTGGTTTGGTTTTCTTTTGTATGACACAGTGTGGAAAACGTAGGGGGGGGGGGGGGGAGGGAGGGGGGATGGCTATTGTGTCGCCCCGTCGAGACACGTTTAGTTCCGCCCCTGTGTCGGTTGCTTATTCAGTAACAAATCGTATGCGGTATATCGGCTGCGACATTCAGTAACAAAACATATGCAGCATATCGGTTGCACATTCAGTAACAAAGCGTATGCAACATATCGGCTGCACATTTAGCAACAAAGCGTATGCCGCATATCGGCTGCACATGCAGTAACATGTTGTACCTTTGGTCAACGGGTAATGTTCGATTGCCCTAGCTTGAAGGTTCTGTAGTGACGCAGACTTCAAACAAGATAATGGGATGAATCATAACCCACAAAATCTCTTCTACATAAAGGTTTGGCTGTCTAAATATGTGCTGCTTTTATCACTAGTGATGCTTTCTGGAGCCTGATGCTCTATATACTCTGTAATCCAACAGTTACAATGCGAAACTAAAATGTTTCTTACTTCAACATTGCATGAATATGAGTGGAATTTAAAAAAAAAAATGGGGGGGGGGGGGGAGGGGTAAAGTGGCCATTCCAAAGATGAGGTCACAACGCCTTTTTTGTTGTAACGGTTCTAAGGCAAAATCTCGATGTATCCTAATCGTGTTATCATTAGGACATAGCCGGTTTGCTATGTCCCCAGTTTGTAAGCTAACTTATCTTGTCGCTTTGTCTAGACTAGTACAAACTGTCTGAACGTCAACAAGAATTTTGCAGATATGTTGCGTAGTTGTCTTTATTTTACGTGTGGAAATTGGCCGATTACGTGATCGCGACCTTTCGGACTCGGCCGCAAAACGCCATTGCCGCATTTTTATATCCCTTCTTTTTGTAGAAGAGACATTTTAGGATGTGTCGCGGTAAGACAAATTCAATAGCATGCCCATGACGACATAGGCGGGCACGCATCAGCCAGCTGAAGTAACAAGATAACAAAAAAAAAAAGACAAAGCCCTTAGGGCTTACGTGTATGACTAATCTACATAACAAGTGTGACCGTTACCTTTCCAACATTTAAATGGTTTTGAGCCGCCTATCCAGATGCCATTCGTTTCGAATGAGTTTAAATAATAATACTTATGTATATTTTTAGGGCTTATGTATATGAGTTACTGATATCTCTTGTCATCATCTTCATTTGTGGTAAATCTTTCTCGCATTTGGATGAGAATAAACTTGGCGAGAATAGGACTACCTTCACTGACGTTGTCAACGTGAAAATCGAGTAGGGTGAATAAACGCATAGAACAAAGAAACGGAGAAACTGTGATATACGTGAACCCCCGCCCCCCCCCCCACCCTCACCCTCACCCCTCCCCCTCCCCCTCCCCCCTTACCCCCCCCCCCCCCCCCCGTCGCCTCACCCCCCATATCGTTTACATCTGGCCGAGAAATCCATTCCAGAAAAAAAAAAAAACTGACAAATATCGTAAGAGCTCTTTTTGGGCTGGAAATGAGTCACGTGACCAGTTTTACAGCTTGCCGTTGGCTGCAAGGGTCATTCCTGTCTACTTATTGGCGTCGGATCGAGGCTCATTAAACATGTATGAAGGAATTTTCTGAGGAATGGGGACTTGCCATGCAGACTATTATATCTGCATGCACGCCAACTTCACACTCATATTACGTACAAAATATATAATTATGTAATAAACTGGGATTACAAATGACGTATTTGAAACCAATGACGCGTATAAACTGTGCACCTTGTAAAGCTCACCTCGGCATTTGCAAATCTGCAGGCTTTTTCAAAAGGAGTTATTTTGGCATCACAGATAGAGACCCTTGACAGCGAGGCCAGCTCTTATATAGAAGGGATTTCGTGCGTCAAGCTTCATCCAATCTTGTTATTTTGTTTACTAAATTGTCAGCACATACAATACAATACAATACAATACAATGCAATACAATGCAATACAATGCAATACAATACAATACAATACAATACAATACAATACAATAATACTTTATTAATCTATTCTTTTAACGCCTGAAATTTTAAAATTCTGACTGCGTCACAAAAAAAAGCTCTTGTGAATACAACACAACAAACCACATATTTTTCCGTTGGATTACCTTTAAACACTGTGAACGCGACATCTCCAAAATCACATGTGGCACTGTAACATTTTCATGTGAAGGGCGTTGCTTATCACTTCTCGCGTTTCATTCATAGTTTGGTAAATCTGAGTTAACCGCTTAAAATGGGCGTTCATTTATTATTTCCAAAGGCTACGAATGACTTTTATTTTGAAAGAAAACTGTTGCTGTTGTGGTCTGAATAAGACATGCCCCCCACCTCCCCCCCCCTCCCCCTCCCTCCCCCCCCCCCCACCCCCGTAACACAAAAATCACTAGTACCAGTTTCAGACGCATGTCGCCCATTTAACAGCCAATGATTTAAATTCAGAGTAATATCGTGAAAAGGATGATCATTTCTTTTACAAATGTAACCAAAACATACATTTTGAGCGACAATTGTGGATTTATTGCAAGAAAAGCTAACCTACACCCGAATCCAAACATTTTAACGGATGGAGCAAGTTTCATTTATTTGTGTCTTCTAAGAGGAGAATGCAGACGATTTTTGTGTATGATATACTGACTTCTTCATTAAAAACAGGAAAGTGTCTGTAAGTGTACCCCCAAACAAAGAGCCACCCTGACAGCAAATCAAGAACATTTTTTTTTGTTGTTGTTGTTGCTTACTTCAGATGTTCAGCCTACTGTCTGAGTTACCTTCACACACAAATTGTCTGAGTTATCGCCCATGGCTACCTTGGAGGACACAGGGTTTTTAGGTGGAGGCTACAGATGTAAACTTAGTTTAAACTCAAGCGACTGTGCAGGTGGTTAGTGAGGGGGCGCGAGTGAGGAAGAAGGGGTGAAGGAGGGATAAGTTAGTGCATGTGCCAGCATACGTAAGAATGAAAGTGAAAAAATGCGGTCAGCCGGATATGTGTGCGAGCATGCGGGGGTGTGAACGAGGAAGAATGCGTTGGAGTGAATGGTAGGCAGAGAGTCAGTACCAGATCTGGGCCATTGCATCGCTAGCAGCAACATCAGCATCGTTATTCCTGCTCCTCAAATAAAACGATGCAGTTCGAATTCGGCAAGTTCGCCTCCAAATGGACTTTTAGTCAAGAAGCGATCACCTTCCTTACCTCCAAAGCCCACTCAGCACCGGCCTCCACGTGGCGTGGGTGGGTAGTCTCCTCGGTCACTGACTGAATGGGCTAGCAGAGGGGTGCCATCTTTGTCCAGGATTAGACTTGATGTCAGCAGATATGTTGTTCAGTCTTTTTCACTGGTCCGGTTTTTAAGGAGCTGTGCTAACCCAGGTCGTACCATGTTGGATTGGTCCTTAAAAATACACGTGAGCTTTTGGTCCTTTGGATCCCAAATGTTTGCCGTGCTTGGAGACCCGTGTCGAGGGAGAAGAGGATCCTGGTCGCTGAAACACTCCACTTTGGCCTTGACTTCTACCTAAACGGGAGGCTAGTCGTACCGGCTTAGTCAATCGGCTCTTGTCACGTTGAGCCCTATCCCACTGTTCACATGCGTGTTGCTATACGGAGCACCATGCTATGGCCTCAGCTGCTGATTAAGTGTTTTACGCCAGTATTCCCCTGCATTCAACAGTGTGATAGAAGGCGGTGTCTGAAACGGTTCAATCGGGCTTACCCCTTTGAGTATATCTTTCGGGCGGTCTCCATTGTGAGTCGGCTGGAGACCCGCCGACAGTTGCACTTTCCCTTGTTGGGCTCGGTGGCGGGCGGGGATCACCGGGGGATGAATATCTCTACTATTATAATATGGAAAAAAAAAACTTGCACAGAAGCGGCACATAGCCACCAAAATTGAACATGACAGTGACTCGGACTGTGAGGAAGCGACGCCTCAGGCGTCGACCGTATGGCCTCGCTTCCTCATTGTCCATAGCAAGGTGAAGGAGAAACCCGTTACCAAGCTGCATCCTTTTCTGGTGGGGGAGACCCTCAGGAGCCGTGTTGGCAGGCCTGACGCCCAGCGCCTCAGGTCTGGTGACTTGATGGTAGAGTGCCGTACCCGAGCACACTACAGCGGGCTACTAAGGCTCTCTTCCATCGGAAACACTCCAGTGGAGATCACATCCCACAAAACTATGAATTCGTCAAGAGACGTAATCAAAGATAAAGCTTTGGCAGAACTGTCAGAAGATGAACTTGTACGGAACCTTAAGTCTCAGGGGGTGACTGAAATCAGGCGCTTCGCTTCCAAGCGAGGTGATAGGGAGATCCGTCTCCCTACCATCATCCTGACGTTTGGCACCCCACCCCTGGGGTGGTTACTACTCCTTGAAAGTGAAAAAGTACGTCCCTCTCCCCCCCCCCTCCCCCACCGGTGCTTTAAGTGCCAAAAGTATGGCCAAGGGCAGAAGACATGCCGCTAGGCAGAGGCTTCATGCGCCCGTTGCACTCAGCCCGGCCAATCTGCTGAATTCTGCACAGCCACCCCCCTGTGTGTAAATTGACAGGGGGCGCATATGGCTTCGGACAAGAAATGCCCTCGTTGGATATCCGAGTGCAAGATTCAGCAGGTGCGTATGGAGAAGGGGCTGTCATTTCTGGACGCCAAAAAACTGGTTGAAGGCCCTAGTGCAAGCTGCGGCTGCCCCATCCTCTAACACCTCTGTGTATACTTTCAGTGCAGCGGTGGCAGGCAAGCGCCCCACCAAAGACTTTTCATGTCAAACCACAACTTCTTGGTTGGGGGCGAAGCCTCGACTCCTCTCGCCCCTGGAGAGTAACCCTCCTCCGGTGGTGACGAGGAGCCAGGGAACGCAGAAGGCGGACACTGCCGGTCCGGTAGTGCCGCCTTCTGTTGCCCCTAAGCCTCATCCTTTTGTCAACCTGCTAGTTTGTCAACGCCAAAAGCTTCTTGCTCTGGTCAGCCTTCTAAGGCCGCTAACTCTAGCGGCAGGAACGCTGCCCAGGACCAGAAGTCTAAGAAATCTATGGGACTGCTGTGCCCACGTGTCCAGAAGGGGAACACTGATGTCCCCCTTCAAAACAAATATGCTGCATTGGAGGAGCGGATGGAGGGGGTGGAAGTTGTCGTTGCTGATGGCTCAAACGGTCTAATCGGGCTTACCCCCTTGAGAATATCTTTCGGGCAGTCTCCAGTGTGCTTCAGCTGGAGACCCGCCGACATTTGCACTTTCCCTACTTGGACTGGGTGGCGGGCCGGGACCCCCGGGGATGAATATCTCTACTATTATAATATGGAAAAAACAAAACATCTCCGAAGAACCAGAGGAGGCCCGGGAGCCGCCCCCCCCCCCCCCCCCTGTTTCTTCAAATCCTTCCAAGGTAAAAGAAAAAGGCGGAAAAAAACTCCTTACCCCCAGATAAGTCTATCATGTACTCTTTGCTTCAGTGGAATTGCCGTGGTTTTCAAGCTAACTTTGAGGAATTACGTCTTTTAGTCAAGTTCTATAACCCCTCAGTAATATCTCTTGAGGAGACTTACCTGAAGACTTCTGACCCTGTGTCCTTTAATGGTTTTAATGTTATACATAAAAACTCTGATTCGGAGAGGCGCTCGGTTGGAGTGACTCTTCTCATTAGTAGCCAAATTTTATGTAGCCCCGTTAACATCGACACCTGTCTTTAGGCTGTCGCAGCTTGGGTTACCTTGAAGAAGACCATAACCATATGCAGTATTTACCTGCCACCATCACTGCGGGTCTGTAGTAATGATATTTTTAACTTTGTAGATCAACTGCCCCCCTCCCTTTATTCTCATGGGAGATTTTAACGGTCACGCTAGTGACCACTATGATGGCAGAGGTCAGATGTTAGAAGATGTTTTTCTCAATTTAACCTATGTGTATTTAATGATGGCTCACCTACATACTCTATATCAGGTTCAGGATCTAGTTCTGTTCTAGACCTCACTGTGTGTGATCTTTCTCTTATGCTGGACTTTGGAAGGTTCACGACGACCTGTGTAGTGGTGACCATTTCCCAGTAGTCCTGTCATCGGTCAGCTGTGAGGAAAATTCGCCGGTGGGGCGCTGGAATATCAAGAAAGCTAACTGGCCTCTGTTCGTCTCCCTCTGTTAGTCTCGTCGTACAGAGGAGGTGGTCATGTCAGCTGAAGAACCTGTTTCTTGTTTTACTTCTATTTTGTTGGACGTAGCAGGTGACACCATCCCTAGAACTTCCACATCAGTCCCTTGGAAGCCGAGAGTACCATGGTTCAATGAAGAGTGCCGCAAGGCCCCCAAAATGCACAAATCTGCTCAGCGACGTGCTTTTCGTAATCCGTTGCAAGCGAATATTTTATCATTTAAAAGACCGCGGGCGAAAACCAGTTACATTTTTAAACGTGAACGCCGTGCTTCCTGGAGATGCTTCGTCTCCTCTTTAGCTTCTAGGACTCCGTCCCAAAACGTCTGGAAGGCTGTTCGATTAATAAGGGGAAGGGGTTGCTCGGCTTCTGTCGGCCATATTAGAGATGGGGCCAGTTTCTTCACGGATAAAAAGGTTGTGGCCAATTTGCTTGCATCCACCATTGCCCATAATTCTTCCACAGAGAATTATTCACCTTACTTCCAGAGAGAGAAGGAGAAGCGAGAGTCTTGTACTTGTGATTTTATATCGGATAACTTGGAAGACTCCTCGCGCTGGGACCATACGGCGTTGAGGCGCGTCCCCTGGGTGGTGGATAGGGGGAGAGGGGTGCACCGAATGAAATAAGGTGCCGTGAACCAACATGGTCTAAGGGAAGGTGACCCCGACAGAAAACCCCTGGTCCTACTAGTAAGGGGGTTGGGCGTGGGGGTAGCTTCCCCACCCTGCAAAAAAGGAAATAGCTACAAAAACGCCGACTAAAAGACAAACAGTAATTCCTTTCCTGGAGGAGGAAGGTTCTTCTACCAGAAGATTTATGACGTCCTGTGGTGAAAGCCGGAAGTCTTCGGAAGCCACAGGACTGAGCCGCCTCTCTCTATCCAGGGACTCAACCATGGGCACATGGAACGTCAAGACCATGTACCAGAGCGGCAAGGCCGCCCAGATAGCAGCGGAAATGCAAAAGTACAACCTTTCCCTGCTAGGTATCAGTGAAGCCAGATGGACGCAGTCTGGCCAGAAAAGGCTGTTAAGTGGGGAGATGATTCTGTATTCAGGTCATGAAGAGGTGAATGCCCCCCATACAGAAGGAGTAGCATTCATGCTGTCACCAGTGGCACAGAGAGCGCTGATGGGCTGGGAACCTCTTGGGCCATGAATTATCACAGCAGCCTTTAGAACCAAGAAAAAGATCAAGCTGAACGTCATCCAGTGTTATGCGCCCACTAATGACAGTGACGAGGAAGAGAAACAAGAGTTTTACGACCGACTCCAGAGTGCCATGGACAAATGTGCGGAGCTAGACATCACCATCGTCATGGGCGATTTTAATGCCAAAATAGGGGAGGACAGCACCGGATACGAAGAAGTGATGGGGAGACAGGGACTAGGGGAGATGAGTGAGAACGGGGAGAGGTTTGTAGACTTTTGTGCTCTAAACAGACTTGTCATTGGAGGCAGGATCTTCCCACACAGAAGAATACACAAAGCAACTTGGGTCTCACCTGACCATACTACAGAGAACCAAATAGACCATATCTGCATTAGCAAGAAATTTAGAAGATCCCTTCAATATGTTCGAGTGAGGAGGGGAGCAGATGTCGCCTCAGACCACCCTCTGCTCAAGTTAAGAATATAGCTCAAGTTAAAGAAAAGCCGCACAGAGACAACGAGAAGACAGCGCTATAATGTAGGCCTCCTGAGAGAGACTGGAGTGAGAGAAGAGTTCAAACTGGTGCTGTCCAACCGGTTTCAAGTGCTACAGGAACTAGTAAATGAAGAAGAGGCGGTCACCACAGAGCAGCAGTGAAAGGCAGTTAGAGAGGTGCTGAACTCAACATGCAAGGACACTGTAGGGTTCAGGAAACACCATCACAAGGACTGGCTGTCGGCACAGACCTTGAAGAAGATAGAAGTGAGGAAGCAGAAGAAAGCAGTTGTTAACAACAGTCGCACGAGAGCAGCCAAAGCAAGGGCACAGGAGGAATACTCGGAAGCCAACCGCGAGGTGAAGAGGAGTATCAGGGCAGACAAGAGGGCCTACACAGACAGCCTGGCAGCAGAGGCAGAAAAGGCAGCAGGCAGCGGCAACATGAAACAGCTCTACGACATTACCAGAAGATTGTCGGGCAAGTATGGCCATACAGAAAGACCAGTAAAAGACAAAGAAGGCAAGCCTATTGCAGACAGAGCAGACCAACTTGACAGATGGGCCGAGTATTTTGAAGAGTTACTGAACAGACCCAGCCCACCCGACCCCCCTGACATCGAGCCAGCAGAGACCGACCTACCCATCAGCTGTGACAGACCCAGCCGGGAAGAGATCAGAAGAGCAGTGGCATTTTTGAAGAACGGCAAAGCAGCAGGGCCAGATGGCATCCCAGCGGGGTCTCTGAAACAGACCTAGAGACAACAGTAGAGATGCTGTACCCACTGTTTTGGAAAGATCTGGGAAGAGGAGGTGATGCCGGCTGACTGGAAGGAGGGGTATCTAATTAAGCTTCACAAGAAAGGCAGCAAGTGTTCCAACTACAGAGGAATCACCTTGCTTTCAGTACCAGGAAAGGTCTTCAACAGGATCATCCTGGAGAGAATGAAGAGCTCCGTTGACCCCCAGCTGAGAGACCAGAAAGCAGGATTCAGGAAAAACCGATCATGTACAGACCAGATCGCCACTCTCCGCATCATCGTGGAACAGTCTATGGAGTGGAGCTCCCTGCTGTACGTCAACTTTGTGGATTACGAGAAAGCATTTAACAGCGTGAACCGAGAGACTCTGTGGAAACGCCTACGACACTACGGTGTACCCACAAAGCTCGTTCGCCTAATCAAGAGCAGCTACGATGGCATGACATGTCGCGTGATCCACGAAGGGCAGTTCACCAGGGAGCTCCAGGTCAGAACCGGTGTCAGGCAGGGGTGTCTGCTGTCTCCGTTCCTCTTCCTACTGGCCATAGACTGGGTCATGAAGAGGACCACAGAGCACAGACGAAGTGGAATACAGTGGACACTGTGGACACAGCTTGACGACCTCGATTTTGCAGACGACTTGGCATTACTGTCCCACACTCATCAACAAATGCAGGACAAGACCACGAGGCTTGCTGACATCTCGTCCCAAGTGGGCCTCACCATCCACAAACAGAAAACAAAGACAATGAGGCTGAACGCAACCAGGGAAGAACCAGTCTTGCTTGCTGGCACCCCGTTGGAGGAGGTAGAGTCCTTCACCTATCTTGGGAGCATCATAGACAAAAAAAAAAAAAAAGGCGGCACTGATGCAGATGTCAGAGCACGAATCGGTAAAGCCAGAGCAGCCTTTCTCCAGTTGAAAAAAGTGTGGAGTTCCAGAGAGCTGTCACAACACACCAAAGTCCGGATTTTCAACTCCAACGTAAAAGCAGTTCTCCTATATGGAGCAGAGACTTGGAGATTGACAAAAACCACTGTCAACAGAGTACAGATCTTCATAAACAGTTGCCTTAGAAGAATTTTGAAAATCCACTGGCCAGAGAAGATCAGCAACGTCAGACGCTGGGAGAGAACAGAGCAGATAACAGCAGAGAATTAAATTAGGCGAAGAAGATGGGGATGGATTGGTCACAGTCTGAGAAAGCCAGCTTCCAATATCACTAGGCAGGCATTGTCATGGAACCCCCAGGGAAAGAGGAAAAGAGGTAGGCCGAGAAACTCCTGGCGTCGAGACCTCCAAGCAGACATCAAGAGACTGGGAACCACCTGGAGTAAAATCGAAGGAGAAGCACAGGACAGGAGTCGCTTGAGGTCTCCCGTCGATGGCCTATACCCGGGTACGGGTGACAGGCGTAAGTAAGTAAGTAACTTAGAAGACTATAATGCCCCTTTTACATTTTCAGAATTGTAGCAAGCCATGCAGAAATGTACTGACTCTGCTGCTGGACTAGATACCATCCACTATCAGCTCCTAACACATCTGTCTGAGGATTAACTCCTTGTTCTTCTCAAGGCCTTTAAGCATATCTGGATAACCGGTCATTTTCCACCATCTTGGCGCCAGGCCGTGGTTTTGCCAATCATAAAGCCGGGTAAGGATCCTTCCGACCCGGGCAACTACCGGCCAATCGCTTTGACATCGTGTTTATGTAAAACTATGGAACACTTGGTCAACGCCCGCCTGGTGTGGCATCTTGAGTCACAGGGTCTCACCACAGACATCCAGTGCGGTTTCCGGTCCTTCCGTAGTACAAATGACCATCTAGTCCGCTTTGAGTGTTTTATCCGATATGCTTTTGTCATAAAGCAGCATGTCTATTCAATTTTCTTTGATCTTGAGAAGGTATATGACACTACCTGAAAGTATGGTATAATGTCTGATTTGTCGGACATGGGTTTTAATGGGCCCGTTTTTATTCACAATTTTTTGTGTCTAACAGGTGGTTCGATGCCCATGTGGGCTCCACCCTCTCCGACTCCTTTGAACAGGAGATGGGTGTCCCGCAGGGCAGCATTTTATTTCCTGTTTTATTTAGCATTAAAATAAATAACATTTTAAAGGCCGTCAAGGATGATTGTGAATGCTCTTTGTTTGTGGACGACTTTGCTTTGTATGCACGAGGTCGAGGACTTGCGTGTCTTGAGAGGCGCTTGCAGCTGTGCGTTGATCGCATCCAGGGGTGGGTGTCTCTCAAAGGATTCAGGTTCTCGCCCTCCAAGACTGTACCGGGCCCTTGTTCGGTCCAAACTGGATTACGGCTCTGTGGTATATGGTTCGGCTTCTAAGTCTGTTCTGCAGCGTCTGAACACAATTTACCATCAAGGTCTACGAATATGTCTGGGAGCCTTCAGGACATCTCCAGTTCCTAGTCTGTATTCCGAGGCAGGGGAGCCTTCTCTCAGGCTCCGCCGCATCCGCCTCATGCTCAGCTACGTTCTAAAGCTGAAGGCCCATCCAGAAAATCCTGCCTATGATTGTGTTTTTAACCCGTCGTTTGCAGAGGTTTATGATGCCCGTCCGGGAGCTGTCCGTCCACTTTCCTTTCTTGTCCGACATCATCTGCAGGCGGCTGGAGTGGACCTGGACAAAGTTGCGGAATCTCTGCAACACGTCACTCCACCCTGGCTACTACTTGTTCCTGACATCTTGCTGGACTTGACCGCCCACAAGAAGGATTGTACTCCACCAGCCATATACCAACAGAGCCTCAATGAACTCCTTTCAATTTTTCCTGGCTATTGTCGTCTTTATACGGATGGGTCCAAATCTGACGATGGGAGAAGGGCTGCGGCTGCAGTGTCCTCTAGCCATCCTAGACGCCCATTTAAGCTCCGCCTCCCTGACCATTCCTCTGTATTTAGTGCAGAATTGCAGGCAATTCTGCTGGCACTCTAGCATGCCTATCAGTCTCGGGAAAACAACTTCCTGATTCTGTCGGACTCTCTTTCTGCCCTGCAGGCCTTTCAGCGCGCGGGAACAGACCACCCCCTGCTGGTGCAGATTAGAGAGCTCTACGCATATTTGATGAAGGAATATTATGACATCATTTTTATTTGGGTCCCAGGCCATGTGGGCATCGAAGGCAACAGAATCGCAGATTCTGCTGCCAACAGTGCCCGCAGTGACCCTGTCCCTGACACACAGACTGTTTATAGTGATTTTAAACCTGTGATTAGTGCGTACATAGGCCGTGAGTGGCAGTCCGAGTGGGACAAAGAGAAAGGGGACAAGCTGCATGAAGCTCTTCCTACGCTGTCCGACAGTCTACCTTTCCGCTGCGGCAGCCGCCGTGAGGAGACTGTCCTTACTCGGCTCCACATCGAGCACACGTATGTTACGCACTCTTATTTACTTGAACATGATGAGCGTCCATGGTGTTTTGCCTGTGATGAGCAATTTTCTGTTCGACACTTTTTGCCGTATTGTGCTGATCTAATTGACAAGAGAAATAAACACTTCACAGCAGACTCCTTGAAGGTTTTGTTCCGGGATGTTCCCCCGGACAAAATCTTCAATTTCGTGAGGGAATGTAATATTTGTAACAAGATCTGAGCATTCACAGACTATGTAAATTTTAATTTGCCCTTTTTGAGAGTCTGTAGACGTTTCTTTTAAAGACATGTGCGACATTTTAGCCTGACATTTTTAAGCTATATTTACATCCTGTCTTAAGACCTTGCTTTTAGTCTGGCTGACCAGATTTTTACCCAACCCGCCGTGAGATGGCCTTAGTCGCCTGCTCGGCGTTTAACCCAAATACCTCCAAACTCCTTACCTCCAAGCCGGCCTTGTTGCACTTGGCTTTAAGAGGACCTGGCGAACCTGCGAAAAGGGGACATGGCCGCAATACGCTTGGCAGTACAGAGGCTGCAAGAAGACTAGGGGAGGGGCTCCCTTGTCCCTAGCTCAGTACAGCACACAGACACTACCGCGGGTCTCTTGGACGACTTGTGGTGAACAGGGCGCGCTCCTCTGGGCCAGCGCGACAGGCCCTGTGACAGCGGCTCTCGGGGCAAGAACGGACCTGGATCCCCACGTCAACCTCCGTAAAAAAAAATACCACTGAAATTAAGCCCCTACATATAACAGATTACATTCATAAGTCTGTGAGAGGTGAGGAGGAGAATGTGTTGAGTAGGGGGCTACACTGAAATTGCGCACTGGGTCCAAACCCAAACTCCACAGCGTGACCACCCCCAGTGGATATCAGCCAATGCCAGGATAATGGCGGACCTGTACGACTCGGGCAAACTGGACACGTCATCAACAAAAGACTACATGGCGTGCACGACGAAGATTGGGGAACTGGCGTGTCGTTGCACTTGGCAGACTGTGCCTTGGACTACGATTATGAGTACCGGGAGCGGCTGGCTGTCTGTGAGTCCCGCTGGGCTTCCGACAGTCAGCACCTGTCTAAAATCATCCTAAAAGAAAGGGTGGTTATGAGGGGCTTCACCAGCAGCGTATTCAGCGATGCGACCACAGCCAGAAAGCGAGGACCAGGTGGCAGTGAAATCTGCCTTCAGTTTAACATGGGCCGATGCCAGTTTGGACCCCGCTGCAGCTTCGAGCACGTGTGCCCTGTGTGTGCGAACCCCAATCCTCAGTCAGAGCACTCAGCCACTCACCTGGGATCTTCAAAGGTCACGTTTGACACGCCTCGGGCACAATAGGACAGACTGCAGCCAGCAACGCAGGTAGGAGGTACTACTTTTGTCCAACTCACTTCCCCCTTCAGTGTTAAAAACCCCTTTGAGGGAAAGTTTCTAGGCCAATTTCAATCTATCTCATCAAAGAGAACTGCCTGGGAAAACGAGCTAATAAAAAAAGAGTAAGAATAAAAGTACTTTTTATCTTGAAAAGACAAATTCGCTTGTGGTACATTTATAACACCCCCACCCGGGTCTGTCCTAGAGGACTTGGGTGGGGTTAACTATTTTTTAATTCCCAGGCTCACCCCGTTCAGCCTCACAGGGTGGGTTATCCCCTCTATTCTGGATCATGTGTTTCTGTCTGCCCTTGGTTCATTCACCCGTATTTTCCTTTTTTTAAACTCTCCCTACTGTCTGCGCTGACTGTAACTCTGGATATTGGATGTGTGTTGCTAAATGGTCTTAGGTTTATTTAGCGTATTAGACCGGCTGGCGACATACATTCAATTCTGTTTAGTTTTTTTTTTTTTTTTTTTTTTTTTCACAAGCAGTGCAGGCTCGTCCTGAGAAAGCCTTGTTGCTGTCGGGAGGTTAAGCAATATACAGCCTTCATCCAGAGTATCCGGGCTTAGTGCAACGGGCGCATGAACCCTCTGCCTGGCGTCATGTCTTCTGTCCATGGCCATACTTTTGGCACTTAAAGCACCGGAGTGGGAGAGGGACGTACTTCTTCATTTTCAAGGAGTAATAATCTCCCCAGGTGGTAGTAGGAGGGATGTGGGTGCCAAACGTCAGGATGGTCGTAGGGAGACGGATCTCCCCACAACGTCGCTTGGAAGCGAAGACCCTGATGTAAGTCATCCCATGTGACTTAAGGTTCCGTACGTTGGAAATTCGATGGGCTTGAGACAGGCACATATCTTTTTGACACTAGACTAGCCTATGCTTTGAAGTGTAGACCAAGTCATTTTAATCGTTTGTCCCAGGAAGTCAAGCACATGATGATAAAACGAGGTTTTTCGGGCATCGTGGCCTATTTTGACGATTTCCTGTTAGTCTTTGAATCGTATGAGGAATGCAAAGAAGCACTTATTACTCTGCTTGGCCTCGTTCGGTAGCTAGACTTTAATGTTAGTTGGAAAAAAGTAGTAGGTCCAACACAGCGCATTACCTTCCTTGGTTTTGACATCGACACCTCAGACTGCATGCTATCCTTGCAGTAGGATAAACTGGCCGATCTAGATCAGAAGCTGCATGCATTCAAAAACAAGGCTAGGGCAACAAGGCAACAGCTGCACAGTCTCGCTAAAATGGGCGTGTCAGGTCGTCAGAGAAGGGCGCATTTTTTCTTCGACGGATCCTGGACACTATCAAAGCACTAAATCATGCAAGGCATAGAGCAAAGCCCGGGGAGGGCTTCAAAACAGACCTACAGTGGTGGATGTGTTATTTGAGTGTGTTTAATTGCAAGCGGTACTACACAGACTGTAGTGACGAGGATGTACATGGCGATGCCTGTCATATAGCAGCCGGTATGTTTTGAGCCGGCGACTTGCATTACACAGTGTTCGGGACAGACTGGACAGTGGTCTCGGATTTGCATATTAATTACAAAGAAGTGGGTGCGGTGGTCGCAGCGGTGAACAAATGGTCCCTGATGTGGGAGGGGAGGACAGTTGTGGTGCATACTGATAGCTCTGGTGCAAAGGCAGTAAGAAACAAAGGTCGAATCCGAAACACGTTTGTAAATGACGTGCTTAAAGCAATGTGCTGGAAATTAATACGTTACAACTTTGAGGTCCGGCCGTGCTATTCACGTGCCGGGATGCATTAACACAATTCCAGACACAATTTCAAGGTTACACGAGGCAGGGAATGAGTTTCATTTGCTACAGCTGTTGAGCTATTGGCCCCACAACTGTCCCCCGCCGACCTACATCGGGGCACACATGTCGACACGGGCCTATCGGTTTCTGTCTGAACAGGTGTCGTAGAAACGTTGGAGAAGGAATTAAAGAGCACATTCAAAGGCATCGAGCGCGTGAAAGGGACAACTGTCAACAACAAAAAACACACACACACACACACACACACACATAACACTTGACACTTTATTGTACAGCAGACACCGGTTGGATTGTGACAATATAGAGGATGCAATTTATTTTATTTATTTATTTATTTTTTTTTGGGGGGAGGGGGTGGGGGTGGTTGAGGGTGGGTGGGGGTGGGGGACTGCGTGTGTCATCATGATTTTCTGACTATTCCGTAAAGCGAACTTGCTGGCGGTGCAGGACAGTTTTGACCCAGATAAACAGCTGACAAGAGACTGCTTCACCTTGAACTCTAACCGCTCTATGACAGTTACCGTACGGCTCGTCCAAGACCATTCACTGCCGTGAAAGAGGTAGTGCATGTAACAATTTTCCCGTGCTACATCTCCATCCCTTGTGCCCTGTTTCTGTTATGTATGCTGCATTCCACAAGACTGGGCCGGCCTCAGTCAAGGCCGCGGTTTTTCCCATTACTGATGCTAAATTTAACCGGAGATTCCAAGGACAAACTCTCCCACCTAAACACCATTCAATCTGCCATCAGTGCAACTCTTAGACACTAGCTAAGTCATACCCAAAGTGACTGCTACTGCATCTTTATGTTATGGCTCATTATATGAAGCGTGTTGTTGTGACGTTCACTGTGCTGTTGATGTTTTGGATCATGCATATCTGATGCCATGATAAGCAGACTAGATATGGTCAGAACGCCTCCAAAATTGGCATCTACATCGAGTAACATATCTGATTTTCAGAAATGTTGCATTTATAATAATAATAATAATAATACCGTTATTATATAGGCGCTTTTTCTCAATTTTGGGGAAATCGACTCACAGCGCCGCGCCTGAAACCCAACACACACACACTCAAGAAATATTTGAGACACAGGCACATAAAAGTTTATTTTTTTCATATTTGTCCATTACCTACCCCCCTACTTTTTCTGTTTTTCCAAGTTTACACACACATGCAATACAATCAAACTGACTTCTGGTGGGCTGTACAACTGAACAAAGTTACCATGACACTGACATTGATGAAAAATGAGCTTTCAGACCCAAGGCCATTTCCTTGTGTATCTCAGGGCACCCAAAAAGACAACGCCCAGGCATCCTCATTGACCCTGTTGTGTGGTGACAACAAGCAGAAAGAGGCCTGTAACCAGCTGCCATGCCCTATGCTGCTTGCAATCTTTTCCTCAGACAAAGGGGTCATCAAACAGCTCTGCAATTTAAACAATAAGTCTACTGAGCTATCCCACAGACAAAAGACTACACAAAACAGCCAAAACTATGCAACGCGGGACACACCGCATACCCAAACAAGTGTCTGGAGTGCTTATTTAGGAGGTAGCAGAGAACAATGGTTATGTACAGTTCATTTTATATAAAACACACTTGTCAGAGCCTCAAAACACCTCAACTCATCTTGCAAATGCAGCAGGCATGCGTGTGCCAAACTTGTGAATACTCCTGTAAATGCCTGTACTGGTGGCTGCAACTGCTGGTCCCATAACAATGCACTCAAATGAGCTTTACACAGTGTAAAAGTACTTGTGTTTGGCTCGGAATAGACACCAGAGACATCCCTCATGACAAATACAGCAGAATGACACCTCAGATGCACCCAGTGTAGCAGGATCATGCAAAATAACACTTCTGCATGTCACATTATTTTGGCGGCTTATTTCACTCTGAAGTCAGCTGTCTGATGAAATGCACATGCTGACACTGTTTCATTGTAGTTTTCATCTTAACCTTTGACTTTACGCCCCCCCCCCCTCCAAATCACCTCCAACCCAACCCAACCCCCTCACCCCCCCCCCCTCAACCCACCCCACCCTACCTCACCCCACAACTTCAATAACTGAAAAAGTGCATTTTTAAAAACTCGTTTATCAAACTGATCGCTGCAAACCCCACCCCTTTCAAGGTCAAGGTCGAAGGTCAGACTCATGACTACCTGTAAGACAAAAATAAATGAACAAACACATTAAACATAGCTCACAGTGCATAAAAACAGGGTTTTGCGACGCAAAACATACAAAAACGCCTATAAGACTTCAAACGCAGCGATTTTGTGGCAAAGTTTCAAATTTTTCATGATTTTCTCAGTTTTCCAACTGCAAAAGTCCAAATTCAATGATGTGGTTACATTAAACCAGTTTCCGGTCTTTGTCAGATATGGCATGTGGTGCACCTGACAGGTCACGGACTAAAGTACCGTTTCTGTACTGTCCAGTCTCTTAGCCTTACTCAATCCCAGTCATCCCCTATTTTTTCAATTCCCAAAACAACACTACCGCCCACCAGCTGCACATTTGCCAAGCACAAAATACAAAAAAAAACAGCAATCACCCGACTCATTTCTTGGCTATAAAACTGGTTCCTTACCAACCCCACACCCAAGCACAGCTGAAATCAGCGTGCCCCTCAAATCACTACGTCAATGGCAACTCAACATAGGCCCACAATTGTCCACTAGATAAGTTCAGGATGGTATGAATCAAAGCACCAAACATGTCTCCTCTTAGCTAACTAGAAATTTCCAGCAAATTCCAACATTCAGCCATACTACAAATTTTCCAACAAGGCAAAAATTATTTTTAAAAACACCGGTCCTCTTACTGCATGAACTGCCCAATTTAAATATATAACATGGCCTATTGAAGGGGAGGAAAAAAGGCCCGGAAACATTTTTCAGGTCACAGTTTCCGGAGGGGCGGGGCTGTATGGGCGCTCTCCTATGGAGTGCCAGGGGAAGTAGTGAATTGTTTGTAAATTGCTTAACGTCCCGACAGCAACAAGACTTTCTCAGGACGTGCCTGCACTGCTTGTGAAAAAACAAACAAAAAAACAATGTTGAATGTTTGTCGCCAGCTGGTCTAATACGCAAAATAAAGCTAAGATCAGTTAGCAACACACATCCAATATCAAGAGCTACTGGCAGCGAAGACAGAAGGGAGAGTTTTAAAAGGGAATATACAGGTGAATGGACCAAGGATAGACAGAAACACATGCCCCAGAATAGAGGGGAAACCCACCCTGTGGGGCTGACCATGGTGACCCTGGGAACTAAAAGGTAGTCAGCCCCACCCAAGTCCCCCAGGGCAGACCCGGGTGGGGGCAGGGGAAGAAGTGAAACTCATGGGTGATTGGAAGAGTTCGGCCTGCTTAGCCTATCTAGACCAGTTCCCATCACAGGTGGTAGACTACTATAGAATGCAATTTGTCCATTCTTTGCCTACCTCCTGAAAAAATGATGCCCTTCGTCCTCGGATTGGGAGAGAAACAATTGGGAGGGATAGAAGTCAATATATGTCATCAGGTACATGTTTGTTGTCGATGTTTTTGGTAGAAATAAAAGGTTGACTCCTTTTTTTATGACGCCCAATCCGAGTGTAGAATGTTATCTTCTGGTCAGTGAGTGGGTCAGTGTGTGTGTGTGTGTGTATGTGTGTGTACGTGTGTGTGTGTGCGTGTGCGTGTGTGTGTGTGTGTGTGTGGGGGTGGGTGGGTGGGTGAGGGTGTGTGTGTGAGGGTGTGTGTGAGGGTGTGTTTGCCGTCAGCGTGTGTGTGTGTGTGTGTGTGTGTGTGTACGTGTGTGTGTGTGCGTGTGCGTGTGTGTGTGTGTGTGTGGGGGGGGGGGGGGTGGGTGGGTGGGTGAGGGTGTGTGTGTGAGGGTGTGTGTGAGGGTGTGTTTGCCGTCAGCGTGTGTGTGTGTGTGTGTGTGTGTGTGTGTGTGTGTGTGTGTGTGTGTGTATGTGTGTGTGTGTGTGTGTGTGTGTGTGTGTGTGTGTGTGTGTGTGTGTGTGTGTGTGTGCGGGCATGCATGTGTTATTGGGAATGTAGAGTTTAATGGTGAAAATAAGCAAAACTGGACACACTGTGTGAAGCGAGTTCCCTGTGATATGTTTAACACACAAGTTGTGTGGGTTGCTTATGATGTTATGAACTGCCTCAAACGAAATTTGACTCGAAAAATTCAGTACAGAACCAGAACTTCCGGCGCACATCATTTTCTTAATAAATATTATTTGATTTAATGTTAATTACTTTCAAACCATTTTTATGCTCCATTGACTGACACAGATATAAAGAACACACCCATATCCATTTGATAAGGAAACTATGGTCGCTAACCTAAAAAAAGAACTTTTTGATTTTCATGATTGTAGGTCATGTTATTTAGGTGCCTTGGACAAAAGAAAAGTAGGTCAAGACCAAACAGGCCGGATTTTGATGCACACGGACACCTAGTGACACTGCACTTTGGTGCTTTCAGGTGTGTCCTCTGCAGATGCTCCCCATTTCACTTTCAATATCCTGTGATGGTAGTGTCACTGATGACGTCATAAGTCATCGAGGTGCGATTTTCAAGACTAAACATTCTATTTGCACACGACATAACACACTTTTCATAACATTTTCTAATAAATGACGTCAAAATAACCCAGATTAACGCATATTTACGAAGAAAAGCGCTATGGTGAAAATTTCGCGTTTCTTTTGTTGATCAGTATAGTTTGGGTAGCGTTTCATGAGGCGCTACAGCCCGAGTGGTGCGGGAGGTGTCGTGGGTGAGATGTAGTGCATTGCATATAACAACTAAACGTTTGCTTTTCAATAAGTAACTTGAAATAACACATATTCTTTAGGCGTCTCCTTGAGTGCGTGTGTGTGCGTGCGTGTGTCTGTGTGTGCGCGTGCGTGTGTGTTTGTGTGTGATTGTGTGATTGTGTCTGTGTGTGTGTGTGTGTGTGTGTATGTATGTGTGTGTGCTAGTGTGCGTACGTGTGTGTTACTAATTTATTGCTTCATGTTTGAGCATTCGACTCACATTATCAATATATATTTAAAAAAAAAAAAAAAAAAAAAAAAAAAAAAAAAAAAAAAAAAAAAAAAGCAACACACACTGACTCAAGGAGACGTTGTGTTATTTCAAGTGACACATACAGAGAAGTGAACGTTGTGAGATCATAAGCGATGCACTGCATCTCATCGTTGGCACCCTTCCTCTTATTGCAATCCCCTGGCAGTTGAACTGAATGTCACTTCCTGCATCGGTCTTGACTCGATGCACTATTTTACACAATTATGTGGCTTCATAACAGTTATAGCTACACTTATTTCCCGTTATTTCTTTGTCTTTTTTCTTGATATTTTGATGGTGGTTATGTTCATAAGTGTAATGGTGTTTGTACAATTAAGAAACAAACACGTAGTCAGTCGGCAGCTTACACGAACATGAAGCAATAAAGCAGTTACACACACGTTAGCAAACACACACATCACTACACGCATAAACAGGCACCCACACACGTACGCATGCATGCACGCACGCACGCACACACGCACGCACATACACACACACACACACACACACACACACACACACACACACACACACACACACACACACAAACACAGACTCAAGGAGTCGGTGAAAATGTGTGATATTGATGAGAAAAGTAAATGTTTCGAGGTCATTCGCTAAATCTCACCCTTGACACCGCCCCCTTCCCGGTCTGCCTTTATACCCCCTCCCCCACCCCCTCCACCCCCCCCCCCCACCCTGCCACATCCCCCCATTTGTGGTACTACTTATTATACTGTGTTATGAGCATTACCGGGGTAAAAACGCCTCATGATGTTTGATTCGGGGGAACGTCGGCTTCATTGCGATAAAATCCATAATTCTAGCATTAAATAAAAGTCTTTGGTTGCACTTTAAAGAGAAATAATCCTCCTTCTCGCGGAATTTAAATTGCTAGCCGGCAAATGATATATGTGTCTGAAACCGGTACAAGTGATGTTTTTGGAGTTGGATGTTTTAATCAGACCACAAAAGCAGAAATAAAAACTTCTAAATAAAAATCATTTGCAGTATTATGAAATAAATGAATGCCCATTTAAATGGTGAAATTAGATTTACAAAGGTCCGGATAAAACGTGAGCAGTGCTAGACTAACAATGCGTCTCAAATGCGTCTGAAAATGTTACCTTGCAAATTTCGATTTTGGGGGTGTCGTGATCAAAGGGTAGCAACGTAAAGAGAACGCAATGAAAAAAAGATGCAGTTTGTTGCAATGCATCCATAAGTGTGTAAGCTTGTTCGTGTAGCAGACGAAATTTAAAAAACAAAACAAATATCACATATAGAACTATATCGTCTCCAAAACTTAGTAAAGGTGTTTTGTTTGAATGCGTAGTGTATGCCTATGACAGTTGGACGTGTTTACAGTTTAACACCTTCACTGCAGTAGTACGTATGCGGTACGTACATGTTTGTTTTGAAATCTTTATTTATTCAAAGACCAATAGCCAACGGCGCCCAAGAAACATGGGTTCAAATTAGTTTCAGCAAGAGGCATAGATCCTCATGAGCCTCCGCAGTTGCGGGGGCTCACGCGGATCTATATCTTTTGCTGTTGGAACGTCTCCACCTTTTCTCGGCAGTGAAGGGGTTAAGGCATTGACGACACAGGTGCAAAATCATAGACTGACACAACCATACTTGAAGAATCGATCGTCAGAGTGTGGTTCGCTTTCCCCATCACAGACGGTTTCATGGTGTTTTTCAGCGTGCAGAAGATCTTCATCTCCTTGATGTTCTCTATTGTGGTAAAACGACAATGGGGGTCGCCGTTTCCGCCCTCGCATGACACTCCTTCCCACACGACAGTGGGTTCAGGAAAGACCCAGTAGGAGGAACAGGTCAGAGTCACAGTCAAACTGGACTCTCCGTCCGTGAGGAGCTTTTTGGGTCCTGTGATGGATGTGTCCTTATCTGTAGGGCCATCTGCACACAACAGTCAACATCATAAACATAGTGCAGGAATTAAATTGAGAAATTCGGCATGTAGGAGAAACATGTTTTTTTTGTAATGCTATTTTTACTAGTATCTTTCAATTTGGTGTGACCGTTGAATCGAGACTATCAGGTGAAATTCGGTAATCGCCGAATAGTGGCCCTCTACGTCTGTCTGTATCTCTCTCTTCAAGCTACAAACCCAAATTTTATCCATTGAAGAAAATAATACACACGCCAGAGATGCCATAGAACCATCAACAGCATGTAATTGTGGTACTAGTTAGCAGCAAAGCGTCCTAAATGTAACAAATCTCCATCTCGCTCGCATCGGTCGGCTCCGATGATAGCCGGAAACTTCATATCTGCCGCAACAGTGCTGTGATGTTACGCGCAGAACACGACTCGCGTGTCCGCTTGGCTTGTAAACCACTCAGTGGTCATTTTTTCGCTTTCGCTGTATACAACATGAGTATCCCGCCTAAGGAATTTGTGAAAGCAACTTTTGCTCGGACTTTGAGATAACGAATGCTTTAAAGAAACAGATGTATGGTCAAGCTTGCGGCTTGAAACCGCTAAATAAATGTTTGAACATGTTTCCGGCACCTGTGATCAGCTGTGTCAGTTCCCTACTCCTGGTCAATGTGGACATTTATCCCAGTCTTTGACCTTGACCTTGAGTACGGGTGCTCCCCAAGGTAGTGTTTTATCCTCATTGTTCGCTTTTTACACACGACTGTGAGACCCATCGTGCTAGCACACGCATAGTGAAATTTGCTGATGATACGACAGTCAAAGGTTTTGTTGATAACGATGACGAAAGTGCATATTATCGGGATGAAGTAGACATGCTAGTAGGCTGGTGTTCTGAAAACAACTTGGATTTGCATGTTGGTAAGACCAAGGAAATGATACTCGATTTCAGGAAAAAGAACACTGACCCCATTCCCTAACCATCTACGGTAAAGATATTGAAATTGTTGAAACGTTCAAGTTCCTGGGTACTCTCATTTCGCACAAAGTGGGAGAAGAATATTGAACAGCTAGTAAAGAAAACCCAGCAGCGCCTGTTTTTCTTCGGCGTTTGAAGACTTTTGGCATCGGTCAGCAGATCATGGTTTACCGTGCCTCCATTGAGAGCGTTCTTACCTTCTCAATTACAGTGTTATGGCAGCGCAACTGACAACAGGGGCGGATCCAGGGAGTCTTGACGGGGAAGGGGGGGGGGGATTCGCCGCCGCCGATCTCCCTTCCTCCGTCGCCGACTACACCCTCCCCCCCCCCCCACCTTCTGCCCCCGTCGCCGACCCACCCCAACACGATGGACGTCATTCAAACTCCTTACTGTTATAAAATAAGTCATTAAACTATTATACTGAAGCTATTTACACACACACACACACACACACACACACACACACACACACACACACACACACATACACACATACACACACGTTTTACAACCATGGAAGTTTTATTTAAAAATGCACAAAGAGACAAAATAGCAGAAAGAGACTACAACACTAAAACACCTGTTAACTCATAAAGGCCAGACATGCTATGACAGGATGTGTATCGACCATGACAGTTTATGGGCGGTGTAAGAATAGCTTGGCGCACATAGACGCTAAGCTCTTCCGACATCACCTTTGAACTATCACAGTCGACATGTCTCTAGACCTGTGACTTAGAACTCTGGGTGGAACCATAACAGCTTACCTGCATTAACAGGTGACTCACAGTCTGTTGCCAGTCATAGAACTGAGTAAGCTAATTTACTTATTTTCCTCCGCAAACAAAAAGGACAGGAGGAATATCTTGCTAGTTTCAAACTGGTACTATATTTTAATAGTGTATCCTGTAAACGAACCGTCTAACGATAGATATTTCTAAAAACATAACCACAATTTGACAATAAGAAAAACCGATGAACAGGTTGGGTTTATTATCTTTGGCCACCACGTCGATTTCGATGCTAGAACTCATGGTGATTAAAGACGAGGCATAGAAAGGGTCAGTGCAAACTTTACCTCTGACGGCTTTGACGCCGCTGCCGAAGGCCAACGCTCTACCAACTGAGAGTTACACAGATACAAATTTACTATGAAGCAATCACGTGCAATCAAAATAGCAATTAAGCTAAGCGAATGACTGTATTAGAATGCAATGTGCAACTTACCATTTCTTTGGAGCTGATCTGACAACAAAATTTGTAATAGTGCATTTCTTGGGGTAGCGGTCGATGATATATTATTCATTTTTTCTTGCTCCATATTGCATTAGTAGAAAGACAACGCAATGACTGGTAAATCGAAACAAGTGCCTTTTGTCAATAATAACGCACAGAATCGTAGAAGCTTATGCGGCGGTGACAGGTAGTAAACTGATGTATGCGATTCGATAATTCCTATTTATGTCGCCCTTGCACATGTAGTGAAATGTATGCGAAATCAGTCTTGACGAAATGTAAAGAAACAATGGCCGGGGACTACTAAATGGCACAGAGCTCTTTTTTGTGATGTTTTATTTCTTCTGATTTAGCGATCGTCGCTACCTATGAGCCTATTCATTGCAGTAATACGGTTACAATGTGATTGTCAGCGCTAGAGAAGATTCACGTTAGCATCAAAAGACTAAACTAACTTAAACCGGAATCGACATAACGACGTGAGACTGTTGTGAAAGGCATCCGTTACTTTAGTCTCGCCGCGGACAAAGACGGCCGGTGAAGTTCAATGATCCGTTAGTTAGTTAGTTCGAGTTTAACGTCCACATCACCGAGGTGATCATGGACGGCCCTGACGGGCGGGTTATGGAGTACAGGGAAATCTATTGCCTATGGAGTACGACTTGAACACTGATCAACTCAGGCGCACTCCAACTGTGCCACTTTGATTTACCAGGACCTTTCAACGGATATGATTTTGAACAAATCCGTTTTTCTCCCTGGATTGTGAGTCCATCTACCGGGGCCGGGACGGAATTCGAACCCACGACCCGGCGATTTCCTTCGCTCTCCTGCTCCGACGTTTAACTGCCTGAGCTATTTCGGACTCTACTTCAATGATCCGTAACCAGACTCTTCTTTATCAGCAGCCAGGGACAATTAGGGGTGTAGAGTGTTCATGGAGAAGTAGTACCTTTGACTTTTCAGCCAGCAGCGCCTCTTGGGGTAGGCGGGAGCACTGATTTTCACATGGCACCAAACTCTCACAGCTGGCTCCAGGTCCTTTACCTAGCCACACCCCGGTAACCGCTTCTGCTGGCGGGCGAAACGTTGTGAGGGGCTGACGCGTCTCTCAGTCAGTTGAAATACTTGGAGAGGAGACGGGCGCCGCCAAGTTCGCCTAAGCCCATTGAAAGGACTGATGGACAAGCAACAGAATAAGAATAACATGCCGGATCGGTCGGGGCCCGGATCACCAACGACCGCGCACCCCATTGGAGGTCTCCAGGGTGGGGGCGACAAGTGTGTTACTGGAACCAAACCCACCATCAAGCTGCCCACGCAAGGAATAACTATCGGAACTTGGAACGTTCGCACACTCTACCAGTGCGGCAAAGTGAAGGAACTCACCCACGAGTTAAAGCGCTATCGCTGGGACATTGTAGGACTTGCAGAAGTTCGATGGACAGGCTTCGGAGAAGCAACAACAGATGAAGGCCATAAAATCTGGTTCAGCGGAAAAGAAACCAAGCACGAACATGGCGTAGCTTTTATCGTAAGGAAAGAGGTGGCTGGAACTGTCATCAGCTGCACCCCCGTGTCAAGCAGACTAATCTCCATCCGCATCTCCGCCCGACCGCACAACATCACTATCATACAAGTATACGCTCCAACAGCAGATCATGATGATGAAGAATTAGAAGAATTTTACGAACAACTGGACAACATCATCAAGAAAACACCTAAGAAAGACATTCTGACTGTCCTCGGTGACTGGAATGCAAAGATCGGCCCTGACGCCTACCAACAATGGGCAGGAACAGCTGGCAAGTTTGGCCTTGGAGAAACAAACGACAGAGGCCTGCGACTTTTACAGTTCGCACAGAGTCACCGTCTCACCGTTGCTAATACCCTCCATCCACACAAGAAGTCAAGAACAGTGACATGGCAATCGCCAGGAGGCCTGGTCCATAACCAGATTGACTTCATCTTGCTGCCTCGACGATTCAAATCCAGCGTTAACAAAGCACAAACGAGGTCCTTTCCTGGCGCTGATATTGGCAGCGACCACAACCTTGTCCTTACTGGCCTCAAGTTGAAGCTGGCATTGAAACGAGATAGCAAGAGCCCTCGCATCAGATTCGACCTCCAGAAGCTAAAAGACCCGGAAGTAGAAGAGCTCTTCCAAGCCCAGGTGGGAGGCAGATTTGCAGCCTTGGCTACTTTGGACTGCGACGTAGACACCCTTGCTGGAAATATAAAAGAGGTGTTACTTTCTACAGCAGAAGAAGTGCTGGGGAAGCAGAGGAAGCGCAAACAGCCCTGGGTCACCGATGACATCCTCGATCTCTGTGATGAGAGGAGAGCCTGGAAGAAAAAGAGAGGCCAAGACCTCACATCAGCAAACAAGTACAGACTTGTCAACAAGAAGATCAGGAAGAGGATGAAAGAAGCCAAAGAAGATTGGATTGAAGACCAGTGTTGTAGCGTGGAAGAGAGCATGGCAAACGGCAACAGCAAGAAGGCTTATGAAACGCTAAGGACCCTCACCAAGACTCAACAGCGAACAGCCACAGTCATAGAAGACAGCAGCGGCCAACTCCTTACGGAAAACACTGCTGTACTAAACAGATGGACTGAGTACTGCCGAGACTTGTATAACTACAAGGCTGAGCCAGACACCAGCATCCTCCAAAACAACCAGGCTGGGGCCAGGAAGGCTGAAAACCTGCCAGTGTTAGCTGAAGAGGTGGAAGCAGCCGTACGCGGCCTGAAGGGAGGAAAGTCTCCAGGTGTAGACAACGTACCTGCTGAACTGTTGAAACATGGAGGAGAAGTAACAACGAAGGTCCTCACTACACTCTGTCAAAAGATCTGGGAGCAAAAGAAATGGCCAGTAGAATGGACACAGTCTCTAGTGATCCCGCTCCCCAAGAAAGGAAACATGAAACAGTGCCAGAACTACAGAACTATCAGTCTGATAAGTCACCCTAGCAAAGTAATGCTCAGAATCATTCTCAACCGCCTCAAAACTTTCGCCGAGGAACTGCTGGCAGAAGAACAGGCTGGCTTCAGAGTTGGAAGAAGCACTGTAGAGCAGATTTTCAACTGCCGCGTCCTGATCGAGAAACATCTGCAGCATCAGCGCGAACTCTACCACAACTTCATTGATTTCAGGAAAGCATTTGATCGCGTCTGGCACGACGGACTCTGGCAAGTCATGAGATCGTTCAACATAGAGGAGGGACTGATCCAAATGATAGAAGCGCTTTACAAGAACGCCTGCAGCGCGGTTCTACTTAACAATCAGTCAGGCGAGTTCTTCAGGACGACGATCGGTGTCCGTCAAGGATGCCTGCTCTCTCCTGTCCTTTTCAACATATTCCTGGAGAAGATCATGCAGGAAACCCTCCACGACCACCATACTTCAATCTCTATTGGTGGCAGATCCCTGTGCAATCTTCGATTCGCAGACGACATTGACCTCATGGCAGGCAGCAATAGTGAGCTTCAAAACCTGACAGACAAACTTTCAAGTAGCGCAGGGTCTTATGGCATGGAGATCAGTACGGATAAAAGCAAAGTGATGATCAACACCACAAGCGACAGCAGCAGCAACATCCACATGAACGGCCAGAAGCTAGAAGAGGTCAATAGCTTCAAGTACTTGGGAGCCACCCTGTCTAAAGACGGTAGTTGCATAGCAGAGATCCGTATCAGGATAGGTACAGCAACATCCGCAATGGCCAGGCTAGACAGGATATGGCGAAGTAACTCCATCAGCTTCACCATCAAGTACAGGCTTTACAAGTCCCTCGTAGTGTCTATTCTACTCTACGGCTGTGAGACTTGGACACTGCTTGCAGACTCAGAAAAGAAAATCCAGGCCTTTGAGAACAAGTGCCTGAGGAAGTTGCTCCGCATCTCGTACCGCGAGCACAAGACCAACGAATATGTTCGGAGCATCGTCACTTCCCTGGTGGGCCCACATGAACCCCTTCTGGCAACCGTGAAACGGCGCAAGCTTGCTTGGTTTGGCCACGTGACCCGACACAACACCTTGTCCAAGACTATCCTCCAAGGCACTCTCGAAGGAAGTCGTCGGCGAGGTCGTCAGAGAAAGAGTTGGGTCGCAAACATAAAAGAATGGACCGAACTCGAGATGCCAGACTTGCTTGCCACCGCCCAAAATAGAACTCAGTGGAGAGCACTGTCTGTTGCTGCTGCCTTTCAGTCCCCCCAACGCCCAGTTCGGGCAAGGGACTGATGATGATGATGATGAGGGACAATTATCCGATTAACAGATGACACCAGATGGTCTACCCGCAGCCATAAAGCCGACCTCTCGCTTTTTAATTGGAAAATTGCCTCAGCCTGGCGTGTCATCAGTCGTAGGCATATCCACAGATGACTGCCTCAGTCTGAGGATGGTACATGTGTATAGCACATCAAGATGTATAGCTTTTCAGGAGCCCCGTTGGCTCCAGGCACTCATGAAACTCTATGATTTTACTGAGGAGCAGTATATCAGCAGGGACTGAATTCTCACCCACAATTGGTGTGGACAAACACTCAAGGACTTACATCATATGGTTGACTCTGAGTGAGGATGCGATGCTGATGATATCGCACAGAGAGAGACTCAACTTTTCATGAGCCCCTTTGATTACGGGGGCATTTGACACTCTGTTTCTGGCTGAAAAACTTTGTCGAAGACGCCGTACCATGATGAAAAGAAACTCACCAACCAACCAACCAACCAAACATCACTTTTAAAAAAATCCATTAAAAAAATTTTAAAACATTTAAAAAAATTAATTAACCCTCCACCACCTAAAAAAAAATTCCCAGGGCTGACGGGGGGGGGGGTTGCGGGGGGGGGGGCAGCCAGGGCCCCCTAGGCTCACCACACCCCCCCCCTCCACCCTGGATCCGCCAATGCACAAGGTCCGCACGAAATTAAATAGATTGATCAAAACAACATCTAATATTGTGGGAGCTGATCTTCTCTGTACCACGCACGCATCATCAAGAGAGCGAGCTCCATCATACATGACCAGCACCATCCTGCACATAGCCTGTTCGAACACTTACCATCTGGCTCACGCTTTAGATCCATTAAGGTCAAAACCACTCGTTTTCAAAAGAGCTTTTATCCCTTGGCTGTTCAGGGCCTATCTAATGTGGCGAAAAGTGAAACACCACAGCACTGTTGAACATGGAAAGAAAGATGTATTTGTAGCACCGCCGAATGTGGAGCATGTGTAAACGTCCATAATAAAAACTTGGTCAGCTGTCCGTGAGCGCCCCGCACAAAGCCGCGCTACAGTGGGGTTAGAAAAACCACTTGCGCAAATCCAAGATAGAACGACAGCACTATATTTGGTATCGTTGGAAAGAGCTGTTCCTGCCCTTTATCGTGGTGTCCGGCGCATGTTTGATCTCAAGTGAAAACTGCATTAGATTTTGACATGAAATTTTCTTTTTTTATTTTTACTGACGAGATATGTTATCTGAAAATGATCGCGCGCACATGCGCCAGCTACCGGTAAAAAGCCCATTAAAACACCTTTCGATCGACATATCATCTGACACGGACAATCAAATCATGGATTTGCGCGGTGGCTTTGAAAATGACACCCCAACGCGCGAACACGACTTCACAATAGCGCCCGCGATAAAAGCTTCTTTCGTCAATGATAACGCAAACTTTGATTATGACTTGCAGAAAACTTTGCACAAGTACACAAATGTTATGCTTATTGATAGGCAAATAAAGTTTTAGCATTATAAACTAACACTGAGTGATAGAATTGAATATGTGGACCCACAGTTTAATTTTCACTGTGTGTAGTCGATTTCCAGCCTGATGTTCACGCCCTACTCGTGCGGTCTTTTGACGTAAGTTACAGCTTTGACAAGTTTATTTCCTACTGAAATGCACGCCATATGTACTGCAATACTTTAGAGTTGCGATGGAATTTTTCTTAGACAAACATGCGGATTTTAGTTCAGAATGCCAACTCGTTTTGACTGCCAAAACTATGAAAAAAATAATGTTTTTTTTTGTGTGTGTTGAATTTTTTTCTGGTCGTCGTAACGTACTTGTAAATAAATACGGACACACATTATTATTATATATTATTATTATTATTATTATTATTATTATTATTATTATTATTATTATTATTATTATTATTATTATTCAAATTCAAAAAAAAATTTGTCCACTAAATATATTTGCATAAAATGAAAATTTTGTCTTCGGCTCACAAACATGAACAAGCAATTAAACACATATTTAAATAAAATCCCTCCCCACGTCTGTTAGAATCTATAATCCTTGCCTAATCGCATTATATTGATCACTTTGAATCACACTATCACCACTTCCTCTATCACAGTACCATCCCTTGCTATCACAACTTATCACAGCATTTGATTTGTGTCAGGGGAAATAATTAATCACCAGCCTCCCTAATAGCTCATGAGGGTCCCAGCCCCTGCTCTCTCTCTCTCTCTCTCTCTCTCTCTCTCTCTCTCTCTCTCTCTCTCTCTCTCTCTCTCTCTCTCTCTCTCCAGCGGATACTTACACTACCGACCCCTAACAGGTCTTGAAATGACCCTCCTTGGAAGCCTACGACGCTATCAGAATAGAACAGCAGAACCTTCTGGTCGTCTTTTAGAGCTATTCAGAAGATATTCTCCTGGTTTCGTACGGGTATCTATCTTCTCACCTGCAGAAGATTAATTGACCAATCAGGAAGGAGGTCAAACGGCGATAAGAAAAATTGCCGCTACGTACTTGACCTAGCTTACGATTCATTCACAGTTGTTATAACTGTTTATTATTTATTTATTTTTAAATTATTTTAAGTTTCAAAATACAATAGCTGTATTGTACTCAGCGAATAAATCACGCAAAGTTATATATTTGTAGGGTAACCTTACGGTTTTGATGCTACTGAGAAACTATCGGTCCTGCTAAAACCCGAAATAACCTAACCAAAGCTTAAAAAAAAAGAACCATCCATAACTATTATTGCATCCCTAAACACAAAATAATCATGTGTAGGTGCCGTGAAAGTTGTTTATTTAGCGTTAGAAATCTTCGAAGGGCTTGTTCTTTGAGCGGCTTGGTCGATCTTCACCCGCCGCGTCTTCGCCCAGACCGTTCGTCCCACACACATTTCGTTCATGGCGTTTCATCCCGGATGCTATTTAATGGAAAACATTACTCTGTGAACAGACCACGATAATCAGTTGACATTCAAAGAGAACATAACTGGACCATTTCTGAGGTCGTATTGGGGTTTCCCATGCTCACATCAAACACATGAATGTTTCAGACTGATTCTGGAGAAGACTAGCTGGTGCAACAAAATGACATCAATATAAGCTTGACGTCAAAGCAACGCAAGAATCATGTGTACAAAATTGATGTTTCTCATCACTTAACCAAAAGATATGCAGCCTCTTCCAGGGATGACTGTTTTGTTCCACACAGCCTCTTCCATGGCCGACTGTTTGATGGGAGTATATAGTAGATCCAAAACTTGCAAAAATGAATTAATTATTATTTTAAAATTTGAAGAGGTACAAAGCTGGCTAATGAACTCATCCAACGTCTTTCTTCAAACTAGATATGTCCTAAATCTCAAGTACTGAAATATAACAAAAATTACAGACTCTAATCTGGGTCAACTGACTTTCTATAAACAGTCTTTTATGTCTTAGTGTATCATATAAAGCCAAGTTTTTAGGCACATATGTAATAAACGACAAAGGAAATAAATTTAAATAAAAAAGAGTATAATACATTTAATGAACACAGAGTATAATACATTTAATTCATTGCCCCAAAATATTTAAACATAAATTAAGGGTGATTAAGGGTTGCTTTAAAAATACAAACTCAGAAACGTTTCCTTTAACTTTTTGAGCTCAGAAACGGTACAGTTATGTTCTCTTTGAATGTCAACTGATTTTCATGGTCCGTTCATAGCGTTCATAATGTCTTCCATTAAATGGCATCGGGGATGAAACATCATGGGACAAAATCTGTTTGGGACGAACGGTGTGGGCGAAGGGTGAAGATAGCCTTAGATCAATGGACTCAAAGAACAAGTCCTTCAAAGCTTTCTAATGCTAAATAAACAAAGTGTATGACATCTACAACTTCAAATATAAGATAATTTTGACTTTAAATACTTAATAATATGTGTGTATGTGTTATTTGGGCTTAGGAGAGGTTATTCCGACTGTTTTTGGGACAGCTCGATCATATAGCAAGGGAAGTAATCGACGTGTCGACCGCAAAAGGCTTACTAGTACAACTAAATCAAATTTAATGTAAAATAAATTTCTAACACAACATTACTTTGTGTTAAGGTATGCAAGAATAGTTAAGGATTTTTAAAAGTTTTTAAAAATATTTTTACAGCTTAGGACAGGTTATTCCGGGTTATTTCGGGTTTTAGTAGGACTATGATGGGGGCTCTGCACGCATTCACGCCTCTACACACTTCTTCTGGCAATCATGCATTTCAATGTACTTTTTTCCTTATCTTTAAAATTGTTCATGGTTTATGTTTGTTTGAGTGTTTGATTTCGAAGCAGAAAAGATACAGCATGGTAGCCAGCAAGGGATTTTGTGATGTTTAACTTTTTGTGTACATACTGTGTCAGTGTCACTGTCATTGTCAGTACCATACCTCATTACGGTTTACCTGTCAAGAATGAAATTAGGGAATCTGGAGATTTCTATCAACATAGAAAGTGTGGATTATATTTGTATGTGTTTTTGAATTTGACAATTAATTCACATCACCATTAAATATTCCATTTTATGTGAAAATCCCTGAAAATAATGTGATTTTATTGGAATTAATTCAGATTTCTGAATCTGCTGCTCTCTGAGTCTGATGTGCACACAGTACTAAAACTAGAATATATGCTGAAAAAAACGCACTCAGTCCAGTGGTAACTCTAGTCGTGGTACTCTTAGTCTTATCAGAGAAAAAGCAATATTGAGAGTAGAAGTATAGGAACGATTTTCCTTACATTAGAGATAGAACAATAGAGATCCGAAAGACAATGAATTCAATAAAGCTGCATCGGACATTAAATTACCTCATTTTTAATATTAAAATTTTTTACCCCCATTACGCCCCTGTTATTTCCCAATCAACCCTTTGATTTTAGAAAACAGACGAGCATGACCGATGCGGCTTTATTGAATTCATTATCTTTTGGATCTCTATTGTTCTATCTCTATAACTATTGTCTCTGTGAACACATAATCATTTACCTGACCAAGTAATGATAAGTGGAACTTTATACTTACTAACAAGTTACAACTAACTTTTAGGAACCTGCAGAGGTAACCTTAAAGTTAGTTGCCATAAGAACTTATTAATTACTTACAGTAAGAACTTATTAAATACTTACTGTAAGTTCTTATAAGTTCTTACAACAACTTGACTTAAGTCCCAAGATACTGAGACAGATTTGCCAAGATACAAGGACAATAAAAAAAACTTTTTTCTCTCAGTAGTACTCTGGGGGTGGTGCAGATGGGGCTAAATAATCAGGCACTAGTGGTGTAAATGATGTGTCTTCTCTCTGCGAAGCATATGACAAAAATATTGATTGATTACCAAATCTGATTTTTATTTGCTTAACTCAATCAGCACTGGCTGTTTTTTCGTTAGCAATGCTCTGTATACTGGCTGTTTCGATGGGTTAGAAAAAAAAAATCATAAAAAAAACTTTCTGACAAATGTAAATACACTTTTCAGGTTAGTTGATTAGTAAATGAGTGCATGCATATACAAAATTTTGAGTTACTAACCCCAAAAATGTATATTTTGGAGCATAGTAAAGATACCATTTATTTTCCACACTGCACTTCCAAGTGTAATCGGTTATCAGTTCACTTGTGACCCACCGAACAGTTCAATCAGATGCATTCTTCTCACTCTCTGCTGTTTCAAAATCGCTATCACTGTCTTCATCAGCCTCTTCTGCATCAGAATCCTCAATCTGGATGATTTCTATCACTTCTCTGACAGTAAATTGACGATTACTTTGCGCTCCTGTTGTGAGTGAAGCACGCAGAAACGCCATGTTGTTTCGCAAATGTAAGCAAAGCTAGTATGTGCGAAAACAACGCTCTACTACAGTAACAGTGAGGCCTAGTGATAAAAATAGGAATGAGGGTCATTGTACGAAAACAGAGCTGCACACTAGGCATGTTAGTTTCGTATTCAGAAATCCCCAGTTCTTGTAGAAGATGGCCAACATCACAACCCGCGATCGCGGTGATCAGAGTGCAAGCGTTGTGCAGGCCATCACCGGGATCGCGGTGATCCGGGTGGAGTGAGTTAAAAGACTGTGTAGTTTTTCTGTGGTTTCCTGATTTCCGATCTGTTTTCCCCTCTCTAAAAAACTAGCCTTTAATTCTTCAACATTCACGGGGGATTGACTACGCATCTTATTTTGAATTTCAGACTTCTGTTTCTTATAATTGTTCAAATCATCCTGCACTCTCTTAAATTCATCGTCATCAATAAAATTATCATTTAATGCCTTACTGATAATAAGTTTCATACTGCTCAGCTTTGCACCAGCAGCATACTCAATGCTTCATGTTTCTGTAATTTTGTGTGAAACCTCTTGTTTAAGGCTTCCAAACCAAAGCAAGCCAGGCATGTAGCAACGCTAACACCGTCAATTGCAAATCCAATTAAACTTCCAATTCCTGTGGCAAACAGAAGAATGCCCCCTACAGAACATCCAGCTGAAACTGCACCAACAGCCATTGAAGTGTTTTGTACAGATACCTCCTTTTACATCTAGTGTACCTTGCCTCTTCACTTTCCAAATATTTAATTGCTTCTGTAATATTATTTAATCTGAATGCATCTGCCTGTAATGTTTTATCTGATGCAATTGGCATATGCGGATCAAGCACAAACGACGACACAGTCTCAGTCATCGGTAGCTGTGGATAGAAGTTTACCATTTTTTTTTATTGACAAATATTTTTTATTTAATCAGTGATTACATTTTGTAACTCGTCAAAAGTATACAATTTGCTGGCATAATAAAACGAAACAAGATCAATGTGTTCAAGGTTTATGTAACTTAGACGAACAAAAGTTGTTTTGTCGACTACCACCTAAACAGCGGGAATACTGCTTAAAACATCTATATCAACCTCTTTTTTAATAGCAATAAAGACCTTTGATGATTCTTGCACAGAGTCATCCCACGAAAGCTTTATTCCCTGTGCTATATCTGCCTCTTTCGCAGAAGTTACAGACCTCAAAATAATTTCAAATACTAATGTCACTTCTTTTGCCATGGCAAAGTTTGCTGGTGAAAAAAAAACAGAAGTATCAGATCTGCCCCTTCTATTTGTAAGAAGATACCGTCTTTTTTCATACTCCTGTACTTTCAGTTTTTTCTCTGCTATTGTTGTCTGGGGCAAAGCTTGGAACAAGGCTTACAATCAGCGGCCCAGAGTTAACAACTTTCCTAAACACTAAGGCACCTTCATCATCAGTGTATACATAAGGACTAATAAATTCAAACTTTATGTCCCAGTCAATTGTTGATGGTGGCACAGGCACAGGTGAAATTACCCACTTATTACCTACATGTATTAAGTTGTAGGGCACATTATTTACAAGGGTAGGCACAACTGGTACAGTTACATCACACAGCTGACCAAGTTTAGGAATCTGTCTTTCACCATCTTTCATGTCAACAATTACTTTCCGCTTGTACATGCCAGTTGAATCAAGTTCAAAACCATATATTTCTCTGATTTCCCCTTTCTTCTCAAAATCCTGTACATCTGCCAAATCTTTCAACTCTGTTACCGGACATGCAACTGGTATGATTCTCGGCTTTGGACCACCACTCATTTTTATAAACAAAAATAAAATTATTTAACTTCTAACACTACACTAAAATCATGCATTACAACTGGTTTGTCATCTTGATTAGTTACAGATATACTTAGTGACTCAAAGAAACTACAACCTATTTTTAAACTGCACAGGAAATCTAACAACCATACTTTTGCAATAGGGTGCAGTTCCAGCTGGCACACATCTCAACAAAGTCGAAGGGTTTCCATTGTGTACATTCTCAGTTGTGTTTAGTTCTTTCAAATACACATTAAATACTGTGTGTACTGCCAAATAAACAGGACATCTGCCAGTTATTTTTTGTTTTTGGGTGCAAATAGTTTTAAATCTGTCAGTTTCCAATCTTCATCATCTGGAAATTTTATAAATGTGCAATAAAAATCAAGTAGAGTTACAAGAGCATTTGATAAAGAAAAATGACTATCTTCTGGAGATTCTAATGTAACAAGTAGGTTAGCTGGATTTAAAGTTGCTTTAATTTTAAATTTTCTTTGAAACCATTCAGCTGTAGTACAAAAGTCATAATACCCAGCTGGTAAAGTTTCAGTTATGTCATAAAAAATTACTTTATAACTTGTGTCATCTGTTACATTAAACCATTTTACTGTGTAGAACATTTCATGGATAGCTACAGCCTTGCTACCATCTCGATTATCAACCCCATTAGTTAACCACACCAGTTTGCTTTTGTCAAGATTTGTTAAGGTAATAAGGTAATAAGGTAATATAAAAAAGGATGGATTTTAAATCACCAACCATTACCACTACACATGCATTTCAATTTAATATAGATGCCAAATACAATGTTGCACCTACTTATGAACAGAAAATAATTCAACTAAATCAGCTTGATATAGCTGTGTCAGACGCAAGCGTACAAGATTTATTCCAAGTCAAAGTACCAAATCCCTTTGACCATTACCTAAACCCTCCAATAACAGACTGCATGTAACTGCAAGAAAGTGGTCTTCAAGTCCACTACAGATGTTTCAAAACCAACTGAACTTTGCTATACTGTGTTCAACTACAGGCTGTGGTGTTTCATTTACAGACCACTTAAATCACTCAAACAAACTCATTAGGTGTGTCTACCATTTTCACACTTATTACCAGCTGAGACGTATACTGTCAGAACTTCGTACACCACTGCCCACTGAATCCAGTTTCAACAGGTATAACAACCCTATGGATATGAAAGCATTTGAACGCATCTGTAATGAATTTAACATCAGTCCCCGGTATGACTTTACACAAAATCTTGATGATCACAATGGCATGGGTACATTGTATTACGCTATGAGCCACAGACAATACCCTCAAGATTACTGGCCTCCCTACTCTTCATTCTCATCAAAATCACAAGTCTGGTTAGGATCAATAGAACAGAAACAGTCTAATGCCTGGAATACATTTGTCTTAGACAAGAGTGACGGGTTTACTCAAGCAGGAGTCGAGCGCGTAAATGAGTCTATCAGAACACATGTCTGGTGTTTACTAGGAGCACAATCGCTAACAAAATCAAACATTTTAAACGGGAGTAGAAAGTTTGAAGCACAAAAACAGTTTCTTGCTAATCTAGAAGATTCAATTAATTCAACAGTTGATCTCCCATCTAGCATACAACGCTACAAAGACGTACTCAGATATGCCAGATCAAAAGTTGACTTTGTAGTAGGCATCGGGTTATACATGTTACCATCTGACCTTCAACTCCAAATGGGTACAATAACAAATTATAATAATGAAATAATTGTTGCAGGTCGTGATCAAAAACTCGGTCTCAATCAATCTGTAAACTTGGGAGCAACAACCACACATGTACAGTCATTAAAATTATTACAGACACCACCGGTAACACCCCCGGCCCCAACACCGGCACCCATACAACCAGTACAGTCAGCCCCGGATCCATCACCAACCCCTGACACACACGAGTCAGAGAGAACTGCATTGGTAATAGGCCTAACGGGATTAGGGATTTTACTTCTTTATCTGTTTCATTAAATAACCCACCATCAACCCTCCTACTGTAACCAAAAATACCCACACATGTTCTGCCATAAACCCTACTACCTTTGCTGCTGTAGTAATAATCCAACTGACAACAGTGCCTGTTATACCTGGCAACGCATCCATTGCTTTCACAGCCAATTTCTTAAGCAAGTCTGATATGTGAGACAGTTGTTTCTTTACCCATGACTGTAAATCTTTTGGGTCAGTTGGGGCCGGTGGGCCTGGTGGACCTGGCGGTGCTGGAGGTGGAGAACCACTGCCACCAGAGACAGCTAACACAACAGTACTGATAATAAATCCAAGAGCAGTAATTAAACTTGCAAATGTAATACCCTGCTCTCTGAAAAGCGTTTTAAGTCTCTCAGCCAGAGTAGTGTCTTCGTGAAGCATTTTCTCAATAGTTTCTCTAATTCTGTTGACCTGTGTTTTCAGTTTTTGTCTTCCAATACTAATTGTTTCTAACCTTCCTGATCTTTCTATCTGCAAATCATTTAATCTGTGTTGTATTCTTTCTTTCATTTCTGTGTCAAGATTCCCATTGTCTGCTGTAGCCAGTTTTTCTTTTTCATGTTCTATGTGTTTATCAAGCTCACTTAGTTTGGCTACATTGTTTACCATCTCACCTCTTATCGTCTGCAGAGATTTATCCAACCCTATAATCTCCCTCATTGACAAAGGTGGATCATCTATTGTATGCAAACCAAGGGGAATCACAGCGCTGGACAGACAACTGTTAGATCCCCTGCCCCCCGCCTATCAGGCACCCAATCGCCAGCCCACAGAGAAATACGCAGGTATAGAATAAGATGATCATTTCCATCCTAAAACGAATGGATCAGGTCTCTTATATAACCCATGTCTTTCTCCGGAACTTAGGAAGTGGGCAGGAGAAACATACATACACAAACATGAAGGTGCGCTACTATATCATCATCATCATCAGTCCCTTGCCCGAACTGGGCGTTGGGGGGACTGAAAGGCAGCAGCAACAGACAGTGCTCTCCACTGAGTTCTATTTTGGGCGGTGGCAAGCAAGTCTGGCATCTCGAGTTCGGTCCATTCTTTTATGTTTGCGACCCAACTCTTTCTCTGACGACCTCGCCGACGACTTCCTTCGAGAGTGCCTTGGAGGATAGTCTTGGACAAGGTGTTGTGTCGGGTCACGTGGCCAAACCAAGCAAGCTTGCGCCGTTTCACAGTTGCCAGAAGGGGTTCATGTGGGCCCACCAGGGATACTATATGTGGTCGGGTAAATACCCTGATTTCCCACAGTAGATGCACAGAACATTACACAACAATGTAACGATACAAATTTGCCTCGAGTTATAGATACTCACAAAGGATCATTTGTGAGGATCATTTGTGAGGATCATCTATTGCTTTCATAGCGTCATTTATTTGTCCTTCAGTAAATGAGGTTTCTTGTATTAACGTGTTCGCTATTTCTGGGAGTCTTGCTACTGGTGCCATTTCAATTTCTTGCCCCATTGGCAACTTTGTTTGCGTGTCGTGAAGGGCACTAAGCAGTCTAGGCACAAGTGGTGGCGTGGGAGACCCTCCAATACCAAGGTACCTTGCCAACCCAGAGTTACCACCAACTTCACCTTTAATTGTACTTAAAGCTCTAAACTTAGAAGGATTATTTTTATGTGTTAGATTTATTTTCCCTCTGTCTGTATTTACAAATAAGTGTCCTTTATCATATTCAAACTGATTAGGATCTATTACATCTGGGCGAGCACCAACACTGTCATAAAATGAGTTTACTTTGTCTTTTAACAGTTCATGACACATTCTAGAAGTAGTTACCATACCAGTCATATCTGTGATACTGGTATCTGAGGCATCCATGACATCCATTTCAAAATCACCATGATTAAGTCCTCCTGCGGCCATTGTTTTATTAATTTAATATTTGTTATTGTGGATAATAAAAATGACATCATCTTACGGATCAAAGTTAGAACCATATAGAAAACTGCATGAGCCTCTTGGTGTTAAGGGCATTAGACAATCAATCGTCATCACAAACAATCCTAGCATCATAGATCAAAACCAAACTCTTACAGTCAAGTTTCCAAACCTAGGTCCCAGTGACATTATTGTCCCTGGCACTGCATGCCTAGCATTTAATATCGAACTATCATCAGACGCAGATGTAAACAGAACACTAGTTAACAATCTTGGTAGAGCAATTATTAGAACTATTAAAGTTAAACTTGAAGGTCAAGAAGTGTTTAGTCTTGATGATGCTGATGTGTTTTACTGTTACAAAGATTTGTGGCTCACAAGAGAAGAACGAGAGGATCGTATTTACCAAGGCATACAGTCTGATAATGTTGGAAAACTTCGAATTGATGCAGGAGAAATCAACGTCAGCAGCCAAGGACGTTATAATGGCTGAAACATATGGAACCAGATTTTACATTCCACTTGAGTTTGAAATCCTAACAGCTCATTTACCTCATTACCAAGGAGCACTGAATGACCGTCTGAGTTTTGAACTAACTTTCAATGCCTACTTCAAAGTTATAAAATCATCTGATCTCAATGCGTCATACAAGATTTCTAACATCTCTTTGGAATATGAAATTGTCACACATGATTATTTAGCTACTCTCATTCAAAATCAGTACAAGACAAAACTGCCGATTTATTATGACAGGGTGATTAGACATAGTTTAATGCATAAAGACAAGAGCGACCCAATGTGGAACATAAACTTGAACACACCTGCCAGATCACTGAAAGATATTCTTATGTTGTTTGTTGAACCAGCAGCTCCCTACAAAAGGGATTCAGAAAAATTCTACAATCCAAAGATTACACATTTGTCTTGCACAATCGAAGGCCGTCCTAATCAAGTGTACGCATCTGGAATGTTACCTTATCAACACTACGATGAGATCACAAAGTATTTTGCGGGTGGAAGGATTAGAGATAAACCTGCAAACATTGTGTGCAAAGATTTACATCTGTATGACGTAAGGATTGGTCAATACCTGACAAATAAATATGCTCTTTGGTTAGACCTTCATAGTACAGATGATGACTATCTACATGGGTCAGGTCGAACTGTTGAAAACGGTAGTGATGGAATAACAATGCAGATACAAAAAAAAAGGTTGAAACCGCTGCGGCAATAAATATATATTTGTATCTGATTTATGACGCACAACTGAACTTACAAGAGTGCAGACTACATGAACATATTAAAATTATATTGTGTATTAAAATGAACTTAATGACCTTCGACCCACACTGTGGTTTGTTTTGTGGTGCCACCGGGTGTGGTAAAACTGAATTTGTACTTAATCTATTACAAACAAGATATATCCATCATTTTGAAAACATTGTAATATTCTGTCCTACAATCAAACACAACAAAGCTTATCACAACCGTTTATTCATTTGGACTGGCAGTAACATCTACTTAGTTGACCCTGAGAAAAAACTGAATGGCTACCTGCAATATTTTTACAAGCAATTTGAAGGACAGCCAACATTGTTTATAGTTGATGACTGCTCAGCAGAGAAAGACATTGCCAAAAAAAGAAACACTTTAGCAGAACTTGCTTTCAGTGGTAGACACGCAAACGTAAGTGTATGGATTCTCACTCAGAAATATAATGCTTTACTGAAAGATTTTCGAGAACAGTTAAAGTTTATCTCTTTGTTTTACTGTAAGGATCGTGACAGCTTTGAAGACTGCCTCAGAGAAAACGATGTTATTCCAAATAAGCAGGAATGGGACGATGTAAAAAATAAACAGAAATCAAGTAAACATCTAAAGCTTATTTTAAAGACAGATCAGCCCACAGAGTATGGGTTAGTAAATTAATTTATACATTTGTTTGCCCAATAAAAATGACAGACAGACAAACCCAAGTGTTTGATGTTACAGAGTGCTTCAAAGATGTTAACTGTTTTTATGACTTAAAAACACGTGTGTTTGAACCCAGCTTTAAACTCTCAACACCGACAATAAAGATATACATGTATAACAAACCAAGGGGAATTACTCAGAGCTGGACAGAACAGTTAGAGAGGGATGTAGATGATCGTCTTGTTCTATACCTGCGTATTTCTCTGTGGGCTGGCAAATGGGTGCCTGATAGGCGGGGGCAGGGGATCTAACTGTTCTGTCCAGCGCTGAGTAATTCCCCTTGGTTTGTTATACAATTCTGCCAGCGCTAGCCTCACCTATCTGGTTTGTGAGTAAAGATATACATGGCATATAATGTTACTTTGGAATATTCAGTTGGATCACCTCGTTATGATTATGAGACTGTTGATCTTAAGACAAATGCTTTAAAAGTTTATAAAGCTAACAGCGGCCACTTGCTTTGGTTTGAGGCACTGTGTAAAGACATATTTGATCAACTAAGAAAACTACATTGTTATATTGAAAGAGTTACATAAGTGATATTACACCTGCAGGACAAGACTTCAAGATAAACACCATGGAAGTGGTTGACTTGTTTATCATAGCTACAGTTAATACAGTATTACATAAGGTGTGCCAGCAGTAATTTTTTTTCATTTATTATTTTGTCGGACAAATAAAAATGACGGACAATTCTCAAAGCCCTGGCTCGTCAAACCCTGGCTCATCAGGCTTAAGAAACGTGTTTCACACAACAGACTTGCCTATATCTAATAGTAACAATGTCTAGGAATCAATAAAAAAAACTCTTTTTCTGTCATACAAGATAATCTTGTTACAGGCAGTGTAAAGATTCAGAGTGTTGCGAAAATAGAATTTACTAGAGAAGATGGTGAAGTGATTGTTTCGTACATATCAACAAGACAACACACAGTTAACACAAGAAGAGAATTAGAGAACGTGTTTAGAGACAGACTATTACCTGACTTCCTCCAAGCAATTGACAGTGCAAAAATGAAGGGGTCTGGTTGGCACGAAGGTCATGTACATAAAAAAAAAATGTTAAATGTTTAGGGCTTAACGTCTTTTGTCCACCACGAGAGTGATTTCAAAGACGGGGACAACGAAAAAGGGTCTGAGCAAATTTTGACCCAAGCTGGATTCGAACCCGGGACCTTTCGGTCTGGAGGCAAACGCTTTTACCACCGAGCCACCCAGCTCCCCAGTCATGTACATGAACTACAACTAAAACAGTCAAGGTATCATCCTATATTAGGTAAATCATGGATAACCCTGAACCCGAAACAGCAAAATATATAATTGCCGGATTTGTTGCCAGATTTGGTTATGTAGGTTACCAATTATACAAAAAATACAAACCACAGACTCATACAGCGTCCAAAAGATCAGACACTCTAAAATCAAAACCAGAAGTCGCCACATTACCAGTAGCATCCAAAGCCGTTGACCCATTTTTCATGCAATAAATAATTTTTTTATTTTAATTTTTCTTGTATTAGAAAATGAGCGACACAAAGAACTTGATGAACCTTGTCTATCACTCTGCCGTAATAAGCAGACTAGCAGTAGCTTACTCTATGCTGGGAAAAAAATCTACTCAAAATGAAATCAGCAGACTTGAGTAGACTAGATTTTGAAGACGTGTTCCTCATAAATCGTCTCTGTCAGTATATATCACATGAAATGTTATTTTATGTAGATGTTGTGTGTGTGTGTGTGTGTGTGATTGTGCGTGTGTATATGCGTGTGTGTCTGTGTGTGTATGTATGTATATGTATGTGTGTCAGTGCGTGTGTGTGTGTGTGTGTGTGTGTGTGTGTGTGTGTGTGTATGTGTATATGTATGTGTGTTTGTGTGTGTGTGTGTGTGTGTGTGTGTGTGTGGGTGTGTGTGTGTGTGGGTGTGGGTGTATTCATGTGTGTGTGTGTGTGTGTGTGTGTGTCTGTTTGTTTGTCTGTGTTTGTTTGTGCATGTGTTTATGCGAATACTATATTGACACCTCTCAGTAACAGCCTTTCAAAAGCCTTCAGTGACGTGGTGGCTTATTCATAAAAGCATGTCTGTATTAAAAGGAAGTGTCCCCTCTCGCATAACTTAAATTGAATAGTGACGTGCCACAAAGAGCATTCAACTGTGAAATGATTAGGCTACACAGGTGGGTAAACAGGTGGCTTATGAAATAGTGCACGCCACAGATTTAAGAGACAACCCCCCCCCCCCCCCCCCCGCCACTTTAGTGCACTATATGGATTTTGGTTTGATTTGAGAGAAACGGTCATGTGGACGTTAATGACCTTAATTAGTTAATTAATTAAGGTCAACTTAAGACAATGGAAAAGCTTCAAGATTTTCTAAGAGAAAGAAAGAATGAGAGAATTGAAGTATTATTAACACTATGATCGAGTTAACCCTTTGATTATTAATATGTGGAGGTACATAAAATTGTGACTGTTTAAAAAAAACAATGATTTAGGGGGTAACTTCCAACGGTATTTACTCTGTGTGGGGAACATAGCTGATGAGGTTTCTAAAAGTTATAATTAAGGGGGTTAACTCAGTCAATGTGTTAATGCTGGTTCAATTCTCTCATTCTTTCTTTCTCTACATTCGTGATATTCCAGTTCTTCTAAACTGATTGGTAGGGACATGCATGCAGTTCATATGTCTGCCTAATGCTACCTGCGTTCAGAATAGGTTCTTTGTAAACTAAGACCGGCAAAGCAAACTTCAGTGAATGCCTGGAGTAAAACTTATGCACTCCATCCCGCATATTTTATTGAAAAGCCTTTCACACGTTTTCCTTAGTAAAATCTGCTAGTGACTGTTCACGATTTCTTTACTCACTTTTGCCTTTCGATAGATCCAGCTGCATTTTGCCTCTGGCTTTTGCTGAATAGCAGACACTTTCTTAGCGCAATTAAAACCAAAAGTAACTAAATATCTGGAGCTTGTGGATGATCTCCCTTCATTCCAAAAACATGGATGAAATGAAACTATTGACTAGAAAAGCCTTCAAAGGTTTGAATTTTCTCAAGTCAGGAGAAACTCGGGAGAAAATGTCATGAAAGTGGGAGAAATCGGGAGGTCACGAGAAAACAGGACATGGGTTGCAAAGTCGGGAGACTTAATTGACAATGACATTGACAGGTATTGAGTACTGACACTCTTGACAGTAGCCATAATGTAAAAACCTGATGTAATTTGTGCGTACTATTGTAAACTGATAATTCAATATGAAATAAAGCTCTCACAGAACACATTGTTTTCTTCAAACTTAAACAATTCCATTGTGATTTTATTAAAGTTCAGGAAATTAATACATATACAAAGTTTAGTTTCTTTGACTTAATGATATAGTGATAACAAATGGAATAATCTGTCTTTAGCCACACACAGATAGTGGATCTTGCCAAGAGACAATCTGAAACAAAAACTCCATCCTGACCTGATGGTAAGTTTGCATGGATTCATCTTTTACATCAGCATGTGTTCAATTAATTGCTGCCTGAACTCTGTTGCTCTCTTTTTCTGTTGCAATCGTTCACATAGTGCTGCCCTTCATTATGTTTATGTCTTTGACTTAACATATCGGGTTGGTTTGCTGCATTCAGGCTTTCTGCTGACAAAATTTAAATTGTCGATCACCGGGATGACAGAATGACCAAGAAAGCTGTGTGGACCATTGTATGCTTTTAATGTGTCCAGGATTAGTGTGAGTCTGAGAATGACGTTAGACACAGAGCAACCGACCCCATCTGGTACAGCACATATTATTAATATATAATAATTAATATCTGTACATATTATTAAAAAAAATAGTTTCCGGCAGTCCATCGATTTATTATCTGTATGAGCCAGCCCCGCAGAGGGCATTTGCCAGAGAAGAATTACAGATTATTCCTCCCGAAACTGTTACTCACTTTTGATCAATTCATCAATCAGTTTGTCAATCAGTTTGTCACAAATACCTTCAAATAACTTAAGCCTGTAATGTCCAGGTGCATAAGCCTTTCCTTACTATGAAACACACGTTTTGTGTCTCCAACTGCAAGTGACTTTTTATGTGTTTGGATCAATTCAAGATTATGTTTGTTTGATCTCAGTGTCTTGTTCAGATAATCAGGCATTAGTGCTCCGCCTAATACTTGCTTGTAATGTTCATGGCGGATGTCTTTATTTTTTATTGCTGTTTTTTTTTTTTTTTATTCCTTTGGCTTTCGACTGACTACCCTTTTGATGGAGTATAGAATACATTTTTGACCTCAGTCCAACGTCCTCAACTATTGGCACACCATTCAGTTTATCTTTAAACTTGCCAGGCACTTTTTTGTTTTGTGTGCTGTACAGCCGGGCATCCTTTGGATAATCAGACGTGTCATACATATGCAACTCTGTTTTCATGTCTTCATAAAAGTCTTCAGTAGGCACGTCTATGATCATCGAGTCAGTGTCAGTGTATAGCAGACGACACTCAGGATACTTTGGTTTGAAGTAATCATAATAAAATTCAAGCATCAATAATTTTGATAACTCAAGTATTGCCATACCAATGAATACTGGCTTGTCCAGTTTAACAATCTTTTTTTTTTTTTGAGTGACACTGCATACAATGATGAATTAAATTCTTTATACTCTGTGTACTGTGGCTTACCTGTAAGTTTAATTGCATCCGATTCAGTTGTGCCAAGTCTCACATCTTTGCGGGGATGAGGATTTTGCATCATCTTTCCAAAAGAGGCATTGTTCATAAGCTTAAAGAAGTCTTTGTCAAATGCAGTGCTGCCATCTCTCGCATGCAATGTTGTGTTTTTCATGAGGTAATCTTTCATAAAAGCACACTGATCAAAGCTTATGCCTCTGTAAACTTTCTTTAGTATTAACCCATGTCTGATGTAAAACTGCAGCAAGCGATAATGGCAAACGTAATTGAATTTGTCACTCAGATTTATCACAAGTTTAGTGTCTTCTTTTTCCCCAGTCATACTGGTGTGGTTACTCTAGGTCGACTTTAAAGATCCAACCCTTCGCATCGTTTTCGTCCTGATTCATAATATAGTTTGTTAACCCTGACTGTGTTACGTCATACCGTGACAAATCATACAGACAAAAGTTTTTCAGGGGCAATAACTCACACATCGCCCAGCCACACAAATTGTTCACGTCCACATATCTAATAAATGGCCTTGACCTTGAGAGGTCAAAACTCTGGTCGTCAAGATATTTATTATTTGCTTTTACATAATTGTTTGCTGCTATACTTATACCTCCTCTCAATCCACATTCCACCATTTCACCCATCATATGATCAGACAACAGGTCTATAGATATCTTACTGGATTTCAAAAATGCATCCCATGTCTTGCTAGGACTAGTTATGTAGCAAGCCGGGTCAAGACTGTAGTGTAACAAACCCTTTTCTCGATAACTTTCAAACATGTCTGCTAGCAAGCAAACATCAGCTTTCAAGTACTGGTCACATTAGTCACCAATCATTTGACATCCTAATTTACCCCATGCATCGAGAGCATGCTGGTATTCAGAGTCACAAATACCTTTTCATTTAGTGTAGAATAAAATTTCTCTTTTGGTGGCAGTCTCCTTTCCTCAAACACAACCAAGTCACTGATGTACTCATATGGATACACACCAGTCTTGATCAAGTCTGAGTCAAAATATTTACTTGTTATTGGAAACGATGTCAGATCTTCTGCCAGACTAGCAAGCCCTAAAGACAAATGTTGCATCGAGTCATAAAATGCTAATTTGTTGTCTAGCGTAAAAGTCAAATATTTTTCAGTTGTCTGGGCAATACAACTAATTTTTTTTTGTAAGACTCATCTACAGCCTGCATGAAAATGTGTGAATCATATCCTTTGAGATTGTGGAAAAAGATTGGTAACTTATATGTCATAGGATCTATTTTTAATAGCAAGTTACAATTGTTATGTGCAGCACCTCTGTAACGCCCAGTTATGTGGTCATAGTCACGAACTTTATCATCTCACAGAAGTTGTTCACAAATCCAACCCATCTCTGCTGTATCAAAATTCAGTTTGTCTTCTTCTGTCACCACCAAAGGTACCTGACATGTTGTGAGATAATGTACTACACTACTATACAGTTGCCTCATTTCTGTTAAAAACAGACATGCTGCATTTTCACCTCTGTAGATAACAGGCTCGGTATGCACACTGTCTGACCCGACAAGAATGTATCCAAAAGAACACACCATTTGGTCACTCAACTTTACTGTCTTTGGTAATAATTCTGGAACAGGACGTCATATCGTACAGCCAGTGATTCAAAATCAGCAAACACTACAAATGGCAGCTATTGCTGATTCACATAATTCTTAAAATATACTTGACTACCAGGCTCTGGGTACTTAAGTACTGTTTGTATATCATCAGCTGACCTACAGTGTAAAACATGTTTGTGCGCTATGTTTATAGAAGAGAACCTTTGTAAACATCTTTTACACACTTCCTGTTTGCCATTGTGTTTTGATACATGCCCATGAATTAAATGTGACATACTCCTGATAATTGTGTAGTGAAAGTTATCTCCATCACCGCCGCCCATGCCATCGCCAATTAATAACAAGTCAACATGCTTATCTTCTGGCTGTCCGTAGGTTGGAGCAAGTGGTGATACTCTAATGGGTTGTACTTGTCAACAGACTCACTATCCCACACATACACGTGCACAGATATGCCAGGATTTATTTTTTTTAAACAAGTCTATGTCCTCCTCCTTAACAGGAAAATCTATACCACTGAAATCGAGTTTGCTTACAAATTTCGTGTAGTTAGATACGCCATCAGGTCTTCTTTTTACAAAGTGTAGTTTAGCAAGCACACACCACATGAAACAGCGATTATCTTTCTTTTGTACATTGATGACAGCCTTTTTGTTTGCAACCTCTGTTGGCAGTGGCAACCATGATTAGCCTAATATAGGATGATGCCTTGACTGCTTCAATTGTAGTTTATGCACACGACCCTCGTGCCAACCAGACCCCTTCATTCTTGCACTGTCAATTGCTTTGAGGAAGTCTGGCAACAGTCTTTCTCTAAACACGTTCTCTAATTCCCTTCTTGTGTTAACTGTGTGTTGTCTTGTCGATATATACGATACAATCACTTCAACATCTACCCTAGTAAATTCTATTTTAGCAACAACCTGAATCTTTACACTGCCTGAAAGAAGATTATTTTGTATGACAGAAAAAGAGTTTTCTATCGATTCATAGACATTGTTACTATTAGATACAGGCAAGTCTGTTGTGTGAAAAACGTTTCTTAAGCCTGACGAGCCTGATGGGCTTTGAGCATTGTCCATCATTTTTATTTGACCGACAAAATAATACATTGAAAAAAAATTACACCTTATGTAATACTGTATTAGCTGTAACCCTTACAATAATCAAATTTAGTTTAGTCACCAAAACAAATCAACCATTTCCTTGGTGAGTATCTTAAAGTCTTGTGATCGTGCTGCAGGTGTAATATCACTTATTGAATGTAACACTTTCAATATAATAATGTAGTTTTCTTAGCTGATGAAATATGTGTTGACACAGTGCCTCAAACCAGTTACAGTTAGCATCATAAACTTTAAAAGCATATGTCTTAAGATCAACAGTCTTGAACTCATAATGTGGTGGGCCATCAGAATATTCCAAAGTTACATTATATGACATGTATATCTTCATTGGCGCAAGTGGTGTTGAGAGTTTAAAGCCGGATTTAAACACACATGTTTTTAAGTCATAAAAGTGTTCAACATCTTTGAAGCAGTCTGTAACATCAACTGCTTGTGTTTCTCTGTCTGTCATTTTTTATGGACAAATCAAAAGACTAAATTAATTTACTAACCCATACCCTGTGGGCTGATCTGTCTTTAAGATAAGCTTTGGATGTTTAGTTGATGTCAGTTTGTTTTTCACAGTGTCTCGTTCATGTTTATTTGGTATGACATCGTTCTCTCTGAGACAGTCTTCAAAGCTGTCACGATCCTTACAGTAAAACAAACAGATAAACTTCAACTTACTGTTCACGAAAATCTTTTAGTACAGGATTATATTTTTGAGTGAGAATCCATACACTTACATTTGTGTGTCTGCGACTAAAAGCCAGTTCTGCTAAAGTGTTTCTTTTCTTGACAATGTCTTTCTCTGCTGAGCAGTCATCAACAATGAACAAGGCTGGCTGTCCTTCAAATTGTTTGATAAAAATATTGTAGGTAGTCATTCAGTTTTTTCTCAGGGTCAACTAAGTAAATGTTGTTGTCTGTCCAAATGAATAAACGGTTATGATACGCTTTGTTGTGTTTGATCATAGGACAGAATATCACTATATTTTCGAAATGGTATGTATATCTTGTTTGTAATAGGTTAAGAACAAATTCAGTTTTTCCACACCATGTGGCACCACAAAACAAGCCACAATGAGGGTCTAGTGTCATCAAGTTCATTTTAATACAGGATATAATTTTAATATAGTGTACCACATAGTCTGCTTTCTGCAATATTTAGCTGTGCATCATAAATCAGATACAAATATATGTTTATTGCTGCAGCAGTTTCAACCTTTTTTGTATCTGAATTGTAATTCCGTCACTACCGTTCTCAACAGTTCGACCTGACCCGTGTAGGTAGTCGTCATCTGTACTACGTAGGTCTAGCCAAAGTGCATGCTTATTCATAAGGTATTGGTGATTCCTACGTCATACAGATGTAGATCTTTGCATGTTATATTTGCCGGTTTTTCTCTAAGTCTTCCACCTGCAAAATACTTTGTGATCACGTCATAGTGCAGATAAGGTTGCATTCCTGATGCGTACACTTGATGTGTTATCTTTGGATTGTAGAATTTTTCTGAATCCTGTTTGTATGGGCTCGCTGGTTCAACAAACAACATAAGAATGCCTTTTAGTGACCTAGCAGGTGTATTCACGTTTATGTTCCACAATGGGTTGCTTTTGTCTTTATTGATTAAACTATGCCTAATCACCCGGTCATAATAAATTGAAAGTCTTGACTGGTGCTGATTTTGTATGAGTCTGGCTAGATCATTATGTGTGACAATTTCGTATTCCAAGGAAATGTTAGAGATCTTGTATGTCACGTCTGTGGCAGATGATTTTATAACTTTGGAGTAGTCATTGAAAGTTAGTTCAAAACTCAGATGGTCATTCAGTGATCCTTGGTAATAAGGTAAATGGGCTGTTACGATTTTGAATTCAAGTGGAATATAAAATCTTGTTTCATATGTTTCAGCTAAAATAACGTCCTTGGCTGTAGTAGTTATTTTATCTCCGGCATCGATTCTGAGTTTAGCAATGTTATCAGACTGTATCCCTTGGTAAATACGCTCTTCTCTTTCTTCTCGTATAAGCCAAACATCTTTGTAGCAGTAGAACACATCAGCATCGTCAAGACTAAACACTTCCTGTCCTTCAAGTTTAACTTTAATAGTTCTAATAATTGCTCTACCTAGGTTGTTAACTAGTGTTCGGTTTACATCTGTGTCTGATGTAAGTTCGATATTAAATGCAAGACAAGCAGTGTCAGAAACAATAACGTCAATGGGACCTAGGTTTGGAAACTTGACAGTTAAGGTTTGGTTCTGGTCTATGGTACTTGGATTGTTTGTGATGACGATTGCAAGAGACTCACGCAGTTTTCTGTATGGGTCTAACTTCGATCCGTAAGACGATGTCATTTTATTATGCAAAAATAAAAAATATGGATTAATTATCAGTATTGTTGTCTTCGCTGTCTCTTAGGGTGGTTATGATGGGCGTAGTGCCCCTTTTCCACCAGGCCCACCAGCCCCATCAGACCCAAAACATTTACAAACATGGGTTAAAAAACAGTTGTCTCATATATCAGACTTGCTTAAGAAAGTGACTGTCAAAGCAATCGATGCATTGCCTGGCATAATAGGCACAGTTGTCAGTTGGCTGATCAGTACAGCGGTAAAGGTAGTCAGGTTTATGGCAGAGCATGTGTGGGTCTTTCTGGTTACAGTAGGAGGGTTAATGGTGGGTTATTTAATGAAACAGGTAAAGAAGTAAAACCCCTAATCGAGTAAGACCTATTACCAATGCAGTTCCCTCTGACTCATGTGTGTTTACGAAAGGACCGGGGCTGACTGTACTGGCTGTATGGGTACCGGGGTCAGGGCCATTGCCAGAGGTGTTACTGTCTGTACAGGCATTATTAATGAAGCAGACCGAAAGGGTTGACTGCCAGTGCCTGTAATTTCGAAAAAACTACCAAGTGAGTAGGAAAAGGCACTGTCAAGGGAGAGAAGTGTGCATGATCGACCAGTGATCATAGATCTACTGTGGCCAAAGCACACAAAAAAAAAAGAGATAGGAAAGAGAGGGGGCGCTAAGAAAGTGACTGAAAGCAATGCATATGGAAGCCCCCCCGAAGGGGGGCGTATCACATATCCACTGTTCCAGCCACTCAGTGCATGGAAATTTAAATCTAGGTCCCCCCAAGGAGTGTCCAGATATTTAGCCGGTGTGGACAGCTGTTTCGGTCTTGGCGACCTCTTCAGCACACCATCGGCAATACTGGAGGAAGAAGGAACTTCTGCTTACCTGCAAAGAAGACCACATTTTACTGTGGTTTCTGCAGGGGCATACATTCCATGCCTCCACCTAGAGCCAAATCTCCATGCACCCTAAGAGAGAACCTACTAAAAAGAGGGAAGGATTTGCAGTCGAAATTGTGTTAAAAAAGCAGACCGAAAGGGTTGACTGCCAGTGCCTGTAATTTAGAAAAAACTACCAAGTGAGTAGGAAAAGGCACTGTCAAGGGAGAGAAGTGTGCATGATCGACCAGTGATCATAGATCTACTGTGGCCAAAGCACACACACACAAAAAAAGAGATAGGAAAGAGAGGGGGCGCTAAGAAAGTGACTGAAAGCAATGCATATGGAAGCCCCCCCCCCCCCCCCCCCGAAGGGGGGCGTATCACATATCCACTGTTCCAGCCACTCAGTGCATGGAAATTTAAATCTAGGTCCCCCCAAGGGGGGTCCAGATATTTAGCTGGTGTGGACAGCTGTTTCGGTCTTGGCGACCTCTTCAGCACACCATCGGCAATACTGGAGGAAGAAGGAACTTCTGCTTACCTGCAAAGAAGACCACATTTTACTGTGGTTTCTGCAGGGGCATACATTCCATGCCTCCACCTAGAGCCAAATCTCCATGCACCCTAAGAGAGAACCTACTAAAAAGGGGGAAGGATTTGCAGTCGAAATTGTGTTAAAAAAGCAGACCGAAAGGGTTGACTGCCAGTGCCTGTAATTTAGAAAAAAATACCAAGTGAGTAGGAAAAGGCACTGTCAAGGGAGAGAAGTGTGCATGATCGACCAGTGATCATAGATCTACTGTGGCCAAAGCACACACAAAAAAAAAAGAGATAGGAAAGAGAGGGGGCGCTAAGAAAGTGACTGAAAGCAATGCATATGGAAGCCCCCCCCCCCCCCCCCCCGAAGGGGGGCGTATCACATATCCACTGTTCCAGCCACTCAGTGCATGGAAATTTAAATCTAGGTCCCCCCCAAGGGGGGTCCAGATATTTAGCCGGTGTGGACAGCTGTTTCGGTCTTGGCGACCTCTTCAGCACACCATCGGCAATACTGGAGGAAGAAGGAACTTCTGCTTACCTGCAAAGAAGACCACATTTTACTGTGGTTTCTGCAGGGGCATACATTCCATGCCTCCACGGCTGTAAATGTGTGGTTGTTGCCCCCAAGTTTACTGTTTGATTAAGTCCTAATTTCTGACCAACACAAGCAACAATTATTTCATTATTATAATTTGTTATTGTCTCCATTTAGAGCTGAAGGTCAGATGGTAACATGTATAACCCGATGCCTACTACAAAGTCAACTTGTGATCTCGCATATCTGAGAACGTCTTGGTAGCGTTGTATGCTTGATGGGAGATCAACCACTGAGTTGACTGAATCTTGCAGGTTTGCAAGAAACTGTTTTTGTGCTTCAAATTTACCACTCCCATTTAAAATATTTGATATTGTTAGTGTATATGCTCCTAGTATACACCACACATATGTTCTGATAGACTCATTTATGCGCTCGACTCTCGCTTGAGTAAACCCGTCACCCTGTCTAAGACAAATGTGGTCCAAGCATTAGACTGTTTCTGTTCTATTGAGCCCAACCAGAATTGTGATCTTGATGAGAATGAAGAGTAACTGGGATAGTAATCTTGCGGGTATTGTCTGTGACACATACAATGTACCCATGCCGTTGTGATCATCAAGTTTTTGTGTAAAGTCATACCTGGGGCTTATGTTAATTTCATTACAAATCCATTCAAATGCTTACATATCCGTGGGGTTGTTATACCTGTTGAAACTGGATTCAGTTGGCAGTGGGGTATGCAGTTCTGACAGTATTCTTCTAAGCTGGTAGTATGTGTGGAAACGGTAGACGGACCTAATCAGTTTGTTTGAGTGATTCAAATGGTCTGTGAAAGAAACACCACAGCCAGTAGTTGAACACAGTATAGCAAAGTTAAGTTTGTTTTGGAACCTCTGTAGTGGGCTTAAAGACCACTTTCTTGCAGATGAATCGTCTGTAATTGGAGGGTTTAGGTAATGGTCAAAAGGGTTGGGTATTTTGACTTGGAATAAATCTTGTACGCTTGCGTCTATCACATATCCACTGTTCCAGCCACTCAGAGCATGGAAATTTAAATCTAGGTCCCCCAAGGAGGGTCCAGATATTTAGCCGGTGTGGACAGCTGTTTCGGTCTTGGCAACCTCTTCAGCACACCATCGGCAATACTGGAGGAGGCAGGAAATTCTGCCTACCTGCAATGACAACCACATTTTACTGTGGTGTCTGCAGGGGCATACATTCCATGCCACCACCTAGAGTTAAATTTTCATGCACCCTAAAAGAGAACCTACCAAAAGGGGGGAAGGGGTTGCAGTCGATATTGTAGTAATAAATGAAAAGAAAAGGGGAGACTACCAGTGCTAATATTTTAGGAAGGTTACAAAGTAAAGTAGGTTATAGCACTGTCAGGGGAGAGAAATGTGCATGATCGACCAGTGATCATAGATCTACTGTGGCCAAAGCACAAAAACAAAAAAATAGGAAAGAGAGGAGGCGCTAAGAAAGTGACCGAAAGCAATGCATATGGAAGCCCCCCCCCCCCCCCCCCCCCCCCCCAGTATTGCCGATGGTGTGCTGAAGAGGTCGCCAAGACCAAAACAGCTGTCCACACTGGCTAAATATCTGGACCCCCCTTGGGGGTCCTAGATTTAAATTTCCATGCACTGAGTGGCTGGAACAGTGGATATGTGATACACCCCCCTTCGGGGGGCTTCCATATGCATTGCTTTTGGTCACTTTCTTAGCGCCCCCTCTCTTTTCTATTATTTTTTGTGTGTGCTTTGGCCACAGTAGATCTATGATCACTGGTCGATCATGCACATTTCTCTCCCCTGAAGTGCTATAACCTACTTTACTTTGTAACCTTCCTAAAATATTAGCACTGGCAGTCTTCCGTTTTCTTTTCATTTATTACTACAATATCGACTGCAACCCCTTCCCCCCTTTTGGTAGGTTCTCTTTTAGGGTGCATGGAAATTTAACTCTAGGTGGTGGCATGGAATGTATGCCCAAGCAGACACCACAGTAAAATGTGGTTGTCATTGCAGGTAGGCAGAATTTCCTGCCTCCTCCAGTATTGCCGATTGTGTGCTGAAGAGGTCGCCAGGACCGAAACAGCTGTCCACACTGGCTAAATATCTGGACCCCCCCTTGGGGAACCTAGATTTAAATTTCCATGCACTGTGTTTCTGGAACAGTGGATATGTGATACGCCCCCCTTTGGGGGGGGGGGGGGGCTTCCATATGCATTGCTTTCGGTCACTTTCTTAGCGCCCCCTCTCTTTCCTAATTTTGTGTGTGTGTGTGTGTGTGTGTGTGTGTGTGTGTGTGCTTTGGCCACAGTAGATCTATGATCACTGGTCGATCATGCACATTTCTCTCCCCTGACAGTGCTATAACCTACTTTACTTTGTAACCTTCCTAAAATATTAGCACTGGCAGTCTCCCATTTTCTTTTCGATAAAAATTATTATGTAAAATATAATGGGACCTATGTTATACCACCAGGGTATTATGATTTTTGTACTTTAGCTGAATGGTTTCAAAATGAATTAAAAATTAAAGCAACTTTAAATTCAGCCAAATTAGGCATTACATTAGAATTTCCAAGGAACATGCGTGTGCTTGAATTTTCATATGAACTTGTATTTTTACTTGGTTTAAAAGATATGCCTTTTGATGAATTGCATGATGATTGGACATTTTGGGATACTACAGATTTGAGATTTGATTTCTGCCTCGGTCGTTAAGTGCGGGTCGGGAAGAATTAATTTGGCCCTTCTCCTATGTAAAGAATTTAGTCTTTATAAGTGTACATCACTGCAACAATCCCACATCGTCGATGCGTAATTTATATGTGACATAATGTGTGCATTCCTGAACAATTTTCTGGTTTCACTATCTGTGTAATACTTTAATCTCGATAACATAATGACATTTCTAGAGACCGTTTTACAGACATTGTCAATGTGCATCTCAGCTGACTCTCAATTGTGACCCCCAATAGATGATGTTCCGCTACCTGTTCTATGATTTCATTGCCGAGTGATAAGTTAAGCTTTAATGGTTTCAACTGATGCTTTTGGCGTGTTGCAATAATCATAGATTTTGTTTCAGTAGGATGCAGAATCATAGCGTTGACTTTACACCATGCTGCTATATCATTGAGACTTTGTTAAAGGCCGTTTTCAACTACGATTATGTCTTTATTAGCTGTGTAGATTGAGGTATCATCGGCGAACATATCACACTGTGTTGTTCGTAGGTGAGACTGAGAGGTAGGTAATTTATGTAAATACAAAATAAAGAGAACCTAAAATTTACCCCTGAGGAACTCCGAGTTTAACATGTTTAGTAGTAGAGTAGTCTCCAATAGCAATTACTTTCTGTTTCCTGTTTTCGAGGTATGACGTTGAACAACGAAACAGCCATGTCGTTTCGAAAATAATGCTTAAGTTTGGAAATCAATATTGTATGGTTGACCAAGTCGAAGCCTTTTTAAAGTCAAGATAAATTAAACCTGTCAGCTGCGAATTATTCATATTTGAAAGCCATGTGTCTGTTAATCTGCTCAGAGCCGTATGACATGAGTGCCGAGGGCGAAATCCTGACTGAGACGAATGGAGCAACTTTCGAGATTCTAAGTAGTCGGACAGGTGTTTATGTATATGCCTTTCGAGGGGCTTATATAATACTGACAGCAGAGAAATGGGTCTATAATTGTTAGGGTCAGTACGATCTTTTAATTTTGGCAGCGGAACGACTTTTGCGACTTTAAGGTCTGTAGGGAATACATTTTTTGTAATACATAAGTTGTAAATATAAGTAAGGGTCTCAATGATGTATGGTTCTTATAACTTTAATATTTGTGGGTTGATATCATCATGGCCAGTGAACGTTTTATTAGCTAGGTAACTAATTAGTTTGTCAACTTCGTGCACAGCAAGTATGGGAATACTATATGGTGGAGTGCCAGTTGTTTTTCTGTTGCAGAAATTAACTAGGTAATCGGGGCATGTGTCTGCCTCTGTATCATGACTAGGAGTAGTTATCAAATCCGCTACAGACAGAAAATGTTCATGGAATGTGTCCGTGGAGAGATTACTGGGGATGGTTATAGACCTACTGATATTGCCTCGGGTGATCGAATTCAGTCCCCGCCACACTGCTGACACATCATTGTTGTCCTTGACAGTGTTGCGGATAAAGTCCCTCCTCGCGGCGCGCACCATTAACCTCACACAGTTTCGCTGCTTTTTAAATTCATCAGAGTTCTTTTCTCTTTTTAGGGAATTTCGCACCGACATGACATGCATTATTTCTTTTGTCAACCATGGGGTGTTACGTGGTTGAGTCGTAGTCGTAGTCGTAGTATGATAAGCACACCAGACACACGCACGTAAGGGTCTTTTAAATAAACTTCATTCAGCTGCAACCCGTCACACGTGTCTTAAGTATGTAGACAATACTGGAGTAACAGTTCCAACAATATTTTAATTCAGCGATGCGATCTGCACACAATGCATTCCCAAATGCACCAACACTGATACAATGTCCTTTCTTCAAAAATGTCAACACTGGTGACACACGTTTCTCATACAACGTACACCACCGTTACGCTGCGTCTCTCACAATGTACACCCTATATGGGCCATGTACCTATGATAAACTGCGTGTCTCTACAACTGACAATGCAAGACAATGTACCCATGTGCTTTCCAGCACCAATCTTTTATAGTACAGCCAAATTCCAGAATGATCCAAGAAATCATACAACGCAACCAATCAGAACGAAACATGTAACTGAAACTCATAAATATTAATAAAGAATTTTTTTTCTAGAATAACTACAATAGCCTACACAAATTCGGCTACTAATTTCAGCCCCAAATCCTAGTGTGTATAATAATGTCACACAAAAGTATGGAACAGTTCACGACCTAGCCGGGACCTTTCCAGAAGTTTCACAATCTCTAAAAAAAACACACCGACTGGCTGCCAAATTCACACGCACAGAAAATAACTATGACTATTTGAACGTCTATAATACATGTAGCAAAATGTTACCTACTCTTCTGATGACACACGTACGCGGTCACAAGACAGCGCGACCTTCTCGAAGGTTCTAATCTATAATCCGCGAGTCTACGCAAAACAAAGATCAACCGCTATTCTCCATGCGACTTTTCTAGAAGCTTCCGGTTAAAGTTAGCGTATCACAATAAAGCGAATTCCACTCTACGCACGAACAAAATAAAATCTTACTAAAAAGGTACGTGATTCGTAACCATGATAGCTCAAATAAATATCGGATCGTTTCGTACGATTAACACATGCATCCTCTCACAGGACAACACAACCACAATCGTAACATTACCCCCCTCTTTAGAATGAAATTTAACAAAAATTTCTTCTCAAATCTCAAAAATACGGTTGTGGTTGTTTTAACCTACACAAAACCACAAATAATAAAAATTTCATATCAAAATGAAATCAAATCAACTACTTTAAAATAATCGTCTCACAGTTCCTTTAAACAGTCCTGAGCGAAGACATGCCCCTTTAAACTGTTATGAACACCAAAATGTTTCTTTAAATTGTTCTGGACACAGAAATGTTCACTTAAACTGCTCTGTTCAGGTAATCCGCTCCAAAATTCTGCGAACCCTTGATAGACTGTAGTTTAACGTCAAAATTCTGCAAGAACATCGCCCATCTCATAATACGAGAATTTGTAAACTTTGCAGAGTTTAGATAGTTCAAAGGCTGATGGTCCGTTTGGAGAACAAATGGCACACCCAGAAGGTACAGTTCGAACCACCTTACTCCCCAGATGATGGCTAGGCACTCCTTCTCGATGGTCGAGTAGTTTCTCTCAGCTCTGGTCAACGTTTTGCTGGCGTAGCTCACTGGGTGGAGTTTTCCATTATCCTCTTGCACTAAGACTGCACCTACTCCTTCGTTTAAGGCGTCTGTTCTCAGGACGAAAGTTTTCAACGGGTCAGGGATGTGTAGAACAGGTTTCTTGGTTAGGATGTCTCGAACTGCCTGGAATGCTCGCTCTTGGACCTCCTCCCACTTCGCTACGTTAGGTTGTCCTTTCCTCAGCAAATCAGTCAGGGGTGCTGTGTGTTCATTAAATACATCAGCTGTAAGGTGTGGGGGGGGGGGACACTCGTTTATTTGCTAGATTGTCCTTTAGTAAAATAATGTGTTAATCACCTGCCACACGCTGCAAAATGTCTTTGTCGCCCGCAATAGTTTTTCAGCATACTGCCTCTGTGCTTTAGGTGCTAATGATTTAACTATGTTTCGCTGTTTTTTGTACTCGTCAAATTTCTTTTGTTGTTTCAGTGGATCTATTAGTCTCATCGCAGTTTTAATCTCTAATCTATCTTTATAATCTTTTATATATATATATATTGGTATGAACCTGACATGTTAATGCAGACAGTCGAACTATTACATAACCTGCAGCAATCTGCTGTGCTGTGTGCTGGAGCAACATACTAAGCAGAAAGATAAAACATTTACGACAGCAGATATTATGGACGTGAGCTCATATGACTTTGAAACAGACTTTAAATGAGAGGGCAAGTTATTCCATGACTTAGCACCAGAAAATGATATGCTAGATTTGAAGATGTCGATTCTCGGTTTTGGGAGATGGAGTAAGCTGTTCCCCGTGTTCTCTCTATTCTCTCTAAGTTGTAGGATATTAAAGGCCTTCAGTCTTTCATCAGTAGGGGACGAACCAGGAAGGATAAGCTTAATACCTCGCCGGTAAAGGGAATTAACTTTTTTCAAATGAATGTCTCCACAGCTGTCCCAGATATTGGAAGCATAATTACAATTTGTCTTGATGTGTGTGTTAAAGAATAGTTTTCGAGCATCAATGTGAACTACACGATTTAATTTGGATAATAAAAAGAGATTCTTCGAAATAGTTTTACAGGCAGTTTCTATGTGAGGCTCACAGCTGAGCTGTTCGTCGACTGTCTCTCCTAACAAACGATGTTTTGACACTTGCTCTATGGGCTGAGAGTGAAGAGACAGCTCAAGGGGTCGCAAACCACGTTGATGCTTTTGGCGTGTAGTCACCAACATACATTTGGCAGTAAGCCATTTGTGGGTTATGAGAGTTTTGGTAGAGTAGGTAACTTTTGCTATTTTAAATTCATCGGGAAACATGCTCTTTTCAATCAAAAGGTTATATATAAAGGTTAACGATTCAACAATATAAGCGAGCGCAATTTTCAGGATTTTACTGCTAATACCGTCAACACCACAAGATGTTTTACTTTTTATGTTCGTTATAGATTTTCCTACATAAAGGACGGTCATTAGGGGAACTGAGAAAGTATTGCCAGCGTTTATCTGACTGTGCTGTTTCAATTGTTCTGAACATACGTATTCACCTGGCTCACTGGTTTTTGTCTGTGACAGGATTTTAGCAACACACCAAGGGGAATTACTTAGCGCCGGACAGACAACAGTTAGATCCCCTGCCCAGGGGATCTATCTGTTGTCTGTCCGGCGCTAAGTAATTCCCATTGGTTTGTTGTTCAATTCTGCCAGCGCTAGCCTCACTTATCTGGTTTGTGAGGATTTTAGCAATGTTAAGAAAGTGTTCATTAAATACATCAGCTGTAAGGTGCGGGGGACCCTCGTTGATTTGCTAGATTGTCCTTTAGTAAATGTGCTAATCACCCGCCACTCACTGCGTATGTCTTTGCCGCCCGCAATAATCTTTTCAGCATACTGCCTCTGTGCTTTACGTACTAATGATTTAACTATGTTTCGCTGTTTTTTGTACTCGTCAAATTTATTTTCTTGTTTCAATAGATCTCTTAGTTCCATCGCATCCGTCAGCCACTCAGGCACAGTGGGGTGTTTAGTAGATGATGATGATGATAATAATGAAACGTTGTTTGTTTGTTTTTTATTCAGGATAAAAAGTTTTAGGCATAACAATGCGTATCTTCCAAACTGTCCTGCTACTCTACACATATAAAAATACATCAGACGATACAGCAAAAGATAAAACATATATAAGTAAAAAGACCAACCCCCCCCCCCCACCCCACCCCCCCCCCCCCCCCCCCCGCCTTCCCACACCATCAGAGAAAAAATATATATAAAATAATAGTAATAATAAAAATAATAATAAATAAATAAATAAAATACAAAATGAAATTAAAATATATATATATATATATATATATATATATATATATATATATATATATATATATATATATATATATATATATATATATATATATATATATATATATATATATATATATATATATATATATATATATATATATATATATATACTGGTAAGAGCCTGACATGTTAATGCAGACAGTAGAACTATTACATAATCTGCAGCAATCTGCTGTGCTGGAGCAACATACTAAGCAGACAGATGGAACATTCACCACGACAGCATATATTTATGGACGCGAGCTCTGAAGATAGATAATTTTGAAATAGACTTTAAATGAAAAGGCGAATTATTCCATGACTTAGCACCGGAAAATGATATGCTAGATTTGAAGATGTCAGTTCTCGGTTTTGGGAGATGGAGTAAGCTGTTCCTCGTGGTCACTCTATTCGTGTGGGAAAACAGCTCGCGGAGATAGGGAGGGGCGGCATCGTTTAGAATATTTTGCACAAGTAAGCATCTATTAAGTTCCAACTGTTTACTAAGTGGTAGGATATTAAGGGCCTTCAGTCTTTCACCAGTAAGGGACGAACCAGGAAGAATAAGT